>CAOKZL010002752.1:0-162887 GCA_948472985.1 Iguana delicatissima | reverse complement strand
AGACCAAAGGTCCCTCAAGTCCAGCATTCTGCTTCAATGAGCAATTGTCATTGTGAACTGCAGTCAATCTGACTTGACTCATGCTGACTCAAGTCAATCTATAATTAATAACCCTGTTCAGATTTGCAAACTCAGGACCATGGTTTCCTGGATTGAGTGTATCCACCTGTAATGTGGTCTTCCTGTTTCCCTACTGCGTTCTACCTTGCCAAGCATTATTGTCTTTTCTAGTGAGTCATGTCTTCTCATGATATGTCCAAACTGTAACAGTCTCAGTATAGTCATCTTGGCTTCTAGAAAGAATTAAGGCTTGATTTGCTTGAGGCCTCATTCATTTGCTTTTTTGGAAGTCCAGAATATCCACAGAACTCTCGTCTAGCACCACATTTCAAAAGTTGACTCTTTTCATATCAGGTTTCTGTACTATTCAGCTTTCACAACCATACATAGAAATTGGAAATATAATGGCATGGGCGATCCTAAATTTGGCACTCAATAATATAGCCTTACACACGATGATCTAGTCCAGTTCCTTCATAGCTCTCCTTCCAAGTCCAAGTTAAACAGATAAGATGATAAAATGTAGACTTGTCTGATGCCTTACGAATTGGAAACGATTCTGTTTATCCATATTCTGTCCTTATGGTGGCTTCTTGCCTTGAATATAGGTGATGCATTAGGATAATCAAAAATCATGGCACACCTATTTCTTTAAAAGTGACATATACTTTTTCATAATCTAAGTAATCAAAGGCTTTGATATAATTTATAAAGCACAGGATCATTTTCTTCTGAAATTTTTTGGTGCATTCCATTATCCAATATTATGTTTGCAATACGATCTCGTTTGCCTCTTCCTCTTCTGAACCCAGTTGAAACACCTGTCATTTTTTTTGCTTCCTGTAAAGTAAGAATCTTTGTGTAGAAATCTAAGCATTGCTTTGTTTGCATGGGAGGTTAATGCAATGGCCCAGTGCTTACTGCAATCTCTTGTGCCCCCTTTCTTGATGTTTGAAATGTATTTGTTTCCAATCTGTGAGCCATTGTTTTGTTTTACATATTTGTTGGCAGATTTTAGTTAGAACCTTAGTGGATTCTGTTTCTGGAACCTGAAACAGCTCTATTGGTATGTCTTCTGTTCCTGGTGATTTATTTCTCTGAAGCACTTTGAGTATAGCTCTAGCTGGAACACCTAAAAACAGTGGTACATGCGCTGGTAACTTCACAGTTCGACTTCTGCAATGCGCTCTACATAGGGTTACCCTTGTGCTTAATCTGGAAACTTCAATTACTTCAGAATATGGCAGCCAGGTTGGTCACCGGTAGACCTAAAACTGACCATATAACACCAATTTTAAAGTCTCTTCAGTGGCTGCCTATTAGTTTCCGGGCACAGTACAAGGTGTTAGTTATTACCTTTAAAACCCTTCATGGCTTGGGGCCAGCCTACCTGTGGGATCGCCTTCACCCATATAATCCACCCCACACATTAAGTTCCTCTGGGAGGAATTTACTGCAGCCAGTCAGAACTAGGTTGGCTGCGGTTACCCAGAGGACCTCCTCTTCTATTGTTCCCAAGTTATGGAATGGCCTGCCGGAGGAGACCCAGCATATTACCAGTCTTGACTGCTTTAAAAAAGCAGTCAAGACCAATCTCTTCTGACAGACCTTCCAAGACTAGCATTTCCATCACCTCCCATCAATTGTCTTGCTGTTTTGTTAATAGTTAATTGATTGACTGTTAATTGTTGTGTGTTTTAAGGAGTTGGTTAGGTGGGTTGGTGGGTGGGTGGGTGGGGAGGATTGGGTATGTTTTTAATGTCTTTTAATGTCTTTAATGTATTTCATGTTGTTCGCCGCCTCGATCCATGTGGAGAGGCGGGATAGAAATAAATAATAATATTATTATGATTATGATTATGATTATGATTATGATTATGATTATTATTATTATTATTATTTCACTTCACCTTCTAAAAATGAGGGTTCATCTTCAAATGGTTCTTCCTTGAATTAGAGATGGGCCATCCAAATCCTCAAATCCTGGGCAAGGATTTGAGATTCAGGGATCCAAATCCCCCCGCCAAAATAGGTGAACTGAATCTTTCAAATCCTGCCAGTTGCGGGTGGGGGAAGGTAGTGGGGAGCACGATCTCACACTCTCTACTCTTTTCCCATCCACCACTGCCTGGATCCTGCCCCAGGCGGGTGGCAGAAACTTGCGAGGAGCGCAATCCTACCCTCCCCGCCCTTTTCCCGCCCACCCCTGCCCAATCCTGCCCCAGACAGGCGGCGAAGCTTGCAAGGAGCACAATCCTACCCTCCCCGCCCTTTTCCTGCCCACTGCCAGCTCAATCCTCCCCCAGGTGGGTGGGAGAAGCTTGCAAGGAGCACAGTCCCGCACTCCCTGCCCTTTTCTCGCCTGCTCCCAACCCAATCCTGCCCAGAGCAGGCGGCAGAAGCTTGTGGGGAGCTCAATCCCTCTCTCTCCACTCTTCTCCTGCCAGCACCAGGGCAATCCGGGGATCCTGAAAGTTTTCCTGAAAGTGACAACTATTATTTAATTTTTTTTCATTAAACAAAGATGTTAAATTCTGCTTCAAAAACACTTTTCAATAGAGGTGCTTTCTTTCCCTTGTTTTTTAAATGCTTTTTTAAAAAAGGATTCAAAAGATTTGAGATTCATGAGATTTGTGGTTTCCCAGAACCTTCCAGGGATTCAGATCCAGATTTGGAAAATTCTGGATTCATCCCATCCCTACCTTGAATTAATCTGTCCTCCTTTCATCATTGTTATATAGTTCTTCAGTATATTATTTCCATCATCTTTTTTAACTCTTCTTCACAATGTAGTGTGTTCTACTTTAGTCATATAGCATCCCTATTGTTGGTTTAAATTTCCATTAATTTCTCAGATCTTGTCAGAGATCTTCTACTTTTTTTATCTTTGTTGTCCTTTTCTATTTCTCTCTATTTTTTGTTATTGTAATTCTACTTAGTCCCTGTGCACAAGTTGATGAACAGAACAAAACAGTTTCTGTTCCCTTTTCTGTCCCCTTTTACTTTTGCTTCTCTTCTGTCTTTTAACTGCTTGAAGAGTTTCATCTGTCATCCAGTAAGGCTTCTTTATCTCTTCAGCTGCAGATGGTGTCTTTTTGCATTCTTCCCTAACAATGTCCCTTGAATCAGTCCAGAGTTCTTCTGGCTCCTGGTCAATTAAGCTTGACAGTACAAATCTATTTTTTACATTATCTTTAAATTATACAGGGATGTACTTCAGGTTGTATTTCGGCACAATGATTAATTTAATGTTCTTCTTTAGATTTGTTCTCTTTTTTTTATATTAGCAGTTCACGTTCTGTGCCACTGCTCTGGTATTGTTTTGTTCAGAGAGAATGGAGGCTCCCCATCTTCTACTTCCAGTTAGGTAGTCTATCTGATTTCTGTATTAATTATCAGATAATGTCCATGTATACAGTCCCTCCTTGGGTTGCTTGAAGAAAATGTTTGTAATGAACAAACTGTTGGCTTTACAAAATTCAGTCAGTCACTGCTTCATTTCTTGCTCCTAAGATAAATTTTCCTACAATGTTTCATTCTGCTGTTTCCTACCTTTGTATTTCAATTGCCTATGATTATCAACATGTCCTGTTTTGGTATGTGATCCTCCTGGACTTTTCAATTTCTTCTTCTTCTATCTCTGTAGTTGGAGCATAATTTTGAATTATGGTTATATTTGTGAGTTTTCCCTGAAGTTTTATTGATATGATTCAGTCAGACTTTGTATTATATCCCTTGACTCCTTTTGCTACACCTCTCCTCACCATTACTGCCACCACATTTCTTCTTAGGTTTTCATTTCCTGAACACTTTAGTTATCTGACTCAAAATGTCTACTTTAACTTGCTCACTTTAAATATTACCATGTTCATATGTTCCATTTCTTGTTTTACAATGTCTGGCTTCCCCTGATTCATACTTCTCACATTCCATATTTCTGTAATATGTGTTGTACAGCTTCATACGTTCTTTCTTTTCACCTCTGGTATGTCAACAGCTGGATGTCCTTTCAGCTTGAGTCCAGATGTGTCAGCCACATCACTACTCATACTTGTTTTCTGTTCTTTCCCAATAACTAATGAGTGCCTTTTGAATCTCTTGTGGCACTATATCTTGTTTCATTTTGGATTGTCTCATAATAGGATTTTTAATGGTTAAAGGCTTCAGGAGTGCTTTACCATTACCTTCTTCTGTGCACTATTAACAAGCAGTAGCTACAGTGCCACTGCTATTGTCTCTGAGAGATCTTCTGCTGGTGTCACACACACTCTGCACTACTGCTGCTGCCCAGTAGCTATGAATAAGCAGACAATAAAATGTTGGGCAGCAGTCTTCTGCATCAAACCAAAGGTCCTTCTAAGTTGGAGATGGGAAATATATGGCCCTTCAGATGTTATTGGACTGTGTCTCTCTTCATCCTTAACTAGCATAGCCAGTGGTGAAAGTGGAGGTTGTTTGGATTGCCATTCCCACAAACCTCCAGTCAACATGACCATATGGTGAAGAGAGGTGGAATTTGTTCATCTAGAGGGCCACATGTTCCCAGACTCCTAGAATCCTGCCACAAGTCAATGAAGTGATAGCTGTTGGAAGATGGCATCCAATAACATCTAGTCAACACATTTCTCAACTTTGATCTAAGTCAGGGAATCCTCTTTCTAGCCAGGACTTACCTCCACTTTAAATCTGAGGTTTCCATTAAGTTATAACAAGTAACAACTGAAACCTGCACCCACATCATTGTCATGGGGGTCGGTTCGTGTTCAAGGTTCCAGCCAATCACACTTTCTTCTAGGTTTTTCCATTCCATTCTCCTTCCTCTTCCCATTCTCTAACAGACTCCTAGCATTCCATGGCTATTGAGCATCCTCAGTCTTCATTCAGCTGTTTTTTCTCACTTCTGTAAGTTTTAAATGTGTTGCTGTTTCTCCATATCTCTGGGGTTCCCTCAAATATGCTGATACTTCCATCTTGTTTCTCAGCCCCCCTTTTTTTTATCAGCACTTATTAAATTAGTTCAATGTTAGAGAGACTGATAACTACCAGTATATAGATATACTGATATCTGATGAAGTAGAATAAGTCTATAAAAGCTTATGCTACTAATCCCTTTCTTAGTTGATCTTAAAGGTGTTACAGGATTTCTTTCTGTCTTTTTATACTGATATACCTATCTTCCATAAATTTGTCTAAAGCTTTTATGAAGCCATATAAGAGTGAAATCACCACATCCTGTGGCAAAGAATTCCGTAAACTGTCTTCTTCCTCTTCCTCTTTGCTTCTCCTCTCCTCTATTTACATCATGAGGAAAGTATTAAGTTCTGAAGTCTATCCTTTAAAAAATCGTCAATTAATTCATTGAATACTCCTGAATTTCTGTGTTCGGGAGAGAAGAGAACAAAAACGTGCACGCAATACATTGTTTTGTACATGCTCCAGACACTTCTGGCCTTTTTTCATAGAGAAGAGGTCTAAGATCTCAAACATTTGCCTCTTGATTCTTCAACTCTTTCATCTGTGCAATATTATTTATTCATTACTTTTATGGTTCACCTTTCTGCCTCCTCAATGGCATTCTAATTGTATAGCAATAGAGAGTGGCCGGCTAGCTTGTCTTGGCAAAGAGTACCACATCCTAGGGCTGGCCGCTGAGAAGGCCCTCTCCTTCATCCCCAACAAAATGTGCCTTTCAGGATTGTGAGACATCCTGGACCAAAAGGCTTTAAAGCTCATATATACATTTGAAACAGATCAGTAGTCAAGTTATCATAACAAGGGAATTATATGTTTCCTATAACTTGCCCTGGTCAACAGCTGCCCAGGAGTATCTCTCTCACCTAGATTTAGCTCCATTCATCCTGGTCATTACTACTGTTAATATCCTTTCCCACATGCCTCTAGAAATTAAGGGTATGAAGTACATTGCTACCCTCATTCTTTGTCTTAAGTACCTGGCAACCAAAGGCATAGTGCCACTAAATTATGTGCTTCCATTTATTAGTTAGCATGGTTAAAGTCCATGAACCAGTGATTAATCACAGTCACTTACTCTCAGTGTGATTTACTAAGGATACATATACAAACCTAACCCCCAGACCCACTGGCCAGAGGAGTTAAGGATGCAGGTTGCTGACTTGTGTTTCCTTTTGTTGGTTCTCCATGGGTCAGAGCTCTGCCTGATGCAGAGCTATCCTGTATTCCCATAGGCCCCAACAGTATCTATTGTTAGGCCCTGAAACAGGATGTTTTGGATTTGGGGAAGGGCAGGATGAAGATGTAACTGGATCTCTTGGATCTATATTTCATTCATTCTGCAGATAGGACTTTGGCTTGTCCTCCACATGCCAACTGGAGCTGGCACAACTAATCCCACTGGAATAAATGTGGGGATTGAAAAAAAAAAAAGGACAAGAAAGAGAAAAACTACCCATCCTATCTGGTATGAGTCATCTTGTCTTTGGAAGTGGCTGACAAACTGCAAGTTAATATCCATCCCATTCAGCATGAATTTGGAAAACATTGTAAACCCTATCCTAAATTTATGGTCTTGTAAATTTGCTCATGTTTGTAGTTTTAAACTACAGTCCCACACAGATGAATGACAAGCAGGGCAGAAATGTGTCTGCAATTGTTTGAGAACTTTTCTGGCAGTTGATCGTTTAGTGGATTAGGCAAGCACCCTTTCCATTTAAAACTGGCTTGCTTATCCAGCTTGGTAATTGTCTACATGAAAGTAAAATAAAATAAAATACTAATTCGAATACATGTGTGCACCTATATGTCAAAATGGGTGCTAAAAGTTTAGGATTACGGCCTTACGGCTAAGTCCAATTGTTAGTCCCAAATAGATTGTTAGACTATTAAATCTGCTGAATGGTAATCGACTGCTGAATGTTAAATCAACACTAAGGTAAATCCTATTGATTCAACAAGTCTGCTCTAGCTGGGACTAGACAATGGACTTAGGCTTTCATGTGCACTCTCTCTCTCTCTCTTACACACACACACACACACACACACACACACACACACAGTATAAGAAACAACAGAAATCTTTCTTAGGTCTAAGAAGATCAAAGAAAGGTTACAGGATAAGATGGAGTCAGGGTCCACTGGTGCTTCTCTTAACCCCCCCCCCCCGTTATTTAGCAATGTAGAATAGCGCACAAGAGAATAAGAGAGACTTCTGTTTAAAAAATCAGTTCCAATTTGTTTCCCTTTTTCCACTGCCTTTTCCATTTTTGCCTTCCCTACTCAATGGGAAAATTAAAAAAAACCTGTGGATAGATATATTTCACTCATTTAAAGGTGCAAAGAGCTTGGTTAGCCTTCAGACAGAGCAATCTACTTCTAGTTAAAGTTCAGGTTTGGGGAAAGCTGGGTTAGGTTACTGGTGGGAAGCAGCTAGAAATACCTTTCCCCTTCTATCAAAGGCATTCTCTCAAAAAACATTGCAGTGCTTTGCTAGGAGATTGTTAAGTATTATGCTAGTGGTGGCTATATATTAACTAAGTAAACAGACATATTATTTAGAGTCAGCATTGTCAGGTACTTGTGTGAAAACTAGTGTCATTTAGATTGCTCATGTCAGGGTCAACCTTGCTGTTAGGTAGAGTGAAGTGGCCATCTCAGACAGCAGATCTTGGGTGTTTGAAATGACAATAAATAACTACTCATTTCTTCTTTTGATTCCCTGCCCTCAGCTCCTCTCTTTTACTCTCAGAAAGGGAAGAGAAGTTCTGATGGGATTTTCTGTCACAGGTGCCAAAATGAGTTTGCTGCCTTTGGGTACCCCTTAGTTGCCCCTTCAATTAGAAGCAAGTATGAGACCACTTTTTCTGTTACTGACTTGGTTATTCCTTCCTTGTAAGCCAAAGAAACTAATAACAGGTGACTTCATTATAGTTCTGAGCTTATACTTTAGAGATATGACCACCATATATGTACCTTCAGTACCTTTGATAATTTACTTCTTCTCAGCTTCAGTTCTTCCATATGTGAAAATGGAATACTAAGGAAGCTGAATAGGGAGCTGGGAGTGGAGAAATCATAGGGGATATAATAGCCTTTAAAAGTTTTTACTACTGTTTTCTGCACCTGGCAATATTGTTTCTCAATGAAGCCTATATGGTAAAGGCCTTCTGAGTGATACTAATTGTTAGTATCCTAGGTTAAGCTTCATAAAGATTTTATTTGTGATAGTTTTGTCTTGCTGGAGCTTTCTTTGCTAATGGCTTTTTGGGGAAGGGCTTAAAGTTAAATATTTCATTTCAAAATATACCATGAGCCATCTGGAGAAAAGGAAATATAGATATTTTTAAAAGTCAACATATATCCCCTTGGCGCCTCATTTATGTATGGAAATATGAGGCATAAGAAGATATAGAGCACAGGGAAAATGCATGTAAGAAATGCAGAAGAACAATAAAACCCTACCTCCCAAGGAGAGAAAGCATATGGGTCTTTGCAGTTCCTGTCTCTGCACTGATTCCGAATGGCATTTGCAATGGCCCGGACTGCGAGCATGGTGCTATGGATAAATCCTGGTTCAATGTTGGCAATGAGAAATTCCTCACCCCAAAGCTGGCTAGTTGGTTTAGTGTGGTTCTGTAGCAATTTCTCAACAGGATAACTGGAAATGCATTTACTCAGATCTTGATTGTTTATACGTGAGCATGTTGACATGAGCATCACATATTCCCTTGAGAATGTATTGTTTCCTGTGGGAGTTGTATGTAGATTGCTCAAGAACTGGTGAAAAGATGACATGTTGCCACTTTTGAAAGTAAATCCAACCACTTTCCCCAGGCGACTGATATTTGGGAGAGTACTAATCTTGACAGCTGCTGACCAGTTATCACTTGCAATCCAGGTCTTATTTATGTTCCTCTCAATTGCTTTTCTGAAAAGTCTCATTACGTGGAATTGCCTCAGAAAGACAACAATGACATTTACCCTGGTTTCCTTGACAATCTTCTCCAGGGCTTGATTAATTTTGCCATGAATGGTGCTGTCCGAGAGATAAGCTGGCAACATTTCCTTAAACGCAATGCAGACGTTATTCGCCATGGCCTGTAACCCAAAACTTTCCACAGCGAGGCGCCCAAAGTCATCATCTGTGGCTATGATTCCAATCCAGTTCCATCCTGACCTGTGGATTAATCGAGCCATGGCCTTTGTCTGATAGGAATCACTGGGCACAGTGCGTAGAAAAGATGGGAAGCGGACTTTATCACTAAGGATTTCTGCAGTTGATGCATGACTCACCTATAGAGATGACAAAAGCACTTTCATTATAGAAATGTAGAGTATCTCTGAACTAAGAATCAAGGAAGCCATTATTATCATCCTTTAAGAGCTGAGTTCTCAAGAGCACTGAATAAGTATGAGCCTAATTTTGTTAAAAAGCCACGGTGGCTATAGCTCACTGTACCATCTCCTCTTTGTTTATGTCCTAGGTTGCCGTTATATTTGTAAGTAGGGATGTGGGGAATGCTTGTTAATATTTGCATACTAGATAAAAAGGGAGTTTTGAGACATACCCTTGTATTCTTAAGTAGAGATATAGGGAATGCTTGTTAATATTCTCATACTTGGAAAAAAAGGGAGCCCCACTACAGAAAAAGAGAACATCTCCACTCTGGAATTTCATTCAGGGAAACATGTTTGTGCAAAACTATGACTGGCATCCTGTCAGTGAATTACAATGGTGTAAGCTGCTCTTGTTGGCGGTGGTGTTTGCCTTCAAGTTGTTTCTGACTTACGGCAACTCTAAGGTGAACTTATCACTGGGTTTTCTTAGGCTGTGTGTGTGTGATCCACCTGTGCAGGGCATCAAACCCTGGTCTCCAAGGTCATAGTCCAATGCTCAAACCACTACCCCATGACTTATACCATCACAAATCACCTTTGTCGAGGTCAGAACTCTGTCTTGACCACACAATATCCAAAATTCCCCTCAAACCCACCTTGTGAGCAGTGCAGCCCCCTAACCATTTCTGTATTGTCAGAGAACAGGGGGATCAGCAGTGACACATCCACTGTCACTAAGGAGGACATGTGATGAGCACCATGTGAAGGTTGCTGTTGATTGTGGCCTGTGGCCATTGGCATGACAGTTGATTGCTGCATACTAGCTCGCTTTGCAGATTGGCAGATTGGCCATACAAGCAAAGCCTATTGTTTGCAGCTTTAGTGACTGAAATCTACCACAGAACTTTTGGTAGCGTAGCATTTTTGTTGTAGGAAAAATCTCCTGATCTGATAGTGGTTACATTGTATGTAAACAGCTAAGCACATGAGACATACCTGATGTGGAATGATTTAAAGCAGCTTCCACGTGCTGCCTGAGATGTTCACTTTACCCTTGAAAAATCTCAAAGTATGTTTATATATATAAGTCTAGGTATTGTTTTGCTTAGCCTTTCAATCCAGGGTTTTGTGTTTTTGAACTGCAATTCCACGAAAGACAAATAGATACCAACCATAGATGTGAAAACTTGCTTTCAAAATCACTTGGCATTGTGATTACTGTAAATAAAGTATAAATAACTGGAAAAGTTTCATTCAAACTTGGCTTGCTGCTAAGCTCCACTTCTGATTGGGTTCTTGTTCCTATGCCTGTCAGCTGTCCTCCTGGCAGTTTCTGACCCTTCTGCTGTGGTGAATCAAGGTTTCTCAGCTGTGCAAAAAATTCTGGTGCTAGTGGACTAGTTTACTCAGAAGATGTTAAGATTTTATTGGCTTACATAGTCCTATTAGATGAGACTGCAGGTGAGAATCTTATTGTTGAATTGTCCCCAATCTAATTTTTTAAAATGCTGCTACATGTAGAAGTTAGCAAACAAAAAGGAGAAGCCTGTGGATCATATTTCTCATTACATGTTACCTTTGTACATGTAAGGAGTCCTGCCATGCAAGAGTGTTCCAACATGTAATAGGGGTAATGCACTATCCATTTTTTCCTGCATGTTTCTGTTATCTTTGACCCTTTGTAAAATGGTAACAGCATTCTAAAGACTGAAGTTGAAGTCTTATACCTTGTTACCACCGTGTACTGGCCTGGCCTTTGGTGAACCAAAGATATCATTTTGGTATCACAATTCGGCCCTACTCTGCCACCAGCCAAGTGTTTGTGAGGCCCGCCAAACAAGCGCGAAGCTAGGCATGGCTACTACTTGCTGCTCTAACCAAACCAAGCCAGATATTGCCAGATCTGCTTTAGGGGACCTCCCGAAACAAACACCTTCATTACAAATGCATGCTACCACAAAGAGATCCTCTGCCCTGAGAGGACACCCTGGTGAGCTAGGTACTTAACTGCTGAGCTAGCCGCATCTACATACCGGCCATACCATTGTCAATTTGGACTCTAACTCCATCATGCAAATTCTGACCTTTCGGAGGCTTTGTCTCCAACCCAAAACTTATTGATTTTGTCCAAGACCAGACTAGCCTGTGGTTGTTCTTCCCCCTGTAAAAATCCCCTGCTCTGAGAGCTCTTCGGAACTCTCGCTGGATCGCTTGGACTTCATTCTGCCTTGCTGCCACTCGGTTCAGCAGATTCCCCTCGGCCGCCACGCCGGGTTTCCTCTTCTACAATTGGCTTCTCCAGGACTGCAGGACAGGTGGCGTATCACCCATTTCCCTTGAAACTCTATTTTCCTTTTCTAGTTAGGAGTGTGTTTGTGCTTTTCTTTAATAACTGTTTAATAAATCTTAATTGTTGTTTGAACCATTTACCTCCTCACTGACCTGACGCTGTAGACATAGAGTAAAAGATCCTGCTGTGTTACCCTGCCTCTCGTTAGCCAAGAGAGTGCTCCAGCTAATTTCCCCATCTTGCTAGGTTTTGTTTGGTTATTTGGGTGCCCCTCCCAGGACCCCCAATTCACAGGGTAACAACCTACTAAGCTGAACTCTTTCCCAACTATATTTAACTTTGGATGATTTCATGAAAATATCCACTCACTTAGATAATGCATAAACTGGCTTTATCACTGTGAAATTAAAGTATCTTTCTGAAGTGACCTACCTGTGGTATTAGCTGCAAATTTAATATCCTTGCAACTGACATGGATACTTCCGAGTAGGTGGCACCTATGACAGCTTTTACTCTAGGTGTATAGTCTGAATAATTACACTGGAATTCCAATAAATCTTTGGAAGCATTGAATTTGGACAGGAACCGCAAAGCTGCAGCCATGGCCCTGGTGACCTCAGCACAAGTGTCGTAGATCTCATAGCCCAGTTTAATTCCTGGTAAAAGTGTTGAGTTGTTGATTATCTCAATAGCATGGATCATTGCGAGACTCTGAAGAAACACTTGAACTTCAAAGCTGTGAAGGAAAACAGAAGTCAACCACAGTTACTTCACTGCAAGCCAGAATACACAAGATGGAATCAGCATGTACGCTGCTTGTGCTCTGAGATTGTGCTTGTAGTGTACTCAAAGTTGCTGCCAAAGGACTAGTCGTAGGTCACCCTGTCACCTGGAGAGATGAATCCCCTCTGGGCTTTACTCTGAACTTTAAAGGACTTACCCAAGGTCCTGAACCTTATTCCCCAAGTGGGGTCAGCACCTTGAACAGCTCCTTTAAAATTCAGACTAAAATATGAAGTGGTTTCACCACCCCACAAAGATGGGAGCTACAAGCTGCCACTGCATACTCAACCCCCGCCCCTTCCTCAGTTATGCATGCTGAACTAGGATTCCAGGAGATGAAGGTTCAAATCTGGCCTCAGCCATGGAAACTCACTAGTTGAGAGTATGGCAGGTCACACTCTCTCAGCCTCAGAGGAAGAAAGGCAATCTGCCTCTGGATAAATCTTGCCAAGAAAACCCCTACATTGCATTTGCCTTAGGACCTCTGTAAGTTTGAAATGACTTGAATGCACACAAAAACTCACTGTCTCTCTCTCTTTCTCTTTTTCCTGATGAAGTAGAAATAGAAATAGACAAACAGAGACATAAAACTTGCCCCGCTTCTCCATGTTGCAAAGACATAGCACTTACCTGTCTTTGGGTTTCTTTTGGCAGGAAGGTCCTTGCTGGCTTACGGCATTTAATAACTTTTGAGTTTACAGATATACAGAATATGCTGCACCTCTCTTACAGTCAAACGCTCCAACAGGCACACATATTGACTGTCCCAGCATCCCAAATGGAGTTAACTTACAAGACCCAAAAACTTAGCTCCCTGTTTCTCTTTCAGACTGCTTCTGTTGTTTTCTGTTCCAAACTGTGGCCTTCCAGAAGCTGTTGCACTGCCAGTCCCATCAGCTGTAACCATCCATAGGCAATGATTAGGAGCTACTGTCCAACAACATTTGGAGGATCACAGTTGTGTTTCCCTGGTCTAAATGAAAGAGGAAAACAAATGATTCAGCTTCTCTAATCATTTCATCATCTTGTGATCCATTTACCTGTAGTTTCCCTGCATTAAGATGTAGCTGGCAACTTAGCCACTAGTTTAAAAAGCATTTGCTGTCATTCTGGTCTCATTAAGTTTATTCTGTCAGGATTTACTCCGTCAGGTTGAGGTGGTTCTGTCCCACAGAATCACCTCATCCTGGTCAGGAAAATAATGTACCTAGCACTTTTGGAAATACTGGGGAGTTTTAGGTGGATTTTCCTGTGAAAGTAATTCAGGAGTAGGGTAATAAAGATATTAAAACAACTGCTCTGCAACCAGTTCCACTGAATCTTAAATCAAATTGGACTGATTCAGATAGATTTTTACCAGCTCAAGATCAAATAAGATTGGCCAGATTTAATTCCAAAGTAGAATGGCACAGTCCAAAGTGCTTCAACTTATCTAGACCCCAAAAATAATCAAGAAAACAAAGCTGGCATAGTCTTTGTGCATTGACAGCTCTATTATGCAGTCTGGGAGAAGAATCTTGCCAACACATTCCTACCTCAGTGCTTATTGTGAGAGATTATATGAAATCTTTAAAATTATACCATCTTTGGCATTTTTTGCTCATTTGCTAGATTTAGCTACTATTAGCGAATTGTGAAAGAGCTATGGTGAGGAGTGGGCAATTGTTCATCGTCATATGAGTTGGTCACTTTGAATGTCTCTGGCATAAATCTAGTTGCTAGTCTCATTTCAATAGATTTAAACCAATAGATTTAATTTCTGAATGTTATATGACCACTTATATGAGTGCCCTCTTGTTTGGGCTAGACACTAGATATAGGCCTTTCTTTTTAAAAAATTTCTTTTGTTTTGCTGAATAACAAACAAAGTAGCAAACAAGAAAAGCATACAGAACATTAAGCTAGGTTATTCAACTGCCCCCTTGCTTCTAATTGTTCTTGTTAGGTATTAGATAGAAGGAAGGTGGTCCAAGTCACCAAAGAAAAAGCAGACCATTGTCTGGGACTACTCTGAGGCAGTAACGGATCCAAGGATTGCTACTTGCTTTCACTGCAGACAGGAAATGAGCAAAGAGAAGTTGCCAGGGCTTTACAGCACCAGGAGCCTCCATGCCTTCAAAGATGGCACAAAGTGGGAGAGGGGGCATGGGGTAAGAGCTAAGTTTGCTGAATCCTTTGAAAGCAGCAGCTATCAGTCTTTCCTTCCTCAGCCCAAGGGGCTTAGGCAGGCAACTCTGAAAGAAATGAGTGGAGGAACTATGGAATCGTGAGAGGGAAATTTTCACTAATGCTTGCCAAAATCACCTTGAGGGGGATTTGTTTTGAGACTTGCAGCAGCTGGACTGCTGGTAAAATACTTTCTCATTACCCTCTACTTCCTTATGCTCCTCACAGAATCTCAGCAGTGGTACTACTGATAGAATAAATCAAAAATACCTTTCCTCAAGTAAAATTTCTTTTCATTGTCATATCTAATCTTAGTTAAAATTTAACAGCTGACTGATGTTCTAGAGGGACAGTGCCAGGAAAAAAACATCATGAATTGCTGGAAATAAATAGTCAACAAATTTTACAAATTGTTCTGCTTGTTTTGAAAACTGGTACACTTTACAGGTTCCTAGCATTAAACCTCTTGTAGTTACCTGTCCAAAAAACTGTCTGGAGATTCATCTCTGTTGTAGTAGCTCCTATGGCCTCAAAACTGTATGTGAATGTGTACCAGAAAGAGAGAGAGAGAGAGAGAGAGAGAGAGAGAAAATTTTGTTTGTTTCTGAGTTGTTTCTAAGTGCCTCAGTGGAGAGGACGGGGGATCTGGATTTCTAAATCTCAATTTGGATTCAGAATCAGGACTGAAACAACTAGGATGAATACAGATCAGATCAGGATAAGATGTAAATCACCAAATTGCACTCTGAATGAGTGAAGTACACAGTATTAATTAAGACATATACACAGTTAGCTAAATTGAAACAGAAGATTACATCATTTTGTAAAAATAAAATTCAGAAATATTCCTCTTTTTGCCTTCTCTGTGTGTCATGTAGAAGGCAAGGCTACAGTGACATCAGAAAGAATCTCTTCAGGTTTTCTTCTGGAGGTGTTTAAAAACAAAACAAACACGCACAATTTTTCCCCCTATTTTGATAAATTCCTAAAGACAATGAGTTACTCTGAAAAGATTCTGATGGAAAAAAAGAGTTCCACTTTTCTTCAGTGAGGCTTTCAGTGTGTGGCCACCTCGCTTTATTCGTAGAATTTTACCATTGTGTATGTGTGCATCTGGATGCTGATTACATAATTACATCAATATGTTTCAATTTTAACTGCCATTACATCATCACATGAAATCCTGGGATTAGCAGTTAGAAAGAGGCATTTAGAGTTTTCAGCCAAAGATATCTAGTGCCTAACTGAACTACAAACCCCAGGACTCTATAGGATTTATCCATGGCAGGTCAAACGGACTCATAGCACTGTAAATGTGTAGAGTGAAAGGGTCCCTGTTAAGCTTATTGTGAAGTGATTCTTTTTCATCTTATGTTGAATACTGGGAAACACTTGGAAAGAGGACCATAAGGGAAGTTTTCCCTCACACGCACTCATTTATAGTGACAGTGGCTTGGAAGGGAGGGATATTAATTCAAGAAGGAAGAAGAGCTGAAGCAGAGCAGTAGGCACTGGTGACTCCAATGTCAGTGGGACTGTATATCCATTCTGAGCTTGAGGCCATTTCTGCACTACACTGTTATAGTGCTATTCTTCCACTTTCAACATCCCATGGAATCCTGGTGTTTGGGAGGGGCCATTTGGATTCTCAGCCAGAGAGCTCTTTGGCCTCAGTAAACTAGAAACCCCAGAATTTCACATGATTTTGAAAGTGGAATAATAGCACTTATACAGTGTAGGGTGGAAATAGTCTAAGTCTGATCTTCAAAGGAGTTGTTTGGAACACTGAGCCATATTCCCACAAGGTGTTCAGCACCTTGGATAGCTCCTCTGAGTTTAGACTAAAACCCCAAGCAGCTTCATGAATCTGTTGACATCAGGATGCCTTTTCACACTACACAATTCCATCCTATGGCATCCTGGAGTTTGTAGTTTGGTGAGGCCCTAGAGGTCTCTAGCTGAGAATTCCAAGTGCCCGTGCCTGACCTCTAAATACCAGGATTCCAAAGGATGGTACTATGACAGAGTAGAATCATAGGACTGTGATTGTGTAGTGTGAAAGGGCCAGAGTCACCAGACTCTGCTGAATCTCTTGGTTGATACTGATAGCAAGCAGCTTTCCAGGATTTCAAAAAGTGGTTTTCCTTTGTTCTGCCTAGAGATACCGAGATCTGAATCTGTGACCTTCTGCATGCAAAACACAAACCACTGAGCTATATCCCTAGGAGTGCTCTGTAACTGTTCAACATTGCTTCTGAAAGCTTTGCCTCTTTTCTAGACTGTGACACCAAAACTTCTCTTATTGGTAGACATTCCAGTTAGATGTAAATTAGTAACTTACTTTATTTATTTATTTATTTCATTTGTATCTTGCCCTTACCACCAAGGAGCTATGTTCTGCCACCCTGAAGACATATGCTTTGCCACCCTCTCCATATAGTGCAAAATTAGATTAGAGCTGCAAGCTTTCCTTGGTTTAACATGTCAATGAGTCAATTAAGAGCTGTTTAATTAAACCAGAGGGAGCAAGTTTAATCCATGAGGAAAACTTTTAATCAATGAAGTTGGGTGTGAAAGACACACATGTTCATTTCTTAGTTTATTTTCATTTTGACAAGACCTTTCTATCTCAAAATATGACGCTGTATTGCAATAAGTTATAATGTTGCTTCCTTAGTAAGTTTTTAATGCAGGTATCTGTATTAAAGTTTAAGTTTATTGGAGTCAGGCAATTTACTCAAAGGCAGATAACATCAAAACTTCTCTGATTGGCAGAGGCGCTAGTTAAATGTAAATTGAAATTATGACTTTAATGCTTTTCCAGATTAAAATGCCACAGCCATCTTAATACTAATTATGCTGCAGTTCTGAAATTACATCCTTTCGGAATAATCACATTAATGTCAGTGAAGCTGTCTCAAGAGCCTCAGGAAAACAGTGGAAGTGCTCTTTGTATTGCATTTTCAAAATGCTGACATAGAATAAAAAGCAAGGATCTGCATATAAGGTCTCCTTTCTATTTATCATAAGATGAAAAAAGAACCTTTTCTCTGAAATAACATAACTAATTTATGGATATATCTTCTGGAAATAATTTCATTCTGTATCAAACAATTGCTTTGTTACTCCAAGTCATTTACAAAGGCTGTAAGTCTATATGCCTTTAACCTAGGAGTAAGTCAAATTGATTTCATGGGGCTTGCTTCTGAGTATGTGCGTGTGGGACCATGCTTTTTATTTTAGCACACTCAAAAACAAACAAATGCCATGTTTCCCAGCATATGAAATGCACCCGTGTATCAGATGCACCCCATTTATACACTGGCAAATACTATTTTCCGACATATAAGACACACTGGCATCTTAAGACACACCTCATTTTAAAATATTATTTTTCAGGAAAAAAGTGAGTCTTATATGCCAGCAAATACAGTAAGCAAAAAAACAAAACAAAAAAAACTGAATATTATAATACTACACAGTGTATTACACAAGATAGTGACATGTTTCATGTAATATTAATTAATTGCAGTTAATTAATTGCACAGGTAATTATATACTGTGAAAGCAGTATAACCTCATGGGACACTTCCAGTACAATCCTATGCATGTTTACTCAAAAGTAAGTCACATGGAAGTCCATGGAATTAACTTTGGCTACAGTCTTTCTGTGCAATTCTAGAATATCTGTCAAAAGGCATGTTCCACTGAGTTTCAAAGGAAGCTGAGCATAGTACTGCAGCCTTAGAATATTTGTTGTTAAAGACACAAAGAGTGCATACAGACTGATTTAAAGGTTCCAGGTTTTGTTCCTGTTCTTTCTGATTTTATATTGGGTTAAAATAAACCATCTTGGGGAGCCTCTGACAGGAAATATTCTGGGATAAACATATATATCTGGATCTCCAAAATAAAACAGGAAGGATCAAGAACAAAATCTGAAACTTACTGTTCTTTTTAATCATAAACTGTGGAATAATATGGGTGGTATCTGAACACATAAGACAAGGGCATCCCCACACAGTCATACACACCAAATTTCTGCAGAAGATCCCATTACCTGTTCCCACACATAAACACACTTCACGTGGCTGATATATAAAGTTAATCTTTCAAGAAACAGTAATACAAAAATTCAGTATCTCAAGAGATTTCCCCCCCCTTTTATTTTGAGTAACCCCATTCATTTTCATATCATCTTGTTCCTCCATTCTTATTACCCGGTTTTTGATATTGGTTAGTTAGTTAGTTACTTACCCAGCACAATTGGCAATCACAGGCTGGAGGGGCTTTTCTTCTGAATGTAACATTTTGCCATGAACTGCAAACAAGCCTCCAATGACAATGTCTCCGGGAGAGCTGGCACCCACAAAGTCATTAGGACTCTGGCAAGACTGACCGATATCAAAGCAGACCAGGAAGGCTGGCATCAACAAGCCAAATATTGCCATGTTTCTGTTTCATTTGCTCTTTAGCTGCTTCCAGTCAATTAAGAAAGCAGCACGGCCAACACTATGCCTATTTCACCTGTAAACAACAGTCGAGAAAAGGGCTGTTCTGGAAGACAGACACACCTTCACTAAATGCTTGTTACCAGCTCTGACAAGTCATGCTGTTTAACGGATCCCACTGGTGGACTTGTGTGTGTGTGTATGAGAGAGAGAAGGAGAGTGAGTGAGTGAGTGAGCGAGAGAGAGAGAGAGAAAGCTGGTGGGAAGAGAATGGATAAGAGAAAAGAAATGTCTCATCCAAACCCTTTTTGTAAAGGATGGGGACACATTTCAAATCACTCTGAGAACCATCATTTTTAATAATTCAAGTGAGCTGCACCAATGCTTTCAATTTCTACTATAATTCTAGACATGTCATGGTGCTTCTGTGTTTTCTCTCGGCACTCCCTGTGACAGTTCTCTTGGAAACCCAGCGTTATTTCTTCTTCGTTGCCTCACTCTGTTCCATAATGTGTTCCCTCACTTTTGCTCTCCTATACAAGTAATCACACTTTAGCATCCCTCTTTTGCTCCCCACTAAGGTCTTTCTTCACCTTCATCTTTTGGATCCTCCCCTTTGTTCTTCTTGACCCTGGAGTGTCTGTGCTCTAGCCTCACAGGTGTCCCTCTCTTTCTGCCCTCATAATTGTTACCTCCTTTTTCCTCTTGTTGCATTAGTTTCACTGCAGTCTTACCTACTTGTCTTTCTCTACTCCATAATGCTCTTCATACAATTTCTTTGTTTTTCAGCTACCCTTTTCTTCTATTTGTCTCTAATATCTCCTTCTGCCCATTTCTCTGTCTATTCCTTTTCTCTGAATTTTTGAACAAGAGATTCTGTCTGGGATACTGCTGGTGACTTACAGTAGCTTTAGTGCAGGTGATGGTTAAACTAGCAGAAGTATATTGTCAGACATTGTGCAAAAAAGGTATCAATTTCCTCAGTACATTATGCAAAATGGTAGCCCCTGTTTTCCAGTTGCACAATAGTTGCCAGATAACACTGGAAAGTGTTACCGCAGTTTCTAGCCCGAGCTTGTGGGATATTAGATATCATTTAATATCAATAATTTGGCCTTCTTTACCTATTCCTCTCCACGTGCTTGCGAGGCCCCCGGATAAGCATGCATACAGGCATGGCCGCAAATCACTGAAATATTCCAAACTAATACAGGCAGACCAGAAATAGCCAGACTGCTGCTTTAGGAGACCTCAAGGCAAGTACCACATTATGTATGCACACTACTTACAAAGGACTCCCTGCCCCGAGCAGGCAGCTTGACGAGCCAAATACTCAACTGTCAAGCACTCTGCATTTGCATACTGGCTACTCTATTGACAACTCTGTCATAACTCAATCATGTAAAATACTGACCTTTTGAAGGCTTTATCTCCAGCCCAAAACTCATTGTTATCCCCGAAAACAGACTAGCCTGCGGTCACATTTTGCCCTATAAGACCCCCTGACTTTGAGCACTTCCTCGGATCGCTCTTGGCTTCCATCGCGCCTTGCTGTTGCTTCGTCCGGCGAGCCATCCCCTCAGCAACTCATGCTGAGCATCCTCACTTCCACGAACGTCTTCTTCAGACTACCCGGGCTTCAGGAAGGTGTGGTATTTCCCATACAAAACCTCCTCTTAAAAACCCTCTATCCCATTCCAACCTTTATTTCTATAGTTCTCTGTGTGCGTGTGTTGCATACATGTGTTTGACTGTACATCAATAAAACAATTATTATTATTTACATCTGTTTGCTCCTTGACTTGGCCTGACCCCATAGATGTTGGGTAAAAGATTGCACTACGTTGCCGTACCTCTCATAGTGCTAGCTTGTGGTCTTTGCTAATTCCCAACTTTGAAATATTTGGAGTGCACTTAGGTGTCCCTCATGGGAACCCCAGAAATCAGGGAAACAGTAGAGCTCTGCCCTCTCACATGGACAGTTATTGGTCAGGAAGCTCTCCAGGGGCGCTCAAGGGGAACTCCTTCACACCATTTACTGGCAGGCACTCCCTTCCTAGACCCCCTGTGCAAATACCCAGGCAGAACTTTATGCTCCACCATGCTTACATAGGATCCCAGTTCCTCTCTTCCCTTTTTAAGATATCTTTATTAGCAATTCCTACAGTCACTAAAATTCTACAAATACATAAGAAAAAAAGAAAAAACAACAACACAAAGAAAATATGTAACATACAGCTCAGAAATTAACAAGCAGGGAAAAAAAGAAAAGAAAGCTAATCACTCCATTGGCACAACTTGAGTTTTTCTCTCCATACGACTTTCAGTGGCCTTTACTTTGATATTGCTAACCTCTGTATCTACCTCTTATCTCACAGCTCCCCGCAGTCCTTCCTTGATCGCGCTATCGCAATCCTCAGGGCATCTATCATATTCCTCTTCAAATTTAGAGTTTCACGTATAGCTCCCTCAGCATTCATAGTAAAAAGTCCTGAGGGAGAGTTCCTGAGAAGGTTCCATGTTTCGTTCAGTCCATTAGTTTCAAAGTTAACAACTCACTTCTTACACATCTGGCAGAAAGCTGGCTGCAAGACAGTGTTATCAACATCAAGTAGGTAATGTCTGTCATTTCTCACACTAGTTTCTCCTTGGTAAAATCCAACTCCATCTTACAAATAAAATGCAATTCTGTCTGTTCACAAGATATATGTACTTAAATCATTCATCATTCTCTTTTAAAGATGTTACTCCAACTTTTCTAATTTATCCCAATCTTGTTGTGTAAACACACTTAGTCAGATTTTGAATGCACAAAGAAAGTGGCTGGAGAGGCTCCATTGTTCTGTTTTAATCAGAAGGGTACTTCACTTTCATAGCTCTAAAAGTTTGTTTTCTTTTTAAAAGCAGGTTGCTGGTATACTACCATCAGATCCTCAGATCTAATCAGTTGTGCTTCATGACAAGGGCAAAAGATGTCACTCTCTCAGTCCTTCCCACTCATAACATGTTTAGTCAAAGGTAAATGCAAGTAATAGGAATTCTGGATCCCAATGAATGGTCCTTTGCTAGCCTTTTAATCCAGTGTGAGTTTTTTCGCTTAGAGGTCCCTCTGGCTGACACTTTTGCCATGAAAGCTCTCCTCACTGTAGGATTCCATGCAGGAATTACATCATCAAGGCATTCCTGACAGATGGCCATCCAGCCTCTGTTTACAGACCTCCAAAGATGAGGACTTCACTGCACTCCCAAGTAGTGTATTTCATTGTTGGACTACTCTTGCTGTCAGGAAATTCTTCTTAATGTTTAGATGGAATCACTTTTCCTGAATTTTGAAGCCATTACTCCATCTCCTAGTCTCTGGAGCAGCAGAAAACAGGATTGCTCCATTCTCCATATAACATCCCTTCAAATATTTAAACATAACTATCATGTCACCAATTAACATTCTCTTCTGCAGGCTAAACATACCCAGCTCCCTAAGCTGTCCTATCTAAGGCATGGTTTCCAGGCTTTTTACCATTTTGGGAACCCTTCTCTGGACCCGCTACAGCTCTTCAATATTGTTCCTGAACTGTGGCGCCCAGAACTGGACACAGTATTTCAGGTGGGGTCTGACAAAAGCAGGATAGAGTGGTACTATTATTTCCCTTGACTTAGACATTATATTCCTTTTGATGCAGCCTAGAATTGCACTGGCTTTTTTAGGTGCTGCACCACACTGGTGATTCATGTTCAGCTTGTGGTCTACCAAGACTCCTATATCCCTTTCACACGTACTGTAGTCAAGCCAGTTATCACTCATCTTATATCTCTGCATTTCATTTTTTTTCCTGCCCAAGCGTAATGGCTTACAATTCTACCTATTGAAATTCATTTTGTTAGTTTTCACCCAGCTGTCTAATCTGTTAAAAGTCATTTTGAATTCTGATCCTCTCCTCTGAGCTGTTAGCTACTCCTCATAATTTGGTGTCATCTGCAAATTTGATAAGAATGCCTTCTATTCCCTCATTCAAATCATTCATAAAGAATAGCACTGGCCCAGGACAGAACCCTGTGGCACCCCACTAGACACTTCTACCCAGGACGAAGAGAAGCCATTGGTGAGTACCTTTGGGGTTTGGTCAGTCAACCAATTACAAATCCACCTGAGAGTAGCCCAGATTTTACTAGCTTGTTTGCAAGAATACCGTGGGGCCCTGTGTCAAGATACACTGTATCCACAGTATTCTCTTCATCTACCACGCAAGTTTCTATTTGAATTCAGGCAATCAATTATATTAATCAATTGCATTGTTGGTGTATTTAGCAAACATAGATACCAAATTGTGTTGCTGATTTTGAGAGGGTTTTTTTTTTAAATACAGGTTTTCCAGGTGAGGGGCAAAAGGGTTCTTGAGGGTCCCATTATGTCCACGGCCTGCATTTTACTTACCCCTTCTTTAGAAGCAGTGGGTCATAGTAGCAAACTGTGCCCCCCCTCCACAGATGTTGTTAGAAGTGTTGTTGTTGGGCTGTAACTCTTAACATTTCTCTTTATTGGCTATCTTGGCCAGGGCTGATGAGAGTATTTGTCCACCAATAGCATCTCAAAGGCTTCACTTTGCCCACTCCTGCACTCAATTGTAGAACTCACTTCTTTGGCATACCCTGTAACAGTATGTGGCCAAGCAACATCAGAGTGTGGTGAAGATAGCAAAAATACTAATGAGGAAGAATACACAAGGTAGATGAGGATGCAGCAGTTTGCTTTGTTTTAGTGTACTGGGAAGGGCAAGATTCTGCCCCCTCCCCTCCTCTCCCCCTGCTGAGCTAAAGAAGTACAAACTACTTTTGCACTTTGAACTTAGTTTGCAGCAACTGAAATAAGCTGAAGACACACTGAGAAAACAGGAGAAAGAGAGAGAAACTAGGACATTTTAAAAGCAGCTAAAAAGTGAGATCACAGAGGATTAATTGGGACTGTCCCAATTAATTGCAAATTGCAACATATGTCTCATTTTCATTGATACAATGTTGGAGAGTATGCCAAATCCAAGGGTCAGCAAGTTCACAGCTCTTGCTCTAAGGTTTTGTCCTGGAGGAGTTGTTACTGAATTCATTTTATTGTTTTTGTTATAATATGAAATCATGTTTATATGTGCACTGTTAGCTGCCCCAAGGGGGCCCTTTTTAGGACAAATGGCATAGCATACGAACGTAATCCTGAAGGAAGGGCTGTACTTAAGTACTGTTCTGCATATGAATGCTTGTGTCACAAGTTAAACCTTTAATAACAGCAGCTACTTTCTGGTTCACTTTCACATTATTAGACATTACCAAGTACTTTTCTCCAGGTTGTTTTGGAGTCCACGCTATAAATATGACATCTGGAAGATCTGCTTGCTTCATCTTTTCCAGCCAAAAAAGGGAAGGGGGTTTTTGAAGGGTGGAATACTTGTAGGGTGGAGGTGCATGTATGAGCAAGAGATTGAGAGGGAGGGAGAGGTACACACATATTCACATTCAAGTAAAGACCTCGTAAAAGTTCTATAATTTGCTGTCTGGCAGTGGTGGAGAGCCTTAGGCCCTGCTGTGTTTTGAACTACAACTCAGTAATGCATTTGTTATTGCCCACGCTGCCTGAGGCTTCTGGGAATTAAAGCCCAAAACATCTGGTGGGCCAAATATTCCCCACCATTGATATATGGGATCTGTTCCCTCAGATGCATTTTTAAAAAGAAATTAAACATTTTCCTTCCTTTCTTATGCAGAATGCTTGTATAATGAGAATCATCTAACAGAGGAAGGTGAGAAGTAAAGGTGAGAATGGTTTTGCTTCATCCTTCCCCTGTTCGCTTGTAGAATATTATCTTTTATGCTGCCTGCACTTTCATTCAGGGCAATCAGGGTAAAGAATCCAGGGTCAAATACCCAGAAAATGTAATGAATGGGTGCATACAAATTCTATAATTTGGTCATGCAGCCATGGACCTATCTTTAAGTGGCTGATATCATTAGATAGTGCTCTTCAGTTTTATTTTCAGATGTGGAATAGGTTAGTAGGGTACCATGAATGGAAAAAAGTGTGGAAAATAAATCCCCACAATGCCATTTTAGTATCTCCAGTGTCACACACCTTCCCCATTTTGGTTCAAAATTTGTCGACGACAGCCCCAGAAGGCTCCAGACCAAGTCAAAATGGACCAATCTGGGCTATGTTTGCCTACTCCAGTCTGTTTAAGATGGGCAATGGGACTTTTTTTTTCAAAACCAGAAGTGACGGGAAGACTGAGAATGGTGGGTGTGCTTCTCCAAGGTCTACAGTGTTAGTGGTGGGGCTCCCCAATCCCTGGAAGTTTTCCATTTCTGAAAAAGAATGATGTCTCATAAATATTGGAAATATTATCTACTATAGAAAAGTCAAAGTTTGTGAGTGACTTTGTCTGTTTGCCTGTGTCAAGCAGTCGAAGACCTCATATGATTGGCTGTGTGAGGCGAAAAGATCTCATATGATTGGCCGCCTGTGAAGATTCTGTGGAATCCTGGGGTCGACAGATCAGGGAGGGGCCTTTAGAATGAAATTTCCTGCAAATTAATCAGATAAGGGGAACTAGGCAGTCAGAAATAACAAGCCTGGTTGCAGCCAACAGATGGGGATCAGATAAAGATCTATCCACATAATCACAGTAACCAAAGATGCTTTCTTTCAGGCCCTGTTTTCTCAGGCTTGTCGGGTGCTTTTTGTATACTTTTAAGTATCAATCTTCTGTACGTTGGCTTATCTTTAATATGTGGCTCTACGTATTTGCAATTTATTTTTTAAAAATATGAAACCCTGCTGGGAGACATTTCCATGGTAGATGGCATAAGATGTTTCAAATAAATAAACAGCATCAAGTAGATGAAAGAAGTAGCTAAAACTGAGAGTATAGATTATACTGCTATTGCGTTGCCATGTATATTTTAGTTTGTTCTCTCTCTCTCTCTCTCTCTCTCCATGCACACACACACACACACACACACACACACACACACATACACAAAAGGAGAAAAAGCTGACAGTGGGAAGTGAAGTGTGTATGTGTATGTTTGATCCAAGTATTAGTCTAATGTGGTACAAAAGAAGACAAGATCATTGCATCTGTATCCCACCAACTTTCTCCAACTAAAATGCTTTAATATAAAATGAATTCCAGAGAGCACTGAAATACCCATTTTCTGTCTTCATTTTTAAAAAGACCAAAGTTTTGAAAACAATGCCCTATGAGGATTGGCTTAGGAAACTAGGTATGTTTAGCCTAGCGAAAAGAAGATTAAGAGGTTGGCATGATAGACATGTTTAAATATTTGAAGGGATGTCATATGGAGGATGGAGCAAGCTTGTTTTCTGCTGCTCCAGAGCCTAGGACACAGAACAATGGATTCAAGCTACAGGAAACGAGATTTCGCCTAAACATCAGGGAGAGATTCCTGTCACTAAGAGCTGTCCAACAGTGGAATATACTGCCTCAGAGTGTGATGCAGTCTCCTTCTCTGGAGGTTTTTAAACAGAGACTGAATGGCCATTTGCTGAGTGTCCTTAGAGTGTATGTTCCAGCATGGCAGGGGATTGGACTCAGTGGCCATTGTGATCTCTTCAAACTCTACAATTCTATAAAGGCAGTCTATGTATCTTTATCTATATGAATAGGTAGGTTGATTGCATAATCAGAACGAGTGGTGCTTGCTGTTGTCCATGTCAATGGAGCAGTGAAACAAGCTTACTTTTAATCCAGACTTTAAAAGTATCCATGCAAGGTTCTGAATCTCATCACCAAAATAGATTCAGCACTTTAGAAAGCTCCTTACAGTTATGCCTCACTGCCCTGAGAGCAAGCAACCATCATTGATTATGACTCTGCTACTATGCTTCCCTGACATTTCATGAGTGCACAGTGATTGCTGAACATGTGTATTCTTCTGCAAATTACACTGGCACCCTGTTAGTGACATATTCATGTTTTATGAGTCTGGAGGCCCTTGTCTTGAATTGGGCACAAGATTATATTCTCTAGCTTCTTGCTTTTGTCCACAATTACCCCCCAAAGATTAGCCAAGTCCTTTGCAGTGGAGGGAGGGAGGTGATTGCGCAGTGAGGATTCCTCTCATCCCCTTGCAGTTTCTGCATGTGAAAAAGGCAAAGGAACAGTAGTGCCATCACTACTTTCTCTCTCTGTCTCTCTCTCTCTCTCACAAACACACACACACACACACACACACACAGAGACAACATACATGGGGACGGGATGAGAGGCAGTTCCAGTTATACCTTTGCCTCCCTTCTTCCTCCCCCTACAGCTCTTTAATGGTCAGAGCAGCAGCCCCATGGGGCTTGGTTGCTGCCTGCAGTGGGGACACAAAGGTCAGGAACAACACATATGGAACATTATGTTCCATGGTTTCCCTCTAGTATCATGGTCTATATCTATGTTCATATGAATTTCTGCAATTATACTCATTTCTTGATACACCGACAGGTGCTGTTCCTGTGCCTTAGGAGCTATAAGGAATATTTCCATAAGTAATCCTTCCTCAGTTGCTTCTAAATCAGTCGCTACAGGATGCCTATAACAGTGTCTGCAGTTTTCAAAAATCACTAGACAACTAGAGAATTATTATTATTTTTTTTTTTGGTCTAATTTTTCTCAGTTACCAGTGGCAGCTGGAAATCTTGCATTGGCTTGTGGCAGCAAGTTTGCTTGTTTTAAATTGCATTATAAGGTTTAGATAAGGAAATCCATGGGCTCACACAGTGGAAATTAAAGTTGACAGAACAAACATACGGGACAATTTGTGCATAATTTGCCATTATTTATAGAAACACAGGGAACTGATGTGATGAATAATCTTATGTGCTTTGAATTTTTCTATAAATGTTATGATGGCAGGAAACGTTTTAACAGATAATTAGGTTAAAGGTGTCTGTGAGTGTCTGATAGTGTGTATTTACTGCCATTCTATTTTTGCTTCACTTCCAAAATGATAGGTTCCTAGAAATATTCTACAACCTAAGAACAGAACTGGGACAGGATTCGCCGTAGCTGGGGATCACTGACGTGGAAGAACAAAAGATGTCATTGTCTTCTCCCTGATGCTGGCCAGGGCTGGCTCTACTCTTAGGCCATTTCCGCACTACACTGTTTTAGCACTGTTATTCCACTTTCAACACTCTATAGAATCCTGGGGTTTGCAGTTACGGGAGGGGCCTCTGCAAACCCCAGAATTCCATAAGATGTTGAAAGTGGAATAATAGCACTATAACAGTGTAGTGCAGAAAGGCCTTTAGCCAGAGAGTGGTGGCTACTTCAAAAAACAATGCAGGGAGGGGCAGGTAGACAGTGGTCATAGCCCTCTTGTTCCTTCTGAACTCTCCAGCTGATACCTTGTGTCAGAGATCAACACTATCTATACCACAAATATTTCCCAGCCCCTCCCACAACTATCCTAAAGCCAGATGGGGTAGAGGATATTATCCTATTGCCAGCACTAAAAGTTCAACTGACAGTCCAGTCACCTTCTGGTGAGTGGGCACCATGTTGCCTTTTGTCTGTGTGGGCCAATCCTGATGCTTTCATTGTTCATACTCTTGCAGGTTCTGTTTCTAAAGCTGCCCCTCATCTATCAACAAAAGAATTGCAAGGATCCATCATAATGAGCCCTGGAGTGGCTTAGTGTGGGCGTTTTGTTCTTATTATATTTATTGAATTCTTTAGCTTATTCATGTATGATTTTTGTTTAGTATTTACTCAAAGCACATCCTTCCAATATAATAGGGGAAATATATTTTAGGAGTTTGCTATTGGGGACTTTCAACAAAATGTTGTAGTGTATTGTCAACCTCTAATGGGAACATTACTTTCAAGTTCTCAAACCACCCTGTGAGAGAAGTGTTGTAGCAATATTTGGAGCTCAAATGTTGTGTGCAATGAATTATTTCCATCCTTCTGAAGCCTTTCCCACTGTACTACATATAGTATTAAAATACTTCATTGCTATATATTGAAGTAAAGAATTTTTATATATTGGAGTTAGGAAGTTTTTGAAGAACAAAAACAGAAAAAGGAGGGTTTCTTTCTCCTGTAACATCTCATATAAAATTCCAGGTACTTCCTAAAATTACAAATCCCAGGATTCCATAGGACACAGCTATGACAATTAAAGTGGGATTGAACTTCTCATAATTCTCAGCTACATCCAGGGCACCAAGCTACAGCTCACATGTTAGGCATGAAGAAGGTTCAGCTCCCCAGCATTTCCAAGTAGATATGGGACAGACACTTGTCTGAAGTCCTGAAGAGTCTCTGGCAGTCAATTAGAATATATGAGGAAGTGGGTAAAAGACTGCTGCTTATGTTCTTATGAACATTTCTATTTTCTATTCCTTCTGCCCCTTCATTTCCCCTCACTTTCAGTTCTCCTCTGCCACAGCTTTCCTTCTGTTCTTTCATAGTCTGTCTCCCAGGTGAGGTATTGGTGAAAGTTGGGGAATGATACCAGAATCTCCTCCCTCTTGACCTTTCTACCAACATCTTACCTTTCTACCAACATCTTACCTTTCATCTCACTCAGAGAGTGAGTGCAAGTCCTCTCTGAGCTCTATTAAGGAACATATACCCTTCAACTGTCTTGATTTTCCAGGGACAGTCACAATTAATCCTCTGTTGTACCACTTCTTCAAATGTCCCAATATCATTCCCAGTCCCCTCATATCCTGCATGGGCACTAGCCAAGAATGGGTGGGAAGGGACAACTCTTTCCTTTTGATTTTAGGTTTGCAGTGCTGTCTAGGGCTGGGGGTGGAATGATGTATTCAGCCCACTTTGTGAAAGCTTAGAACAGAGGGAATGGACCTGTCACGTGCCCTGTACCTACAGTCTATATGTACCTATTTGGGGGGATTCTTGACTCCTTTGTAGGATTCCCTATGGAAAGAGAAGTACTATATACTTCAAAGCTGCCTTGGTTAGGAATGAATCTCTCCTTTGTTTTGATTACAGACATATTCATATAAAGCCATGGCATTTGCTATTAAACAGAATGGTGATTTGACATATTAGTGTCCTACTTTTATCCCAGGGAGCTTCAGATAATGTAATATGGGTTAGCCATTTTTAACTTTATAGTGACACTATAAGGTAGCTTGAAGCTTGAACTGAAAGCTGATTTCTTGTTCAAGTGGAGCCACTGTGTTTCATTATTGAACTCATATCTGAGTCTGGATGTGATTCCATATTTTTCCAGCCCATCCAATATTTCATCTCTTTCTGCCTTATTCATTCATCTATTTAGTTTACAGTTTTCATGATACTTGACTATGGATGAGCATAAAAAATTGTGACAAATATTGATATATGATTTTAGTATTTGCTGGTGCAGTGGCCCCTCAGTATTGCAAAATGTTCTGTACTACCCTATTCTGTTGCCTGTCTACTGCTAGAAGTACTTTGTAAGATGCTTATCTGTTGTGTGATCTCCATGATCAGTTGTAGCAGCAACAGAGGACAACCAAAACTTAAATCTACACTGACTTCCCTTGTGGGTCGCTTCAGTATTTATTTTCTTAGAGCCATCTCAACTTGCAAAGGCACATGATAAGAACATGTGAGTCTTTCCCTATATTGCATGTTTTTCTTTCTATTTTGAATTACATTACCTGAATTCCTTAAGACAGCTAGTTGTTTGCAGTCTGACTTTTATAGAAATTCATGTTTTTGAAAAACAAAATGAGAAAGACCTTTCCTGATTCTACCGTGGCTGAGAATTGAAAATAAAGGTGCAATGATCATGTCTCTCTTTCATTTCCATGGCTTTATAGGATAGGAAAAGACAGAGTGATTAAAACAACAATAAGTTGCCAACAAGTTCCAGTTTGTTTTTGTTTGCTTAACTTTCCTGCCCTAATAAAAGTATTCAGCACTTTCATGATGTTGAGAATTTTGTGTCCAGGAAGTGATAACAATGCCAATTGGATCCATTCCATTACCAGGTTGTAACATACACCAAAATGTGAAAAAGTCAAAGCAGGTGCATTATGTGTGTATGTCTGCAGGTCCCTGTAAATCTGACTTTGTGCCAGTTCTGCACAGTCAGTACAAGACAGCATTCTTCTTTTGGCTTCCACCTGCAGCCCACAATACAGCTCAGAAACAGGCACTGGTGGGCTTCCTAGCTCCCCACCCTTGAACAGATGTTTTTGTGATACAGTTGAACTGGAGAAAGGAGATACCTCCTAATTTTGCAGACAGAAAGAGTTCCATCAGTGGTCTTCACTAGGTCATGGCCTATGTTTCCATTATAGTGTGCTGTCCCTGTCAACACACAAAACAATAATTCCAGAGTTCACAACTGTCACATGTTTAACAAATATGAAACTTATCATAACAAAAGTTTCAGTGAGGAATGCACCCAACGAACACTAATGTATAGCTGCGTACATGCTAGTTGCATTTTTCATGTTGGAGTACCACATTTATACAATATGATTTCAACAGTTATTTCCTCTTTACTGAATTTTCATGCAATCCAATTCATTCTCAAACAACAGGAGCATAACAAAACAGGCTACAAATGAGACCAATGCATAAGCACATAAATATATGCATGCAAAATTTGAAAGCTTCTGCCTGTGACCATTCTTTGAATAAGTTACTTAATGGTAAGTACCCTGGTTCACTTCACTCATTCATAAAAGTATATAAGGCAAAGGTGCTGCCGATGTTAATCTTTGGAGAAATTTGGGGATTTATTACAAATAAGAATATGGAAAGAATCCAGAATAAATTTCTCAGGCTGATATTGGGAGTGTCAAGAAATTCTTCAGCCCAGACTGTTACAGTTGAATTTGGAATTGTTGCTGTTTCAGATCTTAGACCTTCTTAGATTATTTAATTTTTGGATCAAGTTAACTCAAATGAGTGATGATAGGTTTCCTAAGAACTGTCTAAATGAACAAGTGCTTAAATTTATAACAAATTCCTGATTTTCTGACTTTTCAAAAATGCTTTCAAAGCAGGTCTTGAGTGTTGAAGCCATCAGCCTGTGTAAATCCAATGTTAGAAATATATTCAAACAAAGAGTGATAGATATTAGAGTGCAATTAGATCTAGCTGCACTGTCTTCTGTAAGATCTATGAAATGGTTAGCAAGAGCTAAATCTCTTTTTCAGGAGGAATTATATTTGTCTTTTACGATGAAAAAAGATTTATGCACAGCCTTTATGCATCTCCACTTTGAGCAGATGGATACTAGGATGTTACAAGGACATTATCAGGGTATTCCTATTCGAGACAGAAAGGTCTCTCTGTCTAGTGGCAGGCAACCTTATAGATCCAAATTGCAGACTACTGAGCAGAGTCTGAACGATTATCTCAAAGCACAGGAAAGTCCAGTTGGATGTATGTGCAACTATCAGTTGAATCTGTTGTTGTTATTTCTTGTAAGGACTATTTTCAAAGGAATACAACTAGAAGGAAGGAAGTGCTAAAACTGGAAATTTAGCACATATGTTCAGTTCCAGAAGTTTTTTTTTCTTGTGAACAAGATCTACAGCTGCCCTTCCTGAGTCAAACCTTTGGTCCAACTAGTTCACAATTGGCAGAAGTTCTCCAAAGGCTTTGCTGACCATATTAATTAACTTCATCTTCTGAAAGCGATTGAATCTGGATTCTAATGCAAGCACTGCAGTGAGTGATGATGTTCTAGGTCATAATATGATGAATAACATTCTTTCAAAGGTACTCTATGATGTGTCTTCCAGTTGTGACCAGCAATGCTCCACTGTCTAACATCAGGAGTCATCAAGATTAGAACTGAGTGCCTATATTCTGCTAGCTCATTTAGGAGCTTCTATAATGGGCTAAAAATGACAAATGTTTGCTTGCAAGATGGAAAAATTTTCTTTTTGTTCTGAAGACTCTGGATGCAGCTAGCAAACTTTGCAGACTGATTTTCAATTCAAGGAAAGGCCACTGAGTCCATGCTGCAGTCTGAAGCTTTGCCATCTGTTCTTTTGATCACATTACAGTTTCTGTCTTTCCACACTCATGTCTGTTTATATTGATTCCTAAAGTTTTCACTGGGAATCTAATTTTTTGTTTGGTTCCCAGCCATGGGAGAAAACAGCAATGCATACTTCTATGAAGAATCCAGTTATGTTCAAACTCAAAACATTGGGTCATTTCAGAGTCAGTTATAAGTGTCAGAGAGCAGGAAGTGTGAATCACTCACCCATCTTACTCCTTTCATCATATTGGTAAAGGGTGTGAATTTCTTGGGTGGAAAGAAAATGTGAGCAAGGATAAACAACCTATTGTTTGCATATGTAATGTTATAAACCATCTATGATTTTTTCATTGCTAGTATTTATTCAGTGATGTTTTGGTACTATCAACAAGTAGACAAAGGACACTCAAAGTCTGTGTGTGTGTGTGTGTGTGTGTGTGTGTGTGTGTGTGTGTTTGCACTTGCGCACATATCTTCAAGTCACCTGTCAACTTATGGTGACCCCATGAATTTCATAGTTTTCTTAGGCAAGAAGTACTCAGAGGTGGATTTCCAGTCTTCCTCTGAAACATAGTCTACAGTGCCTACAGTCTCCCATCGAAGCACTAATCAGGGCTGACTCTGCTTAGGTTCCAGGATCAGACAAGATCTGGTGCCTTTAGGGCAGTGGTTCTCAACCTGTGGGTCCCCAGATGTTTGTGGACTTCAGCTCCCAGAAGCCCCAGCCACTATGGTCAATGCTCAGGGCTTCTGGGAGCTGAAGTCTAAAAACATCTGGGGACCCACAGGTTGAGAACCACTGCTTTAGGGTAATTAGGCCCCTGTGAAAATCTAACCCTTGCTTAATTCCCTGGATTTGAAAAGATTAGGGAAGAAAGGAAAGTGTTTTGAAAGGAAATTTCAGTCATAACCTAGGTGGATCATAAATTGATTTCGTTTATGGTTTTCATTTTAGCATTAGTAATGTCTTCTACCCAACATCTTATCATAATACTATAGGATTACTCCTAAGAATGATGGCACATTATATTTACCTGGACTAGTGTGATGAACATCACTGCAGGGAAGATAAGCTTTTGATGGTCTCCATGGAGTGAGACCAGAATGTTATTTCTGATTGGTGCTGAGCATCAGATCAAGACATGTGATAGGGGCAAAGGAGACAGTGAAACAGTTCGCCCCTGTGACCTCAGCTTGCTTGGAGCACCGTGGGTCTCCACCTGTTGTTTCGGTCATTCACCTTGGCGATAATGACCTAGGCTTGCTGAAGGACAAGGCCTTGGAGCACCCTGGCCTCAATGTGATGTTTTGGTTATTTACCTTGGTGGTAATGGCGCCATGGGCCTCTACCTGACATTTTTTGGTCATTCACTTTGGCAGTAATGACACTGTATTTTGGCGAAGACCTCAAATGTATTGACTGTGCCAGAAGAATGGTAAATAATCAGATTTGAGCCACTTTATTCTTCAGCTTGGCAACCAATTTGGGTGGCCGGACCTCTACTGAGCAGATGGAGTGCAAGTGTTTGATCATGGGACTCAGTTGTTCCTAGAAGAATTGAGAGTGGGGGTGAGGGTCGTGTTGTCCGGTCTGATGGGGGGAGGGACTAAGCAGATGCTTGCCCCTTTCTGTGGCAGATAATGGGTGATAATAAAATGTTGGTAATCACCTATTGGCACCCATTTGGTGTAGGGTAGGGCTCTGGAACCACCTCTTTAGGGCCCTGTGTCCCAGGGGTTTCGGTGAAGGAGGCTATCCCTGAGGTTAACCTGGGAATAAGACTCCCACTTTTAGAGCTGTGCAGCTTGGGTGGGAGTCCCTGCAATTTGAATTGCCCTTGGGGCTGAAATGTTATGGCCCATGGGTAGGCTGCGCAGGTTGTCATGTTGTGACCCTGGTTGCTCCCCTCCTCTTGTATATTTCAGGTTAACTCAATTTAAATAAAACAGGTCAAAATAAAGTGGCGCTAAGTTAACTCAGCTTTGTGCCTGGTCTCTTTATTTTATGGTTGAACATCTATTGTCATTCCTGGCAGGCAGGGATCCCTCCAGCTCTGATAAAAAATTATTTGATGGCCTCTTTTTCACAACGTATTCTTTGGGTAACTTTCCCTAAACTAGTGCCCCACAGATGAACTACTACATTTCCCAGCCACTGGCCATTGCTGATAGGGTTTGTAGTTCAACACATCTGGAGGACGTCAGTATGAGGAAGGGGCTTTGGAGTGTTAAAAATGAGAGAAAATATTATTATATGTATCTACACATAGTGCGCTTTCAGCAGTTTTAGCTGATAAGGCTGCCTTAGTTTTCACCAGTTCACAAACTTATTGTATGTCAGACTGAATACTTTTAGGAGTAGAAATGCAACTTATGAATTGTATTCTTTTAACACTTCACAAATTTATCCCTGGAACACTTGGCTCCAGGACAAATTATGAGTTAGTTCTGTGACACTGATAAAAAATGTGTTTTAATTGGCAACGGAGTTTTAAAATGGCACAACATAAAAGCAAATAAGGTTCCCAAACTTTCAAAAATAATATAAAAGTAGATATTTCAGCACATGTCTTTTTTTTCCTTCTTGTTTAACAAGCTTGTTGCTCTGTGTCTTCAAGTTGTTTCTGACTTATGTAGACCCTGTCACAGGGCTTTCTTGGCACAATTTGTACAGAGGAGGTTTGCCTTTGCCTTTCTCTGAGGTTGAGAGAGTGTGACTTGTCCAAGGTCACCCAGTGGGTTTCTATGGCCAAGCAGGAATTCACATCCTGGTCTCCAAAATCATAGTCCAATGCTCAATCTGTTACACCGTACTGGCTCTCAACAAATTACTCCTAAGGAAGTTCCTTCCTCATCCCAACTCTTCCCTATAGTTCTACAGGCTCTAATAAAAACTTTTTTTCTACCTTAGATTCACTAAACTGAGAAGAAAAAAATCCTTTTAAAAAAATCTGCTTTACTATTGGCTAAACTTTCAGACATGAAGCAAGAAAATAGAAATACTGAAAAAATTTCATAACAAACTTACGATTCTGATTTCAGTGGGAAAATCAGATGTCCGGTGCAAATGTACTACCTCGTAGAGTTTGTTGTATAGAAAAACATGCCAAAAGCTTTTAGTGTTTGCAAAACACTTTCTGGACTGACCAGGTGATGTTTTAGTAGGTTTTGTGGAATACACTTGAAATGAACAGACTAGTTGAAGCTAGCTACTGCTGGAAGGCCTTCACAACAAATTTAAGAATGCAGAAGAAAGGGAAAGCAAAATGCATGCAAATTACTCTCTGTCCTTCCATAGATATCTCTACTTCTTTGTCACATATCACATCAAGTCTTTGACACACATACATGCACACACTGGATTATAAGCTTTGTTTGAATGTTGCAAAATTTGCTGAGACTGTTTGCGGGCTGGAATGCTGCAGCATCTTTCATGAAACAGTGCCACATGTACGGTAGCTAATTTTTTTATTTAACTGGATTTGGCACTTGCTAGCAAAATATATTAAAACCATGTAGCTTACAAAGCCCTTTTTAGTAATCCAGGAAATGCTGGTTATTATAGTGTTCTTTTCTGGCTGTCAAAGCTGACGCTCGGAGAGGTTGAGGGAGGGAGAAACAACTTGCAGTAGCTGTGCTAGCTGGGAGATCCTAGGAGTTGTAGTCAAAACAAGTAGTTTTTTGGTTTGCCAAAAAAGTTTGCCTATGAAGGAATAGAAATTTATGTTGGTGGGTAGACATAACAGGGCTTTCTCTATAACAAGACCTTGAGTGTGGCACCCCCTCCCCACGGCTGGCTCCATGTCTCTCTTTTTTAAAAAATAATTTTTATTAAGAAGAGCTTTTTAAAAATGCATTAAAAGTTAGCAAAAATTAAAGACAAAAAGAAAAGATAGAAAACTAAAATATAGCATAATAAAAATAAAAAGTGCAGAAGAAAAAAAAATAAAGAAAAAAAGGAAAGAGAGAAAGAGGAAAAAGGTGACATCCAATCTTCCTATTGGAGGTTATAACTGCATGTAGTTATTCATTCCTCTGTCTCCAAAATTACAACATATTCCCTTCTTTCAAGAGCCTATTCTTTCTAATAATCAAAACCAAACGTTAACAAATCAATCTCTCTCTCTCTCTTGCATAAGGGATTTTCAATCTTTAAGAAATATCACCAATGACCTTTCTCTGAAACTTTGTCCATTTCTGCTAAATCTGTCAGTTTCAGCAATCCTTTTTCCATTACAGGTTGTTACTCTATGAAGTGAGGGACGTTGGGGCCCACCTGTAAAGACAGCATCTCCTTAGAATTTGGGGGAATTGTAGCTCAATGGAGGTCTGTGAGGTGAGTGTAATGGCAGGATCTTTTCACCTATATACACCAGTATTAACTGTAGAAAGGACCAGTTAAAATTAACAAAGTGTTTTATTTGGATTGACAAGCACACAAGAAATCAAACACTCTTAAGAACCATACAAGGCTATCAGAAAGTGAGGCAAGAAAAGATTGGCCAGAGAGAGTTTCAGTGAAAAGGGTGATAGTTACCAATCCTAAAGAAGGGATCACAGCAGAGTGGCTCAGACAATGGCCCTTTCCCACACGGGGGGGGGCATGAAATGCGGGGAAACGGGGCAGTGCACACGGGAACGGAGCTTACGTTAATCTGGGTGGCTCTGTCCCCGCAGGGAGCAGCGTGTGTTCGCTGCTCTACATGCCGCCGGTGTCCAGCGGCGCCAAAAATGGCAGCCAGCAGCTTCTGGTGGCGCTCCGCCAATCGGGGCAGCACGCCAGCCGGAAGCCCACCCCCAGGCAGCTTTGCAGGGAAGCACTTGTGCGCCCCTGCAGTTCTTCATGGGGTGCTGCGACAGGCTAGCGTGCTCTTGTTTTAAAAAGACCACTTGAAAGGTGGTCTTTATAAAACACGCGACGCCACCCCCGCGGCCCTGCTAGGGCGCTTTGAGGTGTAGAACCTCACCTTTTCAAACCGCCCTAGTGCACCCCGCGGTGTAGACGACCTCCTGGTGAGGTCGTCCCAGTGCGGGCTATATCCCCGTGTGGAAATGGTCAATGTCTGAGTGTAGCCTGGAGGAATGGCAGTCTGGGGTACCACGTACAGCACAATACACAGAAAGGTTGGGGTCGAAGTTTGGATTTTTATACCCTGTTTCCTACCCTGAAGGAGTGTGATAACAAAAGTACAACAGCTTTCTCATCGGATTGACAAAGGGTCTGGAATGGGCTGATTGCTTAACCCCAGAGTAATAAAACATAGATGGGACTTGTAACAATCTCTTAGAGTTTGGTCAGGCAGGGAGAATAGGGAAGCCCTCCATAGGATAAGATTGAGGGATGGCCTCTGATTACCAATTTGGGCAGTTTGTCTTTCACTATTTTTGGTTGCTCACAGAGCCTGGGGTGTAGAAAGAATTATCACAAACCCATTAGTGACAGGTTTTCCTGCCTAATCTTTCCTGGATTTACGACCTGACCATGTCCTCGGTCAGCTTGACTTGCAACACACTTCCTAGTGAGTGTGCCTTTGAGCAAGTTTTTCAGTCATAAATATGTCCAGTTATGAAAATAGCACATCCCACAGGATGGGGGGTAGAAGGTATGGTAACAATTTAGTGGTGAATTTTTCAGTCTGTGAGTATACAACAGTCTTGTTGCCATAGTCATACAGGGAAGCAACCTTCCACGGCTAGCCCCATGTCTTTTAAGATTTCAGCAAGTAGCCAAAGCAGTGCTATTCCACATGGCATTCATTGTTTGAAACTGCTGTTTTAACTGTTTCAGAATTGGATTCTACAATTGTTTTTAGACTGCTTCAAAGAGTTTTAATGAGTATTTCAATGCATTTTTAAAATGTCCTTATTTCTGCATTATTTGAATTGTTTTTTATTTGTTCGTCGCCTTGTGAGCCCTTGTGGGCTGGAAGGTGATACAGAAATATTAACTATAAATAAATAGGTAGACTAGCCAGTGATTTGGTTTATAAATTCTAGTGCAAATTTGGATGTTTGTAAATTCTGTGCAATTCTCTGGATATGTGGTTAGTGAACTGTGGGAATATCTCCCTTTTTACCAGGTCTTTCTCTCCTGCTTGCCCATCGTCTCTTGCCATTGCTTCATCTGCATTACCGTATCTCCCTCACTTCCTCCTTGATGCATATTTTATATGGTATTAAAGCTTCAAACAATGTCAAGAGTTGCAAGATGGCAGGTGCACCTTCTCCCATCATCGTGCTACAATGGTAGGACAAAGTATGCTGGCTACCTCTCTGTCTGCCAAGCAACTCATAAAGACACCTTTCAAAATCAGGCATTAGCAAGTGCTTGTCTCCCCACGTTTGACTAAAAGGAGGCCCATGAATGAACCCTTCTCATTGTATCTGTAAGTGAGAATCTCTCTTAAAAAGAACAAAAATGAAGTGGAGGAGATGGTATTTTCTCATTTTGAACAAATATTGTATCATGGCTGCATTTTATCACTCTGTTGTTCTGCTGAGTATTTCACTGCCTCACACAAAACAGAAAATTGTGCCTCTTGCTTCTAAAGTCAAAGCATATGTCATCTTATTGTGTACCTGGAGCAGAAACTCTTGCAGTGAAACACCGAAACTCCCCAGTTCCCCGACAGTGGTGGTGGTGGTGGGGAAACAATACATTCAACAACTAAAAAAAAAAAAAAAAAGGTTCCGTTTTATTAGCAAACTGTTGCCAGAGGCAGCTCCCTTAGGACCAAACTAACAAATATGTTTAGCACATTTTTTGACAAAGTATTTTCCCAAGCAGTGAAAGATGTCTATTTGTCTTAGAGTGTGATCATTCTCAAGGGCATGTCTTGCATTTGGTGTGCTAGGATTTACAGCTGTTCACTGAAGGGCAAACACTATCTTAATCAACAGTCTGGTTTCTTAATCTATAATCTGATTGTTTAATTTACAGTGTGATTGCAATCTGATTGATGCAGCATGTATCCAAAATGAAATCCCATTGTGTGTGTGACTGGTGGGGGGAGAGCAAGTTAGTTGTAGAGAATACCATTTCCTTTTTTGTCTAGTTTCACCCTCAACCTGTCTAATGTTGCAGTTTGCCCATACCTGTGCTGTGTACCTTCTGTTATGCTCTATTTTCCAGAATTCAGAAGGAGGACTCTTTACTCAAGTATATGGGAGAAGGAATATTTTCAGTTTCAGTGTCTGTTTGTGGAGGATGAGATTTACAGCAAGACTAAAGAACTTGTTCTTCCACATATTCAAAATCTGATACCCAAATGCAACTTGGTATCCTAGCTACAAATGTATCTGGAGAGGAATAACTTGACCATTGTGATCTATGCAGTGGTGACCTCCCATCTGGACAACCGTAGTACACTATATATGGGTCTGCCCTTGAAGATGGTCCAGCACCTACAGTTGGTATAAGATATGGTAAAGTTAAGGTGTTTCAAGGAACTATATGGAGGAGGGGAGAAAACACAATTAACAGAACTTAAAAATACATATTGAGAGCAAAATGTTTCATCTTCTGCCTTCTTCAACTGCTATTCTTACCAGGAAACTAAAACAACCAGTGGTTGGGCATTTCAGCTTGGAACAAGACAGCCTCTCTGATTTGTCCCGGTTTGGCATTCAGGTGCTACCTCCTTCAGATATTTTAGACAAAAGGGAAAACTTTTGGATTTGTAGACTAAATGCTTTAACATCATGTGGCCTCAACATCTACCACCTAAGAGACAGCCTAGTTTCTTTGATAACTGAAGAAGGCGGAAGCCAAAATGTTTTGCTCTTGATATGTATGTTTAAGTTCTAATTGTTAACCACTTCACTTGAAAACCTTCATTCCAATGAATGTGAATGTGATCATTGTATATATTGACTAGAATCTAGTTTTAAACCTGTCTTGCTATGAGAAAAAAAGGTATGGGATTTACAACAGTAAGCATAAGGACATACAAACAAGCTAAGCAACCTTTGACCTGAGGCTTCTTGAGGAGTCTTTTATAGTGCACTTGCTTTCATTCCTGTATGGAATTTTAGTTGCTGGCATAGACATCACTGTTACCCTAAAACGTGGGTGACTCAGGAGTCCACCCATGATGCTAGAGCATCCATGAAACAGTGGGAAATATTAGCTCAAAGATGAGACCTGCAAGTAACCTTATAAGATCTTTTACACCTGTGTATACAGATACTAATTCAGCGGAAAACCAGGCAGAGTTTCAAAAGTAAACTTGTTTGTTTTATTGGGGGAATTAACAATCACACACACACACACATACACATGAGATCCAAGCCATATCAGATGAAGTGCTGTCAAACATATTCCAGAATATGCATTCACCGCTATAGAAGATTCCTAGTTCATTAAAATACAAGAAAATACAAAATCCTCAAAACAGTGATACCTTTATTGGCCAACCAAAGTGCAAAAACACCCCTGTCATACAAACTTTTGAAGCTTCACCGGCTTTTTCATCCGGCAAAGAAGCTAGAAATGACACAGCAGAAGAAAAGTGACAATGTTAGAGTCACAAGCCTACATTCTGTCTCATAGGTTACTTCTGTTGTCTGTTAAGATGGTCCAGCGAGATCTTGATGCAGACAAGGACCACTCTCCTTCTTGGCCATGTGAGGGCTGGGGTCAAAAGACAGTGAAAGACAGATAACATGGTTGCCATAACAAACTTTGTGGCAGTTAAACAACAATAAAATTTCAGCCCCAATAGCAACAGAAGTTTTGTGGACTTTGGATTTTGTTCACTTTTGCTGGGTGGTCAACACAGCTATCCCAGAATATATTTCCAGTTCTTTAAGGATCTGTAAAATATATTTCACTTCAGATGCCACAAAGGAAGAAGTATGCTGTTAAACATTGCCATCTACTGGTGACATTTTTCTCCACAAAATAAATCACCCCGCTGGCCTGTGTAGCTCAGAATTACTTCGTGAATGAACTGTACCCTTCCACAGTTTAAGCGGGGAGGAGGGGAGTCTTATTTATTTATTAAAAGTATTTCTGTATAGCCTCCTAGCTCACAAAAGCTCACAAGGTGATAAAAAAAATAACAACAATTAAAACAATACGAAGATAATTTTTAAAAACACATCAAAATTATCTTTAAAAACTCCTAAAAACTATCCAAAAATCTAATTTTAAAACAGTAAAAACAGAACATTTTAAAATATTAAATGCCATGAGGAACAGCACTGTTTTGGTTGCCTGCCAGAAAGCTTCCCAGCTGTACCAGGATATGTCAGAAACTGAATCTTGTTGAGGTGATTTGTGCATTAAAGCATGGTCAGAGGGATCCAAGAATGAGTGCAGTATGCATGGATTTCTGCTTGGAGTGACTGTGAGATGAGTGAATTTTGGCTTGGAGAGGATGGTCCCCTCCCACCACACAAACACTATTTTGCATCCATGAGTTTAAAGTAATTTCATTTTGTTTCCTTCTCTGTGGGTTGTTGAAAATTGTGGCTCCAAATTAGTGCTACTGTGTGGCAGAGTCGATGATGAGAGTCCAGGCATGCTGTCTTCCCCTTTTACAGCAGGTTGCAATGAATGGTGATGACGACAATGCCATGTGAATTCCTTCCTCCACTGTTCTCATAAACCTATACCATTTGACTCTGCACGCAATGAAAACAGTTGCTAGAACAGAAGACCACAGGTCTAAAGGAGTGTTATGTGGCTGTGTAGATTCATGGGTCAGCAGTGTGATGCAGCAGCTAAAAAACCAATGCGATTCCGGGCTGCATCTATAGTAGTGTCAAGATCAAGGGAAGTAATAATACCACTCCATTCTGCTTTGGTCAGACCTCACCTAGAATACTGTGTCTAGTTCTGGGCCCCTCTATTCAAGAAGGATATTGACAAGCTGGAACATGTCTGAAGGAAGGCGAGCAAAATGGCAGAAAGCCTGGAAACCATGCCCTACGAGGAGTGGCTTAAGGAGCTAGGTATGCTTAGCCTGAAGAGAAGGTTAAGAGGTGCCATGATAGACATGTTTAAATATTTGAAGGAATATCATGTTGAAGTTGGAGTGAGCTTGTTTTCTGCTGCTCCAGAGACTAGGACATAGAGCAATGGATTCAAACTACAGGAAAAGAACTTTCACCTAAACATCAGGAAGAATTTCCTGACAGTCAGAGACATTCAACAGTGGAATAGAATACACTGCCTTGGAGTGTGATGAAGTCACCTTCCTTGGAGGTGTTTAAACAGAAGCTGGATGGTCATTTGCTGGGGGTGCTTTGAGTGTGTGTTCCTCATGAAAGGGGGTTGGACTTGATGGCAGTTGTGGTCTTGTCCAACTCTATGATTCTATGATTTTATGATTCTTTTCCTTCATGCATTGCAATCAAGGCTTGAAAATTCACATGCCTCTGTTTCCTCAGAAAACTGAAATGGGTGATCCTGTTGCTATGATTCTCTTGCCCGTGTTGCCCTCTGCCCTACCAGCTACCACTGGTGTCTCGGATTTTCTTCATGCCAAAAATATTCTCTACCACTGTATTATTATAGCCCAGCCATGATGTGTGGTTGGGGAAAGGAACAGAAGTCTCCATTCTTCCCATTGGAAGACCTAGGACAGTGGTTCTCAACCTGTGGGTCCCCAGATGTTTGTGGACTTCAGCTCCCAGAAGCCCTAAGCATTGACCATAATGGCTGGGGCTTCTGGGAGCTGAAGTCCACAAACATCTGGGGATCCACAGGTTGAGAACCACTGACTTAGGAGAAAGCCTGGTGGGGGGGGCAGGGAAGGGTTGCTGTTGTATAAGCACCACCACTACCACCAGCAAAATCATCCTCTCTGAAAAAGAAAATGTGTTTTTTCTCATGCTTGTTGTGTTTCCAAGTTGTAAAGACTGCAAATCCTTTTCAAGAACTCTCTGTGAACTTTCCTTCAATTCCATAAATTAATCAGTGGTGTATCATCAGCCAACTTGATCCTGAGGTTTAGACTGTTCTAAGTATTCTCTTTTTCTTCATGTGTCTGACTCTCCACCTTACTCAAATATTATCTATTTTGGTTCCTCTGGGTCTCAGGCAGAGTTTTGTTTCCCATGATCCATTTATTACATTTTCCTATTAAACTATCTACTAGAGTAGTAGCCTACCAAAGATAATTAGGGAAGGTGGCTATTTCTTACCTGCAGTATTTGTGGCAGTATGCCCCTGAATCAGAGCCTAGAAAAGTAACTCTTTGAACCACAGCTTCCAGAATTCCCCTAGTCAGCATAGTTAGTGGCGAAGCTGGCTAGAGAATCCTGGGAGCTGCAATCCAAAATAGCTAGCTATAGAGGAACACGAGGGAAAGATTCCTATCAAATTCATATCCTGCTTGTGACATTTCCACAGGTATCTTAGCTGGCCAGTTTGAGAACCAAGTGTTGAACTAGAGAGACCTTTGGTCTGATGCTATTGGATTTTTCTTACATTCTGGCCTTTTCCACATGGGGGGAATTAAAATGGTGCAGTGCGTCCTCCACGAAAGACATCTGCACCTTGGAGCGGACTAGGAGCGAACTACTTACTGGAGATCCGCACCTCAGTCCGCTCCAAAACAACCCCAAGTGGTCCTCCAACGTGTTTTCTAAAGACCACAAAAACAGGTCTTTATTTTCCTGGAATGCGCCATTGCATTCCTGCTCCCTTGTGCAGATTGGCAGGCTCGCACCAATGCGAGCCTGCAATCTGCAGAGGGCAGGCTTTAGGCATGGCAAGCTCAGTGGTTGGTCAGGACCCACGACCAACCGGAAGCCGCCATTTTGGAAGCCAGAGCAGTGCGGATCTAAGACCATGCACTGCTCCAATTCACCCTAGACCAGACCGAGGAGCCAGAAGATCCGGTGAGTAATGGCACAGAGCGATTCCCTCCCCTCGTGTGGAAATGGCCTCTGAGTGAAGATGAGGACTGAACCAAGGTCTTTCTGCATATAAAATATGAGTTCTGCCCTTCATCCATGGTCCTTTTCACTTCTTGTAAGAGCAACTGTTTCCATACTGTTTTGTTTGCTGCAAAACATGTTCATTTTTGTATAATACAGAGAAACTATTTATCAGGGAAAATTCTTGCCGTAAAAAACATTAGGGGGAAAGCTTTATTTAGCTATTGTGATTCTTAATGTTTTCTGAAACATTACACATTATTTGAAGCATACTGCTACAACTGCATAATAAAATATACTACAATCTACAATGCTACAATCTGCAATAGCAACAAAAATAATAATGCAATAACAATACATTGCTAATAATAATAATAATAATAATAATAATAATAATAATAATAATAGTAGTAATGCAATCTGCAATAGCATGCATCCCAACTGCCACTGCCCTAGCCATGAGGGAGAAACGAAGAGGCAGGAACAGCTCCATCATGCATTGTATCTAGGTCCAGAAGAGGATGAAAGGCTCTCATTTCATCTCAACTGCCACTGCCCTGGCCTCCAAGGGTGAGAAGAAGAGGAAATATTTGCCTGAATTAATCCCCTCACACACTGCCACCCCCTTTTCCTTTTGTGTCATGTCTTAATGAGATTGTAGGCTTGAGGGCAGGGAACTGTTTTGTTGTTCTTTTATTTGTAAAGAACCACATACAGTGATGGCACTACGTAAATAAATAAATGGTGGTGATGGTGGTGACTAACAGGACAATGATGATGAAGATACTTCATTTATTCATTCTCTCTCTCTCTTTCTCTCCACACACACATACACATATGGTTCCTGTGTCCTGTGATGAAGTAGATGCAGCAAACCAAAAGTTCCATGGAATAACTTTCATATTAGAAAGGGCTGTAATATTTGAGGACTTTTGTTACTTTGGAACAAAGATTAGCAAGGAGGTTGAAAACTAGGGTTTATCTAATGACACACAGTGTGGTGAAAGTGAGGAAGCATTTTTTAAAAAAGTACATCCATAGAAGACAGCTAGCATGGTGTAGTGGTTTGAGTGCTAGACTATCACATTGGAACACCAGGGTTTGAGTCCCTGCTGAGCCATGGAAACCTTCTGGGTAACCATGGGAAAGTCACACTGTCTCAGCTTTACAGGAATGCAGTGGCAAACCTCATTTGAACAGATCTTGGCAAGGAAACCCTGTGAGAGGATTGCCATAAATTGGAATCAACTTGAAGCCACATAAGAACAACAAGTTCCATGAAATTCATTGCCACGAGTTGTGAAAGTGGCTACTACCTCAGATGTCTTTAGAACAGGATTAGGGAGATTTATGGAACATAAGGTTACCCAAAAGACACCAGATCTTGTCTGATCTTGGAAGCTAAGCAAGGTCAGTCTTGGTTAATATTTAGAGACCAGGTGCTATAGGCTATATTTCAGAGGAAAGAACTAGCAAAACCACCTCTGAATTTCTGTTGCCTAAGAAAACCCTATGAAATTCATGGAGCCACCATAAATTAACAGGCAACTTGGAGGCACATGCATACAAAAGTCTATTAGCCATTAATGATAATGGCTATTGAGGAACATTGGAGAAAGGCTGTCATATTCCTGTCCTATTTATAGGCTTCTCAAATACATCTGGTTGGCCATTGTGAAAGTGGGATACAGGACTAGGTAGAGCTTAGGGGAAGAAATACTTTTTTCAACTGCTATCTGTAGAGTCCCCCATTTAACACACTGGCTGGTGAGTTCTGCAAATTGTACTTCAAGAAAATAATTGCTTTTCCTACGGGTGCTTCCTCATGAGGCTTTCACTGTACCTTCACACTGTCTCATTCATCTAAGCTTGGAAGTCTAGAGCAGTGGTTCTTAACCCTTTCTTTACGATGGACATTTTTAAATATCTTTTGCTGCCATAGACCACCAAGACTTAACTCAAGGTGGCTTCTGGATGTATGTGTGGTAGCAAGAAATGTCACGTGCTTTCAGTCAGCCACTCAGTGTCAGAAAGAGCAAGTGCTGAGTATATTTTTTGCTATCAAACAATTTCATAACTTTTAAATAGTTTAAAATATTATAATAAAACTTTGTACAAATTATGTCCATCACTGGCAACAGACTCCTACTGTTTGAGATGAATATACGACTGTCAATCTCCCTCCCTCCCTCCCTCCCTCCCTTTCTTTCTTCCTTCCTTCCTTCCTTCCTTCCTTCTTTCTTTCTTTCCTTCTTTCTTTCTTTCTTTCTCTTTCAACTATAGAAGCTCCTAACATTTCTGCAAGCCTTTGTGGACCCCCTGTGAGGACACTGCACCCTCCCTGGGGTCTGCAGACTCCAAATTAAGCTGGTCTAGATAATGTCATCATCTGTTTCCCTCTCCCAGTTCTCTCATTGTTTCTTCTCACTTTTTTTTTCTTACCACAGAAAATCCCTTAAGGTAGAAAATGTCTGGAGAGACTCCTAGACCAGACTTTGGTTCAGTCCAGCAGGACCCTTTTTTCACATTCTTGTGGAGTATTCTCTCTCTTTAACTCAACATCTTTTTCAGCTGCTTGAGCCTCTAGTGAGCCTCCAGTTGATCAATTCAGTGTCTAAATCCACATGCCTACATCTGGATCTGGAATCCATTAGTCACAGTGGTTGGGGGATTCTGGGAGTTGAAGTCTAAAAACAGAACTTTCCCAAGCTCTGCATCTGAGCCTCCCTATTTGTTTCAGGCAAGTTGCTGCTGTGGGTGTGTGCCTTCAAGTCATTTCTGACTTACAGTGACTGTACCATGGGGTTTTCTTGGCAAGATTTGTTCTGAGGGGGTTTGCCTTTGCCCCCCTCCAAGGCTGAGAGAGAGTGACTTGCCCAAGGTCACTCAGTGGGGTTCCATGGCTGAGCAGGGGATTCAAACCCCGGTCTCCAGACTTGTAGTCCAATATTCAAACCATTACACCAGCGGTTCTTAACCTTTTATTCACTAAGGACCCCTGTGAATATAATTTTTTACCAGGGACCCCCAAGACTTGGGGTTTAAATATTTAAGCTTAGATTTAAATATTCAAATATTTATTTAAATTTACAAATATTTATTTATTAAAGGCTTCTGGAGACTAGGATTCAAATCCCTGCTCAGACACTGGACAAGTCACATTCTCTCAGAGGAAAGCCAACGCAACCCCCCTCTGAACAAATCTTGCAAAAAAAAACCCAAAAACCTGTGATAGGTTCACCTTGGTGTTGCCATAAGTCAGAGGTGACTTGCAGGCACACAACAACAAAGGGCTGCTGACAGGGAGAGAATCCTTCCAGCATCATAACTCTCCGCTTTGAAAACAGACTTATGGTGACCCTAAGCCTAAGGCAAACCTATCATGGGAGTTTTTTTGGCAAGATTTGTTGCCTGTTCCTTTTTCTGAGCTGAGAGAATGTGACTTGCCTGAGGTGACCTAGTGGATTTCCTTGGCCAAGTGGGGGTTCAAACCCTGGTCTCCAGAGTCAAAGTTTGGTACCATCTGATATCATCTTTCTTTCGTCAAGGATGCAGCAGCTGGAGTGTGTGTGCATGTAACCAAACTGCTCCCTCATTTGCAAACAAGGGAGCAGTTTCAGCCTCCCCCACCATATCCCTGTTGCTGCTCTTGGTGTCCAGCAGCAGGGCTTTGCGGACTCCTGTGAGGACTCCATGGACCCTCAGGGGTCCCTGGATCCCAGGTTAAAAACCACTGCACTATACCATGGTGGCCCTCAAGTTTCTGTAGTGTACATGTTTCAGGGACGTAGCAATGGGGTCAGGGTAAAATGAGGACATTGCCTCTCCTATTGAGAATTCTGTCCCCCCCCCCAATGCCTTTGTCCCTGGATTTCTAGCATTCCAGAGGGTGAGAGCTGAAAATCACTGACACTTAGAGCTCTTTTATTTGCTGTGTTTGCATTCCTTAGGTAGCTTTGCCTGCCCCTTTCCTTTGGATGTCTAAACGAAATTTCTAGAAGATCAACTGAAGTTTTAAGTACATTTTCAGTGACTGTATTGCAAGAAATTTGGAGACTGAAAAAAAATTAATAGGAAGGGAGCAGAAATCTTTTGGGTGGCAATGTCTTCATTTTTTCTCCCCATAGCTACACCCTTGACCCTTTTGCTACGAGTGGCCTACACAAGGCCCGTAACACACAGAGCAATTCTGACTTGCAGTTAACCAAAATGATGGAACATGAAGTCCTCTAAGTTCTGTCCAGCCTTAGGCCAAAGGCTGATGTGACAGTTTAGTTGGATACTTTCCTCTCTCCTTAGCCTCTGGAGCCAATTCTGTGGGGACTGGTAGGGAGAAGGAGGTATCACTCTTTTCCAGACTGTCCTACTTCACAACCTAATGGGGAGAGGGCTTGTGTGTCTGAATGCAAAATCATATGGCAGCAGGAGGGCAAGGGCACCCCTTCCCTGCTCATGGCAGAATTGGCTGGTCTCTTGTTATTTTTCCACATACAGGTGAAGCAGGTGGTGAGTTTTTGTTGCTGTCGTTTGTAGTACGAATCAGACAAAAGAATCCCCTGAAAGCAGATTGAAATAGTATAGTCCAGGATGCGCTACTGTATATACTGTGGACTGTGGTTCCATGCCTCTGTCTTTTTCTGAGTGTGACTCGGCTGTGCGCCTCGCTGCAGGTGTTCAGTAAACAGGCATCCCCTCGGAGGCAACTGCACGCATTTACACAGCCACACACACAGAGCCCCAGTCCCTTTGTTAACCCCAACTAGAGTAGGATGGGGTTTAGTTATGTAGGGACACACCATTCAGCAGTTCGGGGGATCTACTCTAGGTGGAATTAACCGACAAGATTTAGGCCTCAAAGCATCAGGCTCCCGGTAAAGTTTGTGACTCCACACATTCGATCCAAGAGTCCAAATCAAGGAATCTACTAAAATGCGGGTGTGGGGGGGCACTGGGAAAACGAGAAACGCCAGGCTCCTCAGTTCTCCTTAGGTCCTAGCCCCGTAGAAACCGGCGTGTGGCAATTCCGCTGCAGATAAACAGACTGCACTCTGGCTATGCTCAAAAGAACCGTTGTCTTTATGGGCGTTTTCGGGTTCCAGGGCTTACTCGCGGAGTGCAAACGGGGCTGGAACGGAGCAGAGGAGAGCCCTTCTCCGTGGCCTCACCCGCTGCCCGGAGACGCATCAGAGGAAGGGGGCGACGGAGGGCGACGCAGAGCAGGGCCGGGAGGCTTCCTGACAGTGGGTGGGCAGGGCTTCTTGCTCCCCCTCGCCTCGCTGGGGAGTCAGGCGGGGTGACCCCGGGGGCGAATAGCTGGTTCCCGATGAACCACCTCCACCTCCTCCACCTCCTCCTCGGCGTGGTCCTGTGACCGCAGCGCGCTTTAAAAGCCTCCCGTCGAGGCGGCCGTGGATCTCCCACCCCCAGCCCCTCCGCCTGGCACCTGCTGCCGTCTTCACCCGCTCTTTCCGACGCGGCTTCTTCTCGCCCCGTGAAGAGGCCTCCCGCGCTGCCTGTCTCCCCGGAACCCCGCGCCCGGCCCGGCCCGGCCGACGCCTCATGGACGGCGGGAACGCGGCGCCCTGAGGGCCGCGGAGATGGCCAAGTTCCCCTCCCGGAACGACGGCGCCTTTCCCCGCGGCCAGCCCCCGGGCGAGGAGGAAGGGGGCGGCGGCGGCTACGCGGAGCTGCTGGGCGAAGGCTTGCTCCAGCCGTCGCCCGGCGGAGAGGAGGCGCTGCCCCGGACCGACGACGGGCGGCGCGGCGCCTTGCCAGGCCGGGAGCGGGAGACGGGGCTCGGCGCGGGGATCAAGGCAGGTGAGGGGGCGCTGTGGCCGAGCCTGCGGAGGCGCGGGCGGCTCTGTGGGGCGCTCGGGAACGGGAGCCGGCCCCCCGGCGGCGCGCTCCGCACGGACGGAGCGTCCTCGGGTTGGAAGCGAAAACTTGGCTGTCCAGCCGAGCGCTTACAGTTCTCGAGAGGCGAAGGGGGCAAAATCCGCCGGGGCCGGAGGAGGCCATCCCTTGGACCACTTCCCTTATGTGAGGGAGCTCTTTGAAGCTTAGGCAGTGACCTGGGAAATTCACTCTGCACCTGCTCAGAGGCATTTCTACCTGTTGCTGTTTTATGGCGCACTATTTAACCTGGAAGCAAGTGTCAGGACTGAACCCCTTGGTGAGTGGTGGGTGGCACAGACGAAGCATTTTATGTAAGCCACAGCTTGGAAAAGTGCCTTTTTGGGACTACATCTCCTAGATTTGTTCAGCCAGGGTCTTAGGACCTGTGACGGTGGGGATTTGGGGAGTTTTAAGGCTCCTCTCCCAAGGAACTTTTCCAGGCTCTGGCTTGTCTCTAGGATAGCAGAGGTTTTGGCTCCTGGGATCCTTTACCCCTGGACTCATGGCACTGATCTGAAGGGGACTTATGTCCAAAGTACAAAGAAGTACTACGAGGTACAAGGGAACCTATATTGCCCTTGTCTTTTTGCCTTACTGTTTTCATTACATCAAAGAACAAGGTGAATGGGATGCAAAAGGTAACTTTTTTTTTCTATTTCTGACTACAGTTTGTTGCAAGATGAAGAAGATACTGTTTATTTGCAATAAATATGTTTGTGGAAATCTGAGAAGAAACTGTTCAGGCTTTTAGTTACATCTCCCCCCCCATTTTTTCCGCAAATGTCTGTCTGTCTGCCTGCCTTGCTTGCTTGCTTGCTTGGTTGCTTTCCATCTACACTTCTGTCTTATAGACATCTTCATCCTAAACTTATTTTTTTAACAGTAATGTCAGGTTAATTAAGAGTCTGCACCAGTGAGCTCTGCAGGACCTATTTCCAAGTAAATAATGTATATGACTTTAGTGGGATTGTCTAGATTTAACTACCCAGAGTTTTGCATCAGTCTTTTCTCTATGCCTCCACATTTCTCTTGTACAAACAAGAAAACATCTTTCAGAGGTGCAGTGTTTATTGATGCCTGAGTTTGCAAATTTGGTAGTGGTGCAGAATTCTTCATTAGGTATTGATTCATTCACCAGCAAGATGAAATTTAACTGGATTAATTCTACTTGGTGTAAAATTATGCAAGTGAGACACACAAAATTCTGGCATCTGTCTATATTAGTGATCTGTGGGTAAAGTAGCCGAAACAGTGACATTTCTAGGTTGGTTACAGCAGTATCCATATGATGAATGTCCCTAAATTCTTCATTAGACATAGCTTTGTTTTTCTCCTTTTCCCCTCCATCACTGGTTTCCTCTCTCACACAAAATATAGGAGGATAATCTTCTATAGGGCTCAGTTTTTTCACTGATCTTCTTCACACCTTTTTCTAGTTCCATGGATCTATGATTTCAGGATGAAAATGATAAATTTTGGAAAAAGGAAATAGCACCCCCCCACACACACACACACACACAGATGTAATGTATATTGAAACTGTGATGTAGGAATTATTTTTTTTTTAATTGCTCCTGACAATGCTGTGATCTGGATCCTCACACCCATACCAGATAGCTTCTGTTTGTTTTGTTTTTCTGGAAAGAAGTTATCATCAAAGAAATTCAAGCATTGTTCTTTTGTTTCCAGGTATTAGAAAAGGTCATCTGAATGAGGTAAATAAAACAACTCTCCCTTGTGCTTTTTGATTTACTGCATTTTCTTTTTAACCCTCTTCCTACATGCAGAAATTCATTTCATCAGCGAACCCCTTTCGTCAGAGGAGGAGGATAGGGAGACCCATGAAAGAAAGATAATATCTCTCAACAAACACTTACCTCCAAAGAAAACCATCACTCAGATTATGAAGGATAAAAAGAAGCAGACTCAGCTCACTTTGCAATGGTAAGCTTGTTAACCACCTCAGAGGGCAGAAGAAGCATGCCTTTTTCCTCCTACACAGTGCTATTTATTTTTCCTTTGTTTTCACGGAGAGATGAGATGAATTTCATGATGGAATTGATTAACATGAACAAAAACGGTATAATATAACATGTGTCATTACATGTTGGGTTGTGATTAATTTGCATCAAGATCGGTCTCTGTGCCCTGCAAACAATTAAAATCAAGCTTGGCTTAGAAGACTATTTTAATTGTGTGCTTTCTGGTGGCAGTTTTAGTAAAATGTTTTTTAAAACTTTTTTTTTAAACAAAGAATGTTTTTATCTTTTTTCTTTTTTTAAAGCCCTGTTGAGCATTGTCTTCCAAGTCCTGCTGGGCTGGATAGGTGATAAGCAAATATATTTCATAAACAATTAATAATGAATCCTTTTCCCTCAAGAATTGTATGTCATTGTCAAACTGGAGGTTTCAAGACAAAATAACCAAGCATGGGTTGTACTCAGTGGGGTCTCTCTGCCACCAAAATGGGCACTGAAGCCTCCTGCGTGCACATGGCTTGGGACCCTCCAGGGGAGGTCTGAGGGGCTTCAGGAGGAGGGGGAAAACATCTTCCTTGAGCAAAGCTACTATAGTAACGTTGGATTTAGCCTTATATGTAAATACTTTATTCCATAAATAGTTTACTGTTACTTAACCAGCTAATGAGTTTTGTAGAAGTGGCTAAATGTGCTTTGATTTGCCACACTTTGTGTTTGGCCACTTGAATCAAACCTCCAAAAAGATATCAAGGTAAAGATACCAACATCCCAAGATACTCAGAGGAACTAGGCAGAGAAGTTACAAGTCATCCTTTTATCTGCTGAGCACCTATAGCTCTCAATAAAATCCTGTGTGATTATTGTGCAGTGTCATAGGTCTTAGATTTTCAACATTAAACTCTTCTAATGTTGAACTGAGAAAGTACACATATTTGTGAGAGGACTGTGTTCCTGTATCTTCCTCTGAATTTTGCTATGCAAATAGAATTTGACTGCTGTACATGAGTCATAAGCAACTAGTACATTCTTGGCCAATGTGATTCCCACTATCTACCACTCTTTATTTCCCAACCAAGAGAAAAACCTGTTATGGACAAAATGGCAAGTGTGAGCAACTTATTGGCATCCTGACACACTTCAAAAGTTGGAAGTTCAAGTCATTACCCCTTTTCACAGTGGCACTTTAGGAAAACGAGTAGCTGGGCAGAAAGAAATAGCTCTTAAGCAAAATGATCAAATGATCTCAAAATTCAGGCTTAGTTGCTCTTGTGAGCCCTAATTCATTCTTTTACTAAACAAGCCACCTAAACTATGCATAATAGAGGCATACCTCATTTAATGTAGCCTCTGACAAAGAAGCTCCTTTTTTACAAAGCTTTTTTACAGGATTCAGCCCAGCCCCCTTTTTCTTGTCTTCTGTCTAGCTGGATGTTTTCTAGCAGCATTGGTACTGGGAGGATGGTGAAGGAGGGCTAGAGAAGAACATACCTTCATTGCTGGGTTGCAGCAGCTTGTCTGCAGTATACAGAGCAATAAATACAGAGCTTGACCTGAGAAAGAATGGATTCTACTCTAGGTGACCCTACTGTAGCTGTGTGCATTTATGTACAACAGGCAAGGTAAACTGCTGCCTCCAGAATCACTTACTAAGCATGTGAAAAGAGCAAAACAGAGAAAAGAGGAAATCAGATTAGTCTGCCTCACTATTTACTGCAAGCATATTAAAATTAATCCAAAAACATAGATATACAAGTTTGGCTATCAAATGGAAATCATAAGAAAATTGGAATCTGAGGGAGAAAAAATAATCCCTGGATGCATTTTGGAAGAAGCTTTCAAATGCTCTCTAGAAGCTCCAGAATGTCTTTTGTTAGTTATACAAGGCTTATCTGACCTGCTTGTTTCATTTCACATGTACATAATATTAGCTCTGAATAAAAAGTTCACTGCCATATTGAACTGCTTTTTTTTTCATGGTGTAGGAACCTCTCCCTGTTCTTTCCATATTATTTCTACCTTTGGTGCTAGTGTTTCTGGTAAAGTCATAAAGCCCAGCAATACATCCATGTCATTAACCAGGGTATACCTGTGTTTGATTTTTGCTCAATAAAAATTAGAAATGCTGTTGTAGCATTTACTAACATTTTGGTTTGGAGACTTGGAATGGTTGGTGAGGAGCATCTTGATTCTGAGCACATGGCTGCAATTGAGTATTGCACATAAAAGTACTAGTGGGTAGCCTATAAGTCTCTGTTGGGCAATATTCCCACGAATGGAGCTTATATGTTCACCCATCACCCACAGGGCCTGTAGAAGCTTGAGAGGAACAACAAAAGACTAAGGGAAATGGGAGAACCTTCTTTCCTTAGCATCATAGACCCCATGCATTCCCCCCCCCCCGATTACTTTCCCCTTACCACCCTCCACTCCACCTCTAAATCAGCAATAATTACTGCTGGAGGAAAATTTGGATACATTTAGATGGTCAGCCAAGATCTCACACAAGTTTCTGAACCATCCCAGCCTTTTGGTAAAAATGCTATCTGGCTTTCTAATGGACAGAGCTCCAGAGAAATGATCTCCCATGTAACTTTCCAGCACCCTTTAATAAGCAGACATTTAAAGAGTGGCCGCCTGCAAAATGCACTGTGTAATCAGGCCTGAACTCTCACTAGAAACCAAGATGACTAAACTGAGGCTGTCGTATTTTGGACATATCATGAGAAAATGGTATTCATTGGAAGTGACCAAATGGATAGTGAAGTGTAAGGCCATAGGAAAAGTGGAAAGAGGAAAAGATGGCTCTTCAGGTGGGTTGATTCAATCAAGGAAGCCATGGCCCTGAGCAGGACAGCTGATGACTGTGGCTCTTGGAGGTCTCATTCATTCAGCCACTAGTTGAAGTTGACTTGTTGGCAGAAAACTGTAACAACAAATCAGTACATCAGGTACTTATTTCTGAAGTCATAGATTTATTTCTCTAGGTCAATTCTTTGTGCTACAATGTTGGGGAATACTGAAAAAAAAATGGTTGCAAAACAGTGCTGGAGTACCATGGGAACTCATGTGGAGAGGGCCCAAAATGATGTGCAGAAATACCCTCTCTCCACTTGGTTTGCAAGCTGCTTGTGGTGGGAGGTGTTGTAAGGTATCGTAAGGTATTGTGAGCCCAAGAGCAAAGAGACTTCTCTAAAGGTACTAAGGGAGAAATATGGAGGAGTTAGGATTTGAGATAATACAACTTCTTTTGTTGCTATTGTTGGCTCATTTTTCACCTGCAGGCTAGAAGAGAATTATATTGTATGTGAAGGAGTTTGTTTGCCAAGGTGTATCCTATATGCACATTACCTGGATTTCTGCAGGAAGGAGAAACTTGAACCTGCCTGTGCTGCAACATTTGGCAAGGTACATAACACATTTGATACAACCATTTTATTTCATCTTTCACCATCAGGATCATTTCCTTCATTTTACTCAGGAATCTTATACCCTAGGTATCTGAATTCCTATATGGTAAAAAGAGTGTAGAAGCCATCTAGCGATTTCCCTTAAAGGTGGTTTTAAAAACTAACTACCAGCTATAAGACAACCAGTATGGTGCAATGGTTTGAGCAACTGGGAGACCAGGGTTCAAATTGCTACTCAGCCATGGAAACCCATGGGTTGACCTTGGGCAAGTCACACTCTCTCAACCTGAGAGGATGGCAAAGGGAAAACTTCTCTGAACAAATCTTGCCAACAAAATTCCATGATAGAGTTGCTTTACAGTTGCCGTAACTCAGAAACAACTTGAAGGCACACAATAACAAACACGGTGGGATGTACTTTAGGCTTTTTGTTACTTGCTTTGTAACAGAACTGAGAGGAAGCAATAGTAAAAGCAAGGGATTTGTGCCAAGGTAGAATCCCGTTCACCTTATGAGATGTATATTGTAGGAAAGAAAGCACTGGTATTCGCAAAGTTGCAAGGAATGCAATTTCTGTAATAATTACTGTAAGAATGAGGAACAGTTAATGAAAGTAGGAGTTAGAAAGGATAAGGTTGCCTGTAGATATTTTGTTCCCACCCGGCAAATATCCAGTTGTGCTTTAATGCTGAAATCATTTAATCAATGTGAGAGGTAGGTTTTCCAAATTAAATCCAAACTGCTATGAACTAGTGAAACTGAACACCCAGGAAGCTTTGGAGATCAGCTTTTTAAAACATCCATGATCTCTTCCAGTTACCTTGAAGAGCTGAAACACATTAGTTTAATGAAACTTGGGGGTTCATATCTTCTTATGATATTCAATGACTTCAGTACTAAGAGAGAGAAAAAATCCTGTATTGCTTCCTCTTCCAAGCTTTGGAAACAGTGGGATTATCTTTTTCTATTAGCTGCTTGTCTTTCCAGTTCCATTATTTATTTATTCTGTGTTGGCTACTTGGCTGTGGTGTCTCCAGAGAGGGAGGGGACTTCTGCCAGCTTGTTCTCACCCCAAGTTGCGCCACTGCAGGTCAGTTTAAGGAGTGGTTTTAATTAAACTACTGGAAGAGAAATCCCAGCATCAACATATACTTGCATTTCAGTTTCAGCATCATTTATCTCAATAACTTTTAAGTAGATTGGTTTGCCCAGCTGAATAGCCTTGTTTCAAAACCAAAGAATATTATCCTCATGGTTTGAGTAACCATTGCAGCTAGCAATATGGTACACAGTTATCTTGCTGATACTTTCAGGGCAGTTCCACATACGATGCTAAAAGTGCCCTTTTTTGAGTCTCTCATGTAATGTATGTACTGTGTAGTTTTACTCAGTGTGACATGCAAAGTAAAAAAGATGGGGATTTTAAAGATTTAACAGATTGGTCTTTACATTAAGATCTAATATTGTTGGAAATGCAAAAAAAAAAACAAAAAAAAACAGCCCTACAAACAATTCAAACATACGAAGAAGACATCTACTATACCACAGATTTCAGATGGATCAACAGTCATTCTTTTCCCCAGAGAACTTTGGGAACTATAGTTTTGTAACAAGCAATCATGAATATCTGGCAGAATGCTTTGCAACCCCATCAAATTATGATTTCTTAGCTTCTTTGGGGAAGCCACAATAGTTAAAGCAAAGCTTGGAAAGTTAAATTTTAAAAAATAATTAGTTCAAGTCACAGTTCCAATGCCCACCAAAATAGTTACTTACTATGTTGTTGTTGTGTACCTTCATGTCGTTTCCGACTTGTGGTGAGACTAATGCAAACCTGTCATGGGATTTTCTCAGACTGAGAGTCTGTAACTTGCCCAAGGTCACCCGGTGGGTTTCCATGGCCAAGTCATAGCCCAGTGCTCAAACCACTACACCCCACTGGCTGTTAATACTTTCTTGTTGTTCAAAAGTATATAGTGGGGAACTGATATCCCTATTATTTCCTGCCAGCTTTCATTGTTAATTGCAATCCTGGTCTAAATGCCTGAGCCTTGCCTCCTTCCCTTTCCCAACATACTGTACAAATGAAAGAATTCAATTAATGAGGCTAGCCCACACTTTTGATTCTTTTGAAAGAAAAGAGGCAGGCACATATTTTAATTTAATTTGTAATAATAAACAAATACCTAAAGAATAATAATAGTAAACAAATACCTCAGGAATAAAATACATTTTTATGAATTGGAAGTAAGTGGAGGGTGAAAGTCATGAACTGCAATGTGGGGACTGAGTAAGAATTCAGGTATAAATTATATGTTTCATGTTATTGCTTTTTTAAAAAAATCATATATAAGTTTAGTTGTCTGAGCAGCCTTGGATGCATTGTTCCGTTGCAAAACCAGAACCTGCAACATGCAGACAACCAAGCATAAAGTGTGGGTGGGTAGGGGAAGCTGTACAGCAGCCAAATAAGGCTATAGCACCCAAGTAATGATTATATGATCCGTGTGCAGATCAGATTGAAGACTTATGCTTATTAGTCTGTCCTGAATCTTTGCCTTCTGGCCACACCAAGCAGGAAACTGAGTGGCCAACTGGGTCAAAGACTTTTGGGGAAGCCACTATGAAGTTCACCATCTCCCAAACCACTGAAGGTACTGTGCTCAGTTCTTTATACCCACACCCACACACACACACACACACACACACACACAGTGAAGGAGAGTAAACAGGGGCCCCACATAAGCTAGAAGCCTGCTTAGCTCAGCATAGGACTATATTGTTATGGGACTACTATGATGCTCAGGAAGTATCCAGGTAACAAAAGATTGCCTAATGACAGTGAGGGTGTCTCACATGTACGCGTGTATTAAAAAGTAAATGTGTAAAAGTTTGTTCTTTGGTTCATATTTCTTTTTTACTAGACTATTCGCCAGAAGTTTCCTCTTCTCACTACAAGACGGCTTGGCACAAGAGGCCATTCAAAGTAAGACATCTTTCACATTTGTGTGATTCCCTAATTTCTAAATGTTTGTTTTAAGCCACAAAGTATTTATTCAATAGGCTCTCTTGAGTATGATGAAAACAGTTCTTAGAGCGTATGGGAAAATTTCACTGGCTTGTATCCTGAGAATTAAAATGAAATCCACAGAAAGGGTCTTTTCAATCCCTTCTGCCCCTTCCTCTGGGAAATGTTTCTTTAGAGGACTGAGGGGATCTATACTATAAAGTGTTGTTTTGTCTGTCTGCCAACATGCTCAATGATAGAGTTACCATGCTTTGGTCAAAATCTTCCATCACTGAGTATATTTCCTCAGCTCCCCATCTTAATCCCCAGTACTCACCAATTTGCTGCGATATCCCCTCCATGGCTACTCAGTGGCTGATGGAGGCTGAGAGTGAGGTCAGAGTGGGATCAGAGAAGAATTTGGCTACATTCTCCTAAAGCCAGACCGATGATATCATCCACTGAGAATTACCAGGGCTCTCTGGATATCTCAGAAGATGATATCTTTCTCTGTGTCTGGCTATGGGGTCATATCCAGATGTTTCCCCAGTTTCCCCTCTTGCTCTCCACCAGCTACTGAATGGCCATGGAGAGAGTCACTGCAGAGGGAGGAAGATAATATCAATGCCTGCAATGACACGCCCCCCCCCGACATATGCTGGCATATAGAATCATAGAACCGTACAGTTGGAAGAGACCACAAAAGCCATTGGGGAATGCAGGAATACACCATCAAAGCATTCTTGACAGAAGCCACCCAGCCTTTGTTCAAAAACCTCCAAGGAAGGAGACTCCACCACATACCAAGGCAGTGCATTCCACTATTGAACTACTCTTACCATCAGGAAGTTCCTCCTAATATTTTATATTATATTATATTATATTATATATTATATTATATTATATTATATTATATTATATTATATTATATTATTATCCTATCCTATTGCACTTGAACTTGATCCATCAACTGGTTTGGGAGCCTCCTGAACAAGCACTTGGAGTTTCTCTGTGGTTTGTTCTCAGAGGCAGATTTTTGAAACAATTTTGATCAAGCCTGTTATATACTTAGGCTGACATCATGAGTATTTCCCTGCAAGTCTGGGGACCAGTTAGCCAACTTTGCCTCCCCCTTCTGCCTTTTTTCTTTTGGAAAAATGATGGTTTGGGTACTTTTTTCATGCAATTTACTGTGAGATAAATTTAAGTGAAACTTTTCTTTCATTAAAACAATAAGCAAAATCATCAATATCACTACAGCCAATATTGTATAACTTTCCCCATTATCAAGAAAACCCAACATGCCAGGAAGCTGGATAAGAATTCTTCCCTTCGTTCTCATTTCCCTGAATATGGTTCCAATGACACTGGACTATTTTGCTGGGCTGACATAAACAATGTCCTTCAGTGCCAAAGGGGTGGGAATTGCTAGTCTTCCTGATGATGGACTATAGCTGCCATCACCCCTGAACATTGGTCATACTGGCTGGGACTATAGCTATAATAAGGCTGAGATTTATTTTATATTGGCAGTGTGATTTTTTAAAATGTTTGCAAACCCAGGCAGAAAATATTTTGTATGTGTGCATGAAATAAGATCTGAATTATAAAGAGCATAAACTTCTGTTTTAACGCATATCTTTTCTTTTGGAGCGGATATGCTTCTATCCAGTCACAACTACACTAAGATTCTGGATTTCTCTGTTGTTTTCTAAGGACAGCAATCACTTTTTCATCAGTGATCAGTGATGAGACAAAGCAATGGATTCAAAATGATTGAGAAAATTTCTTTTACAAACTCTGTGGCTTCACTCTACGCATTTTAAATCTCTGTGCCAATGTCAGACATAGCTGTGATTTAACTCACTGACTCAGTGCATGAAAAGGTGGATGCATTTTTGTTTGTTTCAAAAGGCTGGGCAAAGCTGTTCCTACCTGTTCTGCATCATTATCTTTGGTTTTGTAAAGGCCCTAGACTAGCTGACTATCTGTCCGTCCTTCTTCCTTCTTTCTGAAGGCTCAACATCTGAGCTAGCTAATGGTGTAAATAAACACCAGATGTCATAGTTAGAATGCAAGTAAAACCTAGCCAACAAGACAGTATGACATCTTTTTTCCCCAGATGAAGCAATAAGTACTGGAAAGCACATGTTAATAAATCAGCAGAAAAAAGGAGACTAAGCTCCATGTGCTTATGGATGGTCCAGGTTTAATTCTTTGAAAAGCCCAACATGCTTTGGTGAAATGCATTGGCATTTTTAAAGAATAAACTTGGACCATCCATGGGCACATGGAGCCTAGTCTCCTTTTCTCTGCTGGTTTTTCCCCGAGATGAGTATAAGCTTCTATCCATTTGATAAAGTTAGCTCAGAAAACCAGTACCGTAGTCAAAAGGGAGGACCCTGGGTGTTTAATATCATTTAAGTCTAGATCAAGGGAGAGAAACATGCAACCCTCCAGATGTTGTTGAACTGCAAGCCCAGCAGCCATTCCAAAAACATCCAGTGGCAAGAATTGCTGGGAACTGTAGTCCAACAATATCTGGAGGGCTCCATGAATTCCACCCTGTTCTGGATAGTAAGATGGCACTGTATGATTTTTGGGAAGGAAAAGCAGAATAAAAACTTCAGGGCTTAATCAAGAAGAGAGGGAAAAGCCACAGAAATCACCAATGTGTGCACACTTTGCTATAAGATAGATAGGCCTAGAAGGGAAGGGGATGGATTGGGAGAGAACTCTGTGTGCGAGAGAGTGGGGGGGGGAGAAGAAAAGCTTAAAGACGTGTAAGGGGAGCTTATTACTTAATTTGCTGAGATGGATTGCAAAAGAGACCCCTAAATGGTAGATTAAATTCAGATCAGAAGAACAGGTGTTTCAAAGCTGCAATAGGATTTCCACTGGACAGGAACACAAGGTGTTAGATGAGCAAAGCTGGGCATCCAGCCAGCAGTTTGAAGAGCAAGTTAGTTGCTCTCACAACAAGACTGGTCTTGAAAGTAAACTAAGCTCATGGATCCTAAAGAAATTACATTTTTAAGAAAAGAAACAACCAGGTTGTCTACTGTGGATAAACATTTGTCTTCAGGTAAAAAATGGACCAGAACTTCTTTCTGAAAAGATGCTGAAAAGGAACATTTGTTTTACTCCAAGATAAGCCCAGTGTGCTTCAATCCAGCCTTTTGAGAGAGTGTATTAAATTAGCATGCAGCAGCCTCTAAAAGATATCTGTCTTAACCACAAAAGAAGGCAACTTAAATGAGGTTTTCTGAAAAGGGAATCATGAGTGAACCAGTAGTAGGCAGAGATGCACAGCATCCTTCACATTTTTATTCTCAACCCTTTCTCTGTACAATGTGAGATTCCAACTGAGTGGACAGCTTGTTTCCCTGGTCGGAGTAGGACACAAGAGAACCAGCCTAGCAAACTTGAGGGTTTCATGGCTCAGAGCATTCAGTGTTAAGACATTCTTGTCCACATTTCACTGCAGGGCTGGTACTGGTGTGGTGGTCTGTCTTTAGCATTATTAGTTGCTTGATCTTGCAAGTGGGAGAGCTAGCAAATGGACCAAATGAAGGTGTGGAGGGTAAAATGGAAACTCAGCTAACAAGAAGAAGAGCAAGAAGGTGTGAAGAGAGAATGAAGAAAGGAAGAGAACAGAGGGGAAGAATGAAGCAAAGTCAACATAGAGAAAAGGGCCTTTCACATACCACTGTGAATGAAATTCCACATGGGTTACTTGGTAGAATCCATAACAAATGATGGCTCCAATCTAGAGGAAGTTGGCTTCATATACGTCCTGTTGAAATCAATGTGACAAACATATTAGTCATGCCTAAATTAAGTCCTAGGATTTCACCATGGCTAACATTCTTTGGATGGGGGCCAAGGGCCAGTAGTGCAGCTGTGATTTCTCTTAAGGGATAACGTGTGCACGTGTCATGGGGTAATAGCATATACACATACACATGTGCACATACACATATACACTCTCACTCTCTCTCTTTTTTTCTCTGTGGGCAGTTGGAGCTCAAGTTACAATGTTAATTTCTTTGTCAACTTTGATCAGGGCTAAATTTTAGCTCCGCCCTCCACCATTTCTGAAAGGCATTATCTTATTTATTAAAAGTGATTTAGTAGGTTAATAAAACTGATATGGCAGCTGGCCTTGCGATAACAAGTTATTGCTAGTCCCTGAGCAGCTTAATCGTATCATTGTCTTATCAGCCATCATTTGTTTCAGCATATGCTCCAGTCAGGGTGACTTGCTGCCCAGGAACATATGTTAACGCACATGGGAAGGGATGGATGAAAGAAAGTCAATTACTCTGTTTCTTGCTGAAAGTCTTGATGAGGAAGCCAAAGATTAGCAGTGCAGCTTTTATTTAGTTTCGGAAAAAGAGAAACAATTAGACATTAAAGCAAACAAATCTGATCTACCCACTCCCTCCCATAAATCCGTTGCCTCTCAAGCCCGTACTAGCTAATGACCTATATTATAGCATCTAATGCATGAAATATATTATATTATTAAATTATATGTCCTCTCATAATATTATAATAACTAATATAATATTTTTATTTTACATTGTAGATGGAAACTTTTTACAAGAAGTTATCAACAGTAGTATACATCATAAGATTAAATACTGTATTTGCTGGTTTATAAGTTTATATATTTTTCCTGAAAAATACTGTTTGAAAATGGGGTGCGTCTTATACGCCAGTGTGTCTTATAGGCCAGCAAATAGTATTTACCATTGTATAAAGGGGGTGCGTCTTATACACAGATGTGTCTTATATACCGGCAAATACGGTATGTAAGCCTCACTGTGGTTTTTAACAAAAAAGCATTACCCAGTAGAGATGGATCTGTGTCCTTTGCTTGCCCCCACCAATTAGATTAGGGTGGGTTTTTTTCATCTAAAAATATAATTATTTTAAGTGAAATCTTTTCATTTCTATATGAAAAAGCTTGGCTTATTTTCTAAACCAATTTGATATTTGGAAACCCAGCTACTATCAGTTGGTCCTTCTTGACTCCTCAAACCCTCTCCCTGTGAGCCTTCCAGTCTCCCAGAAAGCATCTTCTTTCTGTGAAATACTTGCCAGGAAACAGTACAAGCAGTACTGGCATGTGGGTAAAAGGAAAGAAGTGGTTCCTTATCACATGATGTCTTCCTCTTCTCTTGTTCTCTCAGTGGGAGACCGTTTGGAAAGTGTTTCTTTTACAAAGAAGATCATTAACATGGGAGGAGGTGTGTGTTAATAAAGGAAACACTTTTCAAACAGTCTCTCACGAGGAGGACAACAAAGGAGAAATGGAGTTATGTGAAAAGTCCAAGCCAAAGATGCTGCAGTTGCAATTTACCTCCCCTGTGTGATAAGGCCTTTGGTAAATCTTTGAGGGGAGAAAGCATTTGGGAGATAAGAACATGGGAAGGAGTGCTGTGGGATCAGGAGTTCTTTTCTTGCTTCAGATTTTAATCTGAGCCTGAGGAAAAAACTGTAGCTGTATTAATACCCATATCATCATTTAGAAGTGTTTTATATCCCCTAGAAATTCATACCTAAAGTGAAGCTGAGAAACCTTTGTCAGCATCTCAATTATGCATTGATTTAAAAGTTTCAAACAGGCACTGAAGTTACACGGGAACAATGGACAGGGTATCATAGGATCATGGGAGTACTGTGTATAAACACGACTGTTCAGTTTCATTGAAATCAGTGGGACACATGATGGTGCATGAGAACAAGTCCTCCACCATTGTGTATAGTGCTTTTAGTGCAAGGATTGTGGATGAGGTGTATCAGTGAAATCTAATCTGCTAAGCACTGATACCTGTGATCCTACACCAAGATTGTTTAATATAAATCCCCAAATGGAGTGCTGAGCATTAATTGTGCTAAGCAACCCCTGTAATAATGTTCTACAACTGAAACAAATGTGCTATCAAATGCTCATGTGAACCCGTGCTCCAAATGCAATGCGCACCCAGCAGCAGCAGCAGCAGCAGCATCATATTCGTTTACATCACACCTTTCTTCTGATAGTGGGACTCAAGGTGGCTAACAATGTATTTAAAACAACAGACATTAAAAACAATACAAAAGCATTAATGACAGTATAAATGTAAGCTTTAAAAATAATTTAGGAAGTTAAAACATTGAATATTAAAAATATTAGAACTCATTAAAAGACCTTAAAAACAGAACTGCACAGTATTAAAAGCCCACCCCTAGTCAGTTTTGAAAAGCCTGATAGCACAAAAATGTGTTGTCCTGTTCATGGAAGGACATCAAGGACAAGGCCATCCTGGTCCCTCTGGGGATAGAATTCCAAAGTGTGGGAACATTCACTGAGAAGGTCCTCTCCCTTGTCCCCACCAGATGAATCTGAGAAGGTGATGGGACAGAGAGATCCCCTACAGATAATCCTAGTGCTCTGGTGGGATCTTAAAGGGAAACATGGTCCTTCAGATACCTGGATCCAAATGGTACAGGACTTTATAGGTCAAACCAGTACTTTGAATTGCACCTGGAAATGGACTGGGAACCAATGGAGCTGTTGAAGCAAGAGAGATGTGTCCTTCCTGTAGCCAGCCCCAGTTAACAAGTTGCTGCACATCTTTGGGACAAACTGACATTTCTGAGCACTTTCCAAAGGCAGCCCAACATAGACTGCATTGCAGTAATCCAAATGGATCCATGTGCATCCATGGCTCTGCAGTGGCACCAAATGTGCAACTCTACGTTCACTACCTTGAAGTGAATATGGATGTTTTGCATTGGACAAAAGTATCCAAATTCTTCTGACAGGTAACTTATGACCCGGTAAGACACCAAGAGCAGAAGAATACTCCTTCATCCACATGACTGCCCTTCTGTGGTTCATTCTTTCTGTCTATCTGTGTCTCTTATATCTGCATACTGACTTTCCACATAAATCATCAAGGCAATCTACTGTACAACAATTCTGATAAACTATGTGAAGTGCCCCTTTACATTGCATAATTAAAGCACTATGATTCCATTTTAATTGCTATGGCAGCATCTTGTGGAATCTTGGAATTTGTAGTTTAGAATTCTCAGCCAGAGAGCTCTACTGCCTCCTCAAAGCACAAGCAATAGGATTCCATAGGATGTTGCCCTGACAATTAAAATGAAATAATCATACTGTAATTATGTAGTATGAAAGGGTTCTAAACCAAATCAGTTCAAACACTTAAGCTAACATCATCATCGTCATCATCACATTCTGTCTTTTCTCTAAAAGTAGCTTTCAACAAGGTTAAAATATTACTCACAGTTTAAAAGAGTATATTAATGAGATATGTCTTAACCCCATTTTGAAAACCTGAGAGACAGAGGGATCTAATCTTAGCTCTACTAGAAGCTCTCTGGTTTTCTGTAATCTGGGAAAGATAGAAGAGAAACACCCATGGTAACCATGGAAGGTCAGAATGACCTGCCAGGGTGATGCTGACAGTGACCACATTGAAGGAGATGTTTATCTCCCTTCTCCTCTCATTGCTTCTCCTCTGCCAGTGCTTCAGGTTGTTTTCTACTCTGTCCCAGCAAAGGAGTTGGTGACTTTCTCATGTAAAAGTCCCTCATCTCTACATGTGACATTTGAGAATACTGCTAGTCAAAATAGAATAGATTATATCAGCCATATCAGCTTTCATAGTCTGATGTGGTATGAGACAGCTTCCTAACACCTTTAGGCTTAGCTTCTTAGAGCCCAACTAGATAACACAGTAAACATGTAGCTGCCTTTAAAAAAAAAAAGGGCAGGGCAGCTGAACCTAGTTGCTCTTCTCCTGCAATGCTTTCTTTGGTGTGTATGTGTTTGTGTGTCATTTGTCAACTTGGGGCAACCCTATGAGTTTCATAGGGTTTTCTTAGACGAGGAATACTCAAATACTCAAATAGAGTCTACAGTGTTTGGTTTACCTGTGCCATAATGTTAAAATAGGCTCTTTCCACACAAGGCGTGTGAAGTGGTTCATGCTGTTTCTTACCATGTCTTACAGGATCCAAATAACACGGGCTTCCTTCATTTGCTTCTGCACAGCTTCTCCGTATGTTTCCTTTTGATTCGGAGAAGTGCGAGTTCATGCATTCGTACTACTTTGGCAGTGACCACTCCTACTATTCCCTTCACCCTGCCCTGGTGGCTGTGATTGGCTTTTTTTCTCTTTTGGGTTGGTACATTTGCATGTACCTATGTACCTGTGTACCTATGTAGGTACGTATTTGCCAGTGTATAACAGACACTCCCTCCTCAAATGCCTTCTGAAAATGGGGTGCAAATATGGTAACTTCCCCCACCCAGGCAGATCACCTGGCAGAGCAAAGTTGAGAGAGCAATGTCATGCTCCCCACTTATCTCCACCCTGCTGCCGGCATGATCCTGCCCCAGAGAGGAATGGGGCGAAGGAGCTTCTTACACACACACACACACACACACACGTTCCCTTCCTTCCTCCTCTTCCAACCTCGGCAGGAAAGTTTCCTTGCGAGGAGGAGAGGAATAGGGGGAAGGAGCTTCTTGCACACATGCGCGCGTGCACACTCCCTCCCTCCCCTTCCAACCTCGACAGGAAAGTTTTCTCATGAGGAGGAGAGGAATGGGGGAGAAGGCGCTTCTTACACACAGACACACACACACACACAGACACACACACACACAGCCTCCTCTTTCTGCCTGGGCAGGGAGGTTCCCCCACCCAAGCAGATAGGACAGGAACTGGGAACAGAGTACTAAAATAATTCTTCCTAAATAATATAGTCCGAAAATAGGGTGCTCTTATAGGGCAGTGTGTCTAATGCCGGCAAATACGATAAAACATTTGCAAAATAGAAAACAGCTCTCTCCTTTTAACATGCCTGTGCTGTATTTTGTCCGGTTACTCCATTTTCTAAAGTGTGATGAGCAAAACAAAAAATGGCACCTGCCTGTCCTTTGGTGGGCGGGGACAGCTGGAAAAGGTGAGTACGCCCACAGCCCACCCTCCGCTGCCCACCAGTTTGCATCAGTGAGAATGTACGTATCTGCACCACTGTGAAAGTCCAAATCTGCTCGATCTTAAAAATTGTTTTGGATTTTTTCCGGTTTTCAAATAGCGTGCTTTCCCACCACATGGGGGCGCATTAACTCAGGATTACGAGCGAAATGATGGTAAATAAAGCGAACCTAATTCATTCTCACGTGCAGAACAGCTCCGTGCCAAAGCACATTGACTCACATTAATAACTTGGTGCGGAAAGGGCCATAGTCTTCCCCCTGCCTCTACACTGAATACACAATCAGTCACTTCATATTCAGTTTTTGGTCTTTGCTTCAGACTTTTAAAAGATACACTGAGATCCTAAATGGCACACTCCAACTGCATATCTCCATGTCTGATGGCCCCTTCAGGCAGGAGCTTTGACTCCGGCCACTAAATGGCTATGGTGGAGAAGGAGAGTAAAATGAGGGAGGGTGGGAGAATAATTACAAGCTTGTTGTTCCTATGTCCTTCCCCCTCTTACAAATTATAGGCAGCCCTCCCTTCTTGGCTTCTACGTGAGGGATGGTAGTTTTGGATGGGCCATGAGAGGCTAGAGAACAGACTTTTGCAGTCTGTTCAGAAAAGAACATATGCACTCATAATCATGTATATGTCACAAAGAGCATGCTGTAGTATCTGAGTTTCTTTTTTTTAGAAAAACAACCTACTGGGTACTTCCTGAAACATCATTTCAGAAATATAACTACATAACAGATAAAAAATGTTAAGCTTAAATTTTGGTTGCTTTTAATTTCTTTGTGTTCTTTTTCCTAATTGATCAATATAATATTTTGGGTTATTCCTCACTACAGATATCACTACTATGGAATTGGCATTAAAGAAAGCAGTGCATACTATCACTCTGTGTATTCTGGGAAAGGTTTGACAAGGTATGGTAAAAGAACTATAATGGCAAGATACTGTTGGTTATGAAAACTCAGTCTCACCTCATTCCAGTTCAGACATAAATATTTCTTGCTCGGTTATTTATCACGTGATTATTCAGCACTTGATGAGTATTTGGTGAGTGTGTGAAAGGTGCCTGCTGACAGTTTTTTTGAGATGATGCCCAATGAGATAATAGTGCGACATGTTATATATGAAGGTTCTGCTTGTGAAAGAAACAGCACATGGAAGAAAAGGTACTGGCACATGCAACAGTTTCATGCAGTGTTTAGATGTTCAGGTGTTGTCCAAATGACACTTATGCAAATCTAATTTTCATCAGATTGAGGTTAATGGCTATGGATGGTTTGGCAAGTTATTGCTATTTACAAATGGATTTGCTCCACATGCATCATATGTGGTCTCACTATAAAATGAGCTTTATTCACCTTTTTTTCCTTCAATCTTTAACCACTTAGAGGCCATGGTAAAAAGTTCATTGAATGATTTTGGCCCAAATGTCATGCAGTTGCATGCAAATGGTGTTAAGTTTATGATTGTCAGCCTGTGGCTTGGAGTGGTAATATTGGAGCTCACCCAGACAGTGTATTTGCACAAGTGTGTATGCCTACATGCAACAAAGAGCATAATAACCAGTTTGTTAGGAATATTATGATTGTAATGCTATGCATCATTACAGGGGAATAACCTCCTTGAAGCCAATGATTCTCACTTCACTGTCTGCAAGGGTACAACTTACAAACACACTGAGCTCTAACAACAACAGCAACAACAAAAATCTTGAGCCAGCTGAAAAACATCTTTAGAATTTAATATAAAGTACAAATAAATTTGAAACTGTTAGGATCCCTAAAGTGACAGGGCAGAAGCTACATTAAAACAAAAAACTGAATAGAAATGTTTACTTTTTAATTAAAGGTACAAATATATTTATAAAGAAGTATTGCAATTTAAACTATTAGAGTCTCTAAACTGATAGGGCAGAAGACACATCAAAGCTTGCTTCCCTTAGTCTCTGTCTGACTTTGAGCTCTTTCACACTACACAACTTTAACACGTTAATCCCATTTTAACTGCTGTGGCAATATTCTATGAAATTCGTTTGTAGTCTGGTGAAGCACTAGAACTGCCTGGCAGAGAATTCTAAATGCCCCTTTGTGAACTGCCAATCCCACCGTTCCAGAGGATGGGACCATGACAGTTCAAGTGGAATAATAGCACTAGAACTATGTAGTGTGAAAGGCTCCTTCCTTTATGTAAATCCAAAAGGCCAACTGTAAAAATGGAAAAGCTTCGTTATCCCTTCATTCGCTTGCTAGGGCCATCCTGACACTTCAGCAGATGAAATAAATTATGCTTTTGCTATGAAAAAGGTCCAAGATTTGTACCCTTATACATTTTGCCTCTCCAGTATACCATGGGACAAATGGTTTCTTGTAGCCAATGTGAGAGTGAATAGAATGTTTCAGACCCAAGTTCACTGGTTCTACACATCGTCCCCAGTAATTTTATTTATATCCAGTCACCAGACTGAAAGCATTTAACAAAATTTCAAAAGAGAAGAGAAAAGAAAGAGAACAATGTTGTCTAGGAACTGTCAGTATGAGGTGAATACTTTTCAGAAATGTATTCCACTGTTCTTCCCTGAACTAAAAGTAATATACCTTGGTTTTCAAAGGTTTTCTGGGAGCAAGATGAAGAATGAGGTAAGCAGCATGTGCTGTGCTGTTTGTTCGGTTAGGTACTGAGCATCTGTAATGACTTCAGGGACACAGATCTCTCATTTTTGTATTAGTGGTGCCACGTATTCTTTGAAACAGCAGGCTTTCACTTCCCCAGCCCCAACCTGTGCACCCTAGCTTCTGAAAAAGTAATTTCGTTTGAGTGTTCCTCCTAGAATTCCTCCTAGATTCTGAAAAACCCTGAGACTTCAAAAATGCCGTAAATCCAATTGCCGGTCCAAAGTAGAGTATATTTATTGATTCAGTCACTGAATTGTAACTCAACACCTCTTTTTAATTCACTATCGTTGGGATTGGCATTAACAATTAGGTTTCGGCCAAGCTTTCCACCAACCACTCTAGTGCTTTGTGCACCTTTAGAAGTCTGAAAACAGAGCCTTTCTGCACCGTACTGTTATAGTACTATTATTCCACTTTTAGTATCCTGTGGAATTCTGGAGTTTGTAGTTTACTGAAGTCAAAGAGCTCTCTGGCTGAGAATTCTAAATGCCTCTACCTAAACTACAAACCCCAGGATTCCATTGGATGTTGAAAATAGAATAATAGCACTATAACAGTGTAGTGAAGAAAGGCCCATGGTCTTGATCAGGAGGGTCTTTAGATCTAAATTAGAGAGAGAGATGCTCTCTAGAAATTTTAATAATTTAACTGTTGCTGGCACAGTGTTTGCTATGCCTGTTTATGGTAGGATGTTGGTTGTTAAGTATAAAGGGTAATGTTTACCTCGAAGTAAACCTCACTGAACTACAGTGAGCATTAAGGTAAGCTTAGTTCAGTTTTTTGAAGGTAAAAGATCTTGGGCCCTTTCTACATCTTACCTGTTTCTGACGCTGGGGTGCAGGGATCATGCAAGCAGCCTCCGGCGAGAGGCTCTTGTGTCCCTGCTGCTTCAGCTCTGCATGAGCTGCCTGCTCGTGCAAGAGCCCTGCCTCTTCCTTCCACAGTGCAGCCTGGGATTTTCCCAGGCTGCGCTGGGGCAGGAAGCATGACTGGCGCGGCTCCGGAGGCTCCGCACGCCAGGTAAGTGCACGCAGGGCCTGAGAGCAATGCGCAATTGCGCACCACTTTCGTCTTCCAGCCAAAAATGAAAAGGTGTGTGATCGGCGCTTGCCAGCCCCTGGAGCATCGCACAATTGTGAGTGCATCATGCAGATTGCTCCTCACAATCGCACAATGCTCCAGGCACCCTTTCACATGGCAAATGCCATGCAAAAACGGCCTCAGAGTCAATCCCTGACATCAGAGTTCTGAGCTGAGTGGACCAAGGGCCTAACTTGGTGTACAGCAGTTTCCATTGAGACTACATGGTGATTTTCCTACTTTTGCAGTTTTATGTGACTTCTGTAATGAGCACTTGCATTATGCTAAATTTCTCAGAAATCAACTGGCATCAGTTTTTAGTATAGCTTTCATCTTGAATGTCATCTAAGGTCAGACTGGGCTGTAGGCACACCAGTGGAATAAATTCAGAGTCCACACTAGGAATTCAACTTCCAGGCCAATCTTTTTCTTCATTATCTTTCCCATGCATCTGAAAAATTGTCATGATTTTTATATCAGTATTGAGAACCAGCATGGTGTAGTGGTTTGGGCATTGGATTGGAACTCTGGAGACCAGGGTTCAGTTCCCTACTCAACCATGGAAACCCATTGGGTGACCTTTGGCATGTCACATACTCTCAGACAGAGGGTCTGCATAAGTTGGAAACAAGTTAAAGGCACGTAAAAATAACAACAGCAACATGGTGCAACTATTGCTTGTTGCCTGGTAATCTTGCTCAGTGGAGACAAGTATCCTGTCATAGGAGCAGCAGGTTCTTTGTTTGCTGAAGGAGAAAAATTGTTGATTTCTTCCTAATTGCAATTCTCTCTGCCACTTGAAAAACTGTTTTGCCAAGCTCTTCATTACCTCCAGAGCCAATTTTACAACAGGATCTTTGCCCACAGTGGTCTAATCATACCACATATCTTTATGTATTCAAAAGATATACACATTGGATTGTGCTGCAAGTTGCCTTACAACAGGTGTTTTTGACACTTGTTGCATGAGTTAAAGATATAAAATGCAAGGTCCCTGATTTGGCAGAATATTAATTATGTGAACATTTCCCTTGCGTTGAAACAAACATGCATACCACACCATCTTCATTATTTTAATCTCCATTTACCCCATTCCAAAAATATACTGAATGTATATTTCCTGAATAATGTTTCCTGTGTTACTCTTGTTATCATGTTTCAAAGAAACAATCACAAAATATTGATATGTAATTGTTTGACTTCAGCCATATTGACTAATGACCAACTTTTAAGCAACCCAATGTTTACACCAACACAAGAGTGTAAGCAAACATAATTTCTTTCATTTAGCTCCTTATCTATACTTGAATAGTTCAATATTTGTGCAAAGTGCAGCCTGAAAATCTTTTTTTTCAAGAAACAAATCTAAAATGTTAATTGAAATCCTTCCTGAAACATGAGGCTGTCCCCTTTCAGTAGACACACTGGTAAGCTTAATAGACATTGATCTGACCAGTGTGGTAATTCTTGAGTGCCTCTATGTAAAAATGTGTGATCATTAAAATTAACACAACTAGTATGATGCTCAAGGCAAACTAGCTGCATTTTCTCTGTTTTGTCCATCTGTTCAAATCCATGCTTCTGGATTCATACTACAAATTACACAAACTAGAATGCAGTTCAGAAATTAAGGAGGGATGGAATGGACTTAACTTGGTTCATATCTTTTATGAATGTGTTCAACAATAAGTCTATGTAAAGTCCATTTCAGTCCTGTCTCTGGATCAGGCTTTTGGGTGTTGTGGAGAATGGCAAGGTTTGTAGTTGTTGCTGGGCACCTTCAAGCCTTTTCTGGCTTATGATGACCATAAACTGATCCTATCACAGGGCTTTCTTGGCAGGATTTGTTCAGAAAGGATTTGCCTTTGCCTTCTCATGAGGCTGAAAAAAAATGTGACCTTCCCAAGGTCACTGAGTGTATTTCCATGGCCAAGATGGGATTTGAGCTCTGGTCTCCAGAGTCACAGTCCATCTCTCAAACCACTATACCATGATGGATCTCAATGACATGGTAGAAGAGAAATAAGTTTAGTTGTGTGACCAGACATCTGCTCATGCAACATTTAACTGAAGTAAGACTGATGGTCACAGTGTATTTCACATGCATGTGTGAATAGTATTGTTTTTAATTGCTGAACACTTAAAAATTAAAACAAATGAAAATATAATACAAACAATTTAAAGATTGTGGGAGGAATGTAGGAAAAGTAGCCATGAGAAAGTGCCATTTATGGAGATGATTCAGAAAACTGCATCCACGTTCTTCCCTTTTCTACTCCTTTCTTTGCATTCTTCTTGTAAATTCTTGATGCTGGTATACTTATTTTTGTTTCTGCTCTTTCTGTTGCTTTGTTCTGCCTAATCCTTAGTAGTAGTATAAATATGTATGAATCCAGTGTGGAAGAGAGGATACTGGGACTGTGCAACTCTGTATATATTGGAAAGTGTTCACGATAACCTGCATTTTGTGTGATGCTAAAGCACCAACTTTTTTTTTTTTGGTTATGATTTTGTGTCAACAGAAAGCTTAATAATAATTCAACCTGATCACTAATTGATGCATGCAAATTAGTTTAGTTAATATTGCTGAGAATGTAGCTGGCAAGCAATATTCATTTATAAAGACATTTAACCTGTTTTAGGGCGGATTCACCCGGAAATATTCCCTGAGCTCCAAAACAGGAACTCTCCTTCCAGAATTCCCCAGCGCTCAGCATCTTGTTCTGGACAGGTGCATCTCTAAAGACAAGGTAAAATATAAAGTGTTTGTATATTGAAATGCTTTCAAGATTTGCACCTTTTATTCTGTCTGTGCCCTCAAAGGCTTCACGGCAGTGACATGAAACAGCTAGAAATGTCTATAACCAAATAGACTTGACTGATTTATTGAGGGAACAGATCTTTACTATCACCTGTTAACTGGCTTTCCATTGGGAGGTGGTTGAATTATTTACATATTAACTAGCTTAATATTTTACAAACAGATAATATTTGACTTGAGGACGGCAAGACAATGAAATAGTTAAAAGTCCTATCCACTACAGATACCAATGGATTAATTTAGCACTGATAAGATATGGACAAGTTATTGGGGCAAATTATGAAGTGGATTTTTCCTCCTAACTTGTTTTATCAATGAATAGATTTAGAAGATAGCATTCTTGTTTACTGTAACTTAAAAAAAAATGACTCAAGTGTTTCACCTCTTTTGTTTATTGTGTTCTTAAACTGCCTGATAAAAAAGCTCTTTTTTTGTATCTTTGTGATTTTAAAAATGTGTCTTCGGTTTCTTTGTTGTAACTGGAAGCACAATAATAATGCAATCCTTACATTGTTAGAGTTGAGTCCCAGTTGTAGGGGAAAGAGACGATATAAATAAAATGGAAAAAAGGGGATTATTATTAACTCATAAGTAAATTCCACTGAGTTCTGTGGAATTATTACCAGTAAATGTGCATATGTTGCTGATTTTTTCCTAAATTTTACCTTTTGGGGTTATAACGCTAGCTTTGAAATCTGGGAAACAATGTAAAGAATGTTATTTCTCTCCCTAGTTTTCATCATTTTTGGACATTTTTGAGATAGGTGCTGAGTTTGAGTAAAATGCGTGTTTATGTTTCGTGTGTGAGTTGCTATAAAAACTACAATTTCACAAGATTTTAAAAACAGAAAAACAATAGATTTATCCAATGACATTGAGTGCAAAGCTTGGCAAAGTTAATCTTTTGAGCTAGAACTCTCAGAAAACCCCAGCCAGTAATAGTCCAGAGAAAAGTAGCTTTGCCAAGCTCTGATTCATTGTGTCCTGTTGGTTTTGTCTACCGGCAACCTTGCTGCTGGTCTTTGAGCACATGGTCCACTTCTGTTCTACAGAACTGGGAAACCATCTGGCACGGATTTCGAGTGGAAAAGAGGGGGCATGCTGTTGGGTAGAAAGAAGTCCACTCATGGGATATTGGATGTAGCCCCTCAAAAGTATAACACTTAACAACAGCGAATGCCGAAATGCAGCACAAAATGGCAAAACAAATACCAGCACCAGAGAATTTCAGTGAATCCTTGGAAAGAGCTAAAACAAAGCCACTGGGGGGGGGGGTTGTGAAAAAAAAGTAGATACGGATAATAAAATTATGTCAACATGATATTTAAAAAAAAACATGCAGAAATAGCATGGTCGTAGCCTAGTGCCAAGCAAGCCTCTCTTAGAAGAACATAAGGGACCATTGCCAGAAATCCTGATTTGTACAAATTATAATTTAGGCCCTTTCTGCAGCACCCTCCCATCCTGCCATGGGGATGGGAGAAGGACAGGACTGTGACAACGCTTCTGCATGACATCATCACTGTCCCATCCTTCTCCCGTCCCCAAGTGGCGCAATCACGGGTTAAATCATTGATGGATTTTTTTCCCATCAATGATCCATGATAGCACAACCATCCTGCACTTACCTGTACTATGGAAGCCCCAGAAGAGTGATGGCTGTGCTTCCTGTTCCAACACAGCCTGGGAAACTCCCTGGCTGCACTCGGGAAGGAAGAGGCATGACCATTGCACTCTCTTCTGGAGGGAGCCAGCCAATGCAGAGGAGAGCACTGCCGTTGCACTCCCCTCCCAGCAGAGCCACTGTTGGGATCCCCACAGGACAACTTAACAAAAAGATAGGCTGCGGAAAGGGCCCTAGTTTTCCAGAAATATTTATGAGAATTCTTACATTAAGATCCAGATAACATTTCTTTATTGTAACATTTAAAACTCCAGGCCTATAACCCAGGACACTGTTGCATATCATTTTTCTCTTTTTTAAATGTGCTTTTAAACTGCTTTTAAGCCCATTATGTTTTAATACTACGCTGTATAGTATACTATATGCTCTATATGCTATCATTTGTTCAATTTTGTTATACCATCATAATTTATTATCTTATATATTTCTGGCTGTGGCTGCATATTTATATGTGGCTGCATATCTATGTTTGTGTGTGTTCTTCTACTTAACTTGAGTCCAGTCCTAGGAAAACCAAGTCCTAGTCCAGTCCTAGAAGAGATAAAGAATTCAAATGAAATGAAATGAATGAATGGATTTTCCCCAGCCAAATAAACCTCAGTTCATTGTTTTTTGGCCATGTGATCACCTCCTGCTTTTCTCTTAAAGGCTGTGACAATTCTGATTGCACCAAAGTAACAAAATTTTAGATGCTAGTTTGTTTGGAGCAATATTAGTTCCACAAGTGATTATCACTACAGATTGGAGTGAACTATACTTACTTGATAAAGTAGATACAGTCTGTTTATATCAGGCAAATTAACACTGAAAACAATTTTATTTTTTGCCAGAATTTCCCAAATGTTTCTATAATTAATGCTGGGAGAGACTGAGACATGAAATAGCCCCTTGTATCTTCAGTGTGGTATATATTAACTATCATGGTGGACTGGTATCAAAAACAGATATTGGTCCTTGGAAGTCAGTTACCAAAATATTCTTTTTGGAGATTAAATGTAGTCCACAAATCAGCATTTGCTTCTTCTTCTTTTTTTTCCTATCTGTGGAACTCAGTTTAGAATGTCCCATGTTACATTTTTGGTCACAGTTATACCACTATGATTCTACTTTGACTGCCATGGCTGCATCTTATGGAATGCTGGGGTTTGTGGTCCGATGAGGCACTAGAGCTATCTCACTGAGAATTTTAAGTCTCCCTCTCTAAACTGCAAATCCCAGAATGTTGCCATGGCAGTTAAAGTGGAATCATAACATTATAATTGTGTAGTGCGAAAGGAACTATTGTCTTTGCCTGGCCATTTGAAATAGATTTTGACAGACAATGATAAGTATACAGAAGAAAGGAGCATGGAAAAGTAACAGCTGAAGCACTGGGCAAGGCTCCAGGCTTAGACGTCTGAATTCAGTGTTGTCACTATCTTCATTACGCCAGCCCTTAAAGAAGGACCAGCATACACCATACACCAGGCTCATGTCAGAGGTGGCTGGCATTATCAGAGAACTTTTTAATACATGGACCATGAACTCGTTTGAGTTGGCAGTCAGGCTCTTGCCAGTTAGTGAGCTGAAGAGGAAAGAGGAGATGTCAGGAGGGTTTCAGCTGGTTGCGATGAAAAATAGGCAAGTTAGTAGAACAGGGTTAATGTGTTTACTCCATTGTTTATAAGCTAACAAAAAAGTTAATGTGCTTGCATTCCTTTAAAAGGGAAGTTCATGTTAAATTGCCATTTAAATTAAATTAAATGGCTGCACTACAAGCATTACCAGAATGAAGCTGAAAAATACCATTCATGATTTTACTTTTGCCCCATTCCCATCCCTCTTTTGAACTTTGGAGAGAAGGAAACAGATGCATATATTTTTTGGGGGAAAATTCTCATTCACTCCTATCAAAATCATCATTCATAGTTTCCCTTTCTCTTTTTATTATAATTTCATTGCTTCTCTTTTTCTTTACTGTACTGATTCCAATATGGATCTCAGTGAAAGTCTCGGGATTAAGAAAATGCAGTTTCCTGGAACAGGTGATGTAGCCCCTCGTATATAGCACAGAAAGTTCACCTGGCTGCAGAGAAAATCATCACCTTCTAAGCTGCCCTTACTACTTGTCAGTTTTGAAGGTTTTAATCATAAATTAACTAAATGATCATACTCTAACCATGCACTAAAATATATGGTTTGAATTTTGTCACCTAACATTGTAATTTTCCAGTCTTAAGAGACTAATGCACATGTTAATAGATTTTAATTAGGTGCCATTCCCAACAATTCTTTGGTGAGAATGGATCCATCTCTCTGTTTCACTTTCAATGGTAATCATATTTGTGTGTGTGGGGGGGTCATTTTCACCAGTTTCTGAGCATAAATACAGGCAGAAATTTGTATGCAATTTTTGTATGCATTTTCCAGGATACATAGATTGTTCACAATTCATTATAAGCAACTACCCAGCCATAGAGAGATGTAACATCCAGAAAATCTGAGAATGAATTTGAAGCCTTTGAAGGATTGTGACTCTAGCAACTCACACTTCAACAGAATTGTAAAGCTCCTCCCCACAACCAAAAGTAGAGAGAGCATCCCATTGGAACAGGATGGTAACAGGAAGGAATTGTTGTTGAGGTTAGAGGTCACTTTTTTATACCTACCAGAATTCTCTAGCTGGTGGAAGGATTCAGAGATTATAGTTCCCAAAAGTAGCTTTTCCAAGCTCTGATTGGGTGAAAAATAATAATTAAAAAAGATTGTAGAACCTATTTAAAATCCTACATGAATGGTAAATAATAATAATTAACAGCCAAATGAAAACCTCATTTGGTAAAATGTGATCCTATGAAATGTTGTTTAGATTAGTGATTTATAGACTTGATTGATCTATAGACATGACCTGACTTCATACCTGGTGCAAAAAAAGCACAGCCATAATTAAGAACTTCCTTGTGAACAGGAACAAGTTTTTAATCTAATTCAATTCTTTTTCATTGGTAAAACAGGTAGATACACTAATCATGATGTATAAAACCCACTGTCAGTGTGTCCTTGACAATGCCATTAATGGCAACTTTGAAGAGGTAAGGCTTCTTGAAGCATGCATCTGTTTATTACTTAGGAAGGCATGGCCGATGTGTCATTCAGAGCAGCTCTGTGCTTATTGTTCCGTAGATCCAGCATTTCCTGTTACATTTCTGGCAAGGAATGCCTGACCACCTTCTTCCCCTGCTTGAGAACCCTGTTATCATTGACATCTTCTGCGTTTGTGACTCAATACTGTACAAGGTGCGTAGCATGTTTAACTGAAATAATACATCTGATGAAGTTGGCTATGTATCTGGGAGCTGGCACAGAGGGATGCGAGGCCTGAACTAAAAGCCTACAGTGTTTCCCTTTTTGGGCAAACAGCCATGTGCAGGTAAAGAAGGATAACATAGATAACTCCTAGAATCTCCCAGCCAAGCAAAGCCAGTGGCTGTGAACTTTGATTGGTAAAAAGTAACTTTTCCAAGCTCTGGGATAATGTCCTCAATTAATAATTTCCTATTTTTCGTGCATTAATTTCAAGAAGTATGATGGGGGATTATTTGACAGGGTGCATGAAGAGAATGAAAAGTTTCACATTTTATTAGTGTATTAGCCATAAGAAAGATGTTCATCTTCCTGCTTTTGTATTCAAGGTCCTTACGGATGTCCTCATCCCTGCAACTATGCAAGAGATGCCAGAAAGGTAGGTGACTACCTGCATCTGATGTTGTTGTTCAGAGCATAAAGACAGACATAGTGGTTATTGATAGTTTAGAAAAATGTTTGACCTATTTTTTAAAAAATGTGGATCCTCTGGCACCTGGGGATGTGAATAATTGTAATAACCAAAAGAACAGCTTGACAGACAACAGCATTTTATTGTAGAATGTAATTAATGTGGTTATTGTAGATTTTAATACTTTAAAGACCTTGCATACAATTGAGCTGTGTTTTTCAGTCCAGAATTCTGTTGCATAGAACCAAGCTATATTTTGCAGGCAGGAAAACTATTGCACCAGGGCTTACTCCTGTGTGTAGACATCCAAAGAACTGAACTGTTCATTTTTATGATTGGTGGGAAAATGTCCTGACTGTCCCAACAGGCCCTGCCTCCTTTGTTTTTGGTCCACCTACTATGTAATTGGCCTGCTCCCTGCTTTCCCTACTGTGCCTATAGCCCTGCCTCCTTTGCTTTGGCTCTATCCACAGCTGGAAGCTGGAAGCTGTCCACCAAGACTCTTCCTGGAGTAGGTCAAGGGTCCTGACATAAAGGAAGAATGGGGAGTTGGGATCCTTTTAAAACCATTAAAAATGTAATGGTTATGGTTATGGTACTTTTGTGCCCCCCCCCCACAAATTAAGACTTTTGATTCATAAGGCCCTTATTATTAATTCTGCTGTATTTCTGTTGTCCTCATCAAGAAAGAGAATCTGGCTTTGTCATGTACAGAAGAGTACTGTATACAACATTCTTGTTTCTCTGTTATTCAGTTAGTACCATCCAACCTCACAGTGCTAATTATCTGCACAATGGTTGAGCACACAGATCTTTTCTGTATATTAGTATTAAACCCACTGGGATACCTTGGGTGTGCCACACACTCTTAGTCCCAAAAACCCTGTGATAGATTTGCTGTAGGGTCACCGTAAGTGAGAAATAACTTGAAGGCACACAAAAGCAGAAGGAGCAGCAGCAGTAGCAGCAACAACAACAACAGTTTAAAATAGCATTTGTTGGATATATATTTTTCTGGACTGGATCCCCTTTTAAGGTGGAAAGAGTTTCTCTATTATTTAATACCTTGCTGCATATCCAGAAGATAAATGGGTTCAGACTAGATGGAATTGCCATGGCAAGTTTTAATGTAGCTGCAGCTGCAATGTGTTGCAAATGGACACTCTGCCAGATCAGGAAGTGGTTATTCGCCATGCTTGTCCAATAGCACCGACCTGCCTTGTTATGCCAGTGCTACATCATACCCCAATCTCTTGTGGCATTTGCCAGTCTGGTAGTTTTTATTCCTACTCTCATAAATTTCAGGCTAAATCCACTGTAGCCCTACTTGTTCAGCATAAGGCTGTGGCAAACCTCCTCTAAATAAATCTTGGCAAGAAAATTTTACAATAGGATCACCATAAGTCAGATTCAACTTGAAGGCACATAGCAACAAAGTTAGTTGCAATTCACACGAGTCACTTTGATTTCAGTTGATCTGCTCTAGCTGGGCAGAAAGATTAGATTGAGTCCTTAGATCTTGTGTTGTTGTTATATGGTTTGTCAAATTCAAGCAATCAGGTGTAGCTTGTGTTGGCTTATCAAGTATATGAATTGGGCTGCCTAAATTGTTTGTTGACCTTTTCTGCCATAAATGATAAGTAAGTAGATATAATGTTTATTGGTGAACAAAATGTGGTGAAGAGAACTTGAGATTTAAGGAAGTCTTGTATATGAAAAAGGAGAACTACTAGATATACTTATCTAGATAAGGTACTTAGAATGCTCTGAACACTTTTATAAGTAAGCCAAGTCTACGGGTTCTGCTCCCCCACACACACTTTTAACAAATTCCTCATCTTTACAAACTTCACTGCAGGCAGGTACAGCATGGTCCTTTCCATGCTGGGAATTGTGTCTGCTGAATATGGACAAAGCAGATAGCTAAGAATTTGTTTCATTTTGTTTTTTACAAGTATATGCCCAATTTGCAAATTTCTTCATAAATAGCATGGAAAGAGTTTGACAATTGAAACATTTAACAATAGGAAGAAGTCAAACTGACAGATTTGTCCATCTCTATTTATGAGACAATCACAAGATTCTAGAGTGTTTATTCCCTTTCATTACAGTTTACTGGCTGATATTAGAAATTTTGCTAAAAACTGGGAACACTGGATTGCTTCTTCACTAGAAAATCTATCAGAAGACCTTGCAACAAAGAAGTTACCAATTGCACGAAGATTTGTATCTTCTCTGAAGCGACAAACATCCTTTTTGCACTTAGCCCAGGTAAAGTTAGATTAAATATCATAATATGGCATTTGGCACCCTATGAGTTACGATTTTTGAGTTAGACTGACTTCTTTATATTTCCGTTTGCAATTGTGGCATTATTGCCATGGTCACAAATGACCTGGGAACCTACCTTAAGAGCTAGCCAGTTATCTAGGGTGATAGAGGTCTGTGCTGCTGCAGTCGGGGTCCTGTAGAATGATGTGACCAACCCCTCCGGCCACTGAGTGACATTTTGAAGACCCAGAAGCAGGGACTCTTGTGAGGACCTGTCACAATTTGTCATTGCAGCCTCATCCTGCACATCATCCTGCAGTGCCCTTCTCATCAGCAGCATAGACTTATGTCACTCTAGATAGCTGACTGGCATTTAAGATGGGTTTCAGGGGCTACATAGGGAGCTAAAGCAGGTATTTGATGCAGGATCTCAGCCAGTATGTATAACATGATAAATTTATAAATTTAGAGAATATGGCTGGGAGGTTACTACAATCTTGTTCTAGAATTCTTGTTTCTGGAAGAGAATACTGTATACTAAACTACTAGCCAAACTAGCCAAACTACTAATCTACCAATACTCACAGCTAAGTTGAAGAGGGTGTTTATCAAAAGCATTATTATTGAAAGCATTTGTAAACTACAAAGATGCAGTTTGGTCAAAAGGCGCCTTGAAATACATGTGAGTATCCTGCATTACCATTGTAGGTTTCTGCTTTAACACTGTAGTTATTTGACATAGCTGTTGCTTGTAGACCACTCTTCCTTTCCTCGTGTGTTCTCTGTATCTTGTTGATCTGATAGTCTTTCAACAGCAAGTGAACATGAGAGCACCTTTGTATTCAGAGGCAGAATGGACGAGCCATTGCCTTCAAGTCCTATCCATGGACTTCCTGCAGATGTCTTGGGAAGCTTTTGTGGGAACCATGATACTGGACTTTGATAGACCTTTAGTCTGATTCAGTAGGGCTCTTTGGTCCCTATCTGATTCAGAGAAATTAGAAAAGCTTGGAAAATGCTAGTTTCAGTGTATTTTTCCTGTTTCCTCTTGTAGATTCCCTGTTACTTCTTTTTCTTGTTGCCTATAAAAGGTTTGATGTCAGTACATCAAACCCTAGATATTAAGAATCAGTGAAATTCATTAGTGAAAAATGTCAGTTGGCATCTGTTCATAAATTATTGTGTCGTAACTCTAATTTACAACATTGCAATTCGCTTTTATACTTTTTGTTGCATTGCAAGAAATTTCCCCCCAAACGTACTGTTTAAGCTTCACAGTTCCCCAACACAGCTATTTTTGAGTTGTCAGAGATTGGAGTGAGGTAGGGTTTAGCAATGACACATCCAGCCCTCTTCCTGTGGGTTGGGCATGCAGGTCCCTGCTGCATTTTGCCTCGCTACAAGAAGAATACTGAATACATCGTTGCTCATCCACCCACTCTCCACCAACTCAGAAACAGCCTTGTTAGAGGGGACGACTATGTGGCGTAAAAGGTTTGTTCCTGGGAGATGGCATCAGGAGAGGTAGCTGTGAGGTATGGCTACATCTCTGTGGTTACATCTTCCAGTTCAGGATCTTAGCTGTTTGAACAGATTCTAAAAAAATATGACCCATACCCTTACCTATTCCTATTTCCTATTCCTAAACTCTACACCTTTATCCAACACCCTGGGCAGAGCTTTTGCATAGGTCTCATTGTTCAGTCAGTGACCTTGCCTGTTCTTTGGTTCCTGGTTGTGCATGGTTGCAGTGGTTATGGTGTTAGGATGGGGGAGGAAAAAGGTTTATTTAATGTTTCTGGGAAGCAAAGGAACAAACTTTGGGTTCTCTTTCCTTAATAGAGCACTCTTCCCATTTTCTCCTCCTTCCCTGTTCCCCTGGTTGTGTGGTGTCTATGAACCATAACACTATGACCGTTTTGCATAAGAGGACTTAAACACTTTATTCCCAGACTGCCCATCTCTGTCTATCCAAGGTGTAGATTTACGTGCCCAGATTAGTTAAAACAGACATATTAAACAACTGCTTTCAAACTCTCCAGCTCATTTCTATGTTTGCTGTTGGAAAGACTACTCTGAGCTAATTTCATTGCATCTGAAAAGTCAGCTGTCAGCCTGGCATGAATTGCCAGAACTTTCATTACAATACTGGTGTTCATCCTATTCCATCCATGTCACATAATCCTGGTATCTAGTTGAGGGGGAAAAAAATCCAAAAACAAACACCATACCCAACTTTGTATAAAAATGCCTTTTCTGAAACTTAAGTAGAAAAGAATATTGCTATATTGTCATCCTAGCTCCTTGGGCCTGCCACCCACCATCAGTGACAATTTCAACATATTTTCCCCTGGTGCTTTTCACAGATTGCTCGACCAGCTCTGTTTGATCAACATATTGTAAATGCCATGGTTGCTGATATTGACAAGGTTGATTTGTACAGTATTGGATCTCAGGCACTGCTTGCAGTTTCTGGAAGCGTGGACTCTGATGGGGAGAGCTACATTGAATGTAAGTTTGTGATCATATGAAATATTGCTATTTTCCCACCAGTAGTGCATTTTGCCACATATGAAATACTTCTAAAAAATGCTGAAGCTCTTTCATGCTTTTTCTTTTCTATGAATGCAGTGTGTACCTCAGGGAGTATTGACTCACATTTGAGTACAATTTAAAATAAGAACTATATAATCCTTGTGGGAAAACAGATCTTATTTTGTATATGTTTACTGTGAACACTTGAAGCACTACGTAAGCAAGAGCTTCTCCTTTTCTTTCTGTGCTGGCAGCAGTTCTTTGCTCACTGTTTCATTACTGTCATGTACTTGGTATCTCACACTCCAAGTACACACTTTGAAGGTAACAGTAGTTGATTCATTGGATTAACATGAGCATCAATGACACACCTTTTCAAAAGTTGCTGCAACTAATTAATGTTGGCATCATATGCATACAAAGCTTTCATTGGATAGTACAGCATGACCTGTTCCCCCTGCCCCTTTCCCACACTCCACCTGTCTCAAGCTGGCATTTGTCTCAGGTTGAACAAATGTTGACCCACCTCTGATCCTTCTCAGATTTCTCCATACCATCCCGTTCTCATAACATTCTTGCACCAAGTTATTTCCCGCTTTCAATTTCCAACTTTGACACTTCTTTCCCATATATCAGATACAATGTAATAGCAGGTAATCTATTGGATACAGAGTAGCAGCAGTAAGCAGAATTGTTTCCATGTGGGATGCATAGGAACAATTAGCATGGATTATATACATCCAGCCAGTTCCAAAAATTACATATTTGAATACACATTCAGTTACTGAATAACCACTCCATCCTTATCCCACCTATCACCATGGCAGGAATGCCTTTAAACTTTACAGTTACATGCATACATGGATCTCTGGCATGAAAATGATTGTAGAGGTGCCTAGTTTCATAGCGATGGATATAGTACGGACACAAGTTTTTGCTTTTTCATTCTCACATACCAGAATTAAGATTTTCAAAAGTTTCATCCCTGCTGGTTGAACTGTGAGACTTTTGTACCTTTCTGGCATTGTGTTTAATACACATGCAAATTGGCCTAAATCCTTTGCTCATCCCAGTAGACCAAATGAATCAGTTTGACTTTCCGTTCAATAAATGAGTCAATGGGTCTACTCTGGTTGGGACAAACCAACAAGATTTCAGCCAAAATTTTCAATTTGCAGGAGGATTTTCATGAACAAATGTTCACAAAACAAATCTCAAATTACAAAAAGAATTGCAATGGGCAACATTTTTCAAGGAAAAGAAATTGTGCAAAAGTATTCTTTACCTCCTTAAGATTTATGCTTCAGAAAGTAGCATAGCAAGATATATGACTGTGTATGCCTGAAAATATTATTTTGGAATATTATCCTGAGTCAGTTCTGATTGACTGTGGCCTTGGCTCTTAACTGATGACAAAAAGTATTAGAAAATTATTAAACCTAGGGTTGATTTTGTTATCATCATCCTCCATAAGATGTAACAGCAATAACAATTTGAAGGTGCTGTGTGCCTTCCTCTTAAGGGCCTCACTTTGCAGTGCTTCAGGGTGGGAGTTATGTAGCCCTCCAGATGTTTCTGGACTGTAAATCCTATCAATTCTGACTAACACAGCTGATTGTGAGAAATGCTGGAAGTTGTGATCCAACAGTTTCTGGAGGGATGCATAATGTTGATCCTAGCACCAAGTACGAATACATGTTTCTAGTCATTTCAAAAAAGCTGATGCAGGAAAAGATCCATTCCGAGTTTGCAGGTGGAACAGAATGTTTAAATCACTTCCTGTCCAATGCTACTTGCTACAAATTGTTCTCCAGGCTCATTTTTTTTCAGATGTTTTTGCAGTTTTAGTTTACCTGTTTAGCAGATGTTGGGCTCTGCATTAGGTTATTTGCATTTACGGCTACATTGCCCCAGCATAAATCCAGCATAAACACACACTAGGTTGGAAAGATTCCTAGCACACGTGGGACAAAAAGTGTGGCTTTTTTTTTTTAAAAAAAGTGTACTTTAACCAGTGTTTTCCATTTTTCAAGAAAAAAAATTGTTCCAGAATAATCTTAACAGATTGAACAAATAAACAGATATACCATCTTACTATTCCAAGTACTATTTTCCTGAAGATAAACAGAGTGACTAGCTCAGGGATGTAACTCTTCACTAAGTTTCTTCGCAAAGATAGCAATGAGTAATTTCATAAATTTTCTTCCCACTATGAGAAAGTCATCAAAAACCATGCAGTTTTTGAAGGCTATTTGCAATTTGGGATATTTTCTATGCAAAATTTGCATATGATTTTTTTCCCCACAAGAAACATCATTTTCTGTGTGGAAAATAGTATTTGAATGCAGAAATATTATTTCCTACACAGAAATGCTGCTTTTTATGCAAATAGCCTATATGCAGTTTTTACATAGAATAAATCCCCAATTTATAACATTTTCTGCAGAGAAAGCAACATTTTCTGTGCAGGAATTAATACTTCTATGTTGATCTGTTATCTTCCATGCAGACAGTGCTGTTTTCTTCGCAAAACAACCACGAGAGAATTTTGTGCAGAATAAGTTCCAAATGGCGAAGTTTCATATCAGTTCAGGATTTTTCTTGTCAGAGTTTCTCAGCACTCAAAAAACATGGCTTCTACTATTTTTAAAATACTTTAGAATTTTTTTCCCATCCCTAAGCTGGTTTGATGATCTTGTGGAATCTTCTGCATGGTTCTTTCTTCTCATACCCCCACTTCCTTCCCCTAACTGCTCTAATTCTTCCTTTTCCTTTCCTTTACATGCTACGAAACTAACAATAACTGGTGAGTGACTTTCTCTCCTATTCAGAGTAGAATGCAACTACGTGTTTTCCTTTTTACATGGTAGATGACTCTATTACAGTGTTCCAAGAACTGAAGGATCTTTTAAAGAAGAATGCCACTGTGGAGTCATTTATTGAATGGCTGGATACTGTGGTTGAGCAAAGAGTTATCAAGGTACGTCTCCACAATTCTGTCTGAACTGAAGCTTGAAATCAAATGGTTCCTGATGAAGTATGTTTTTAGGCTAATTGAATGAGTCTCCCCATATGATCAGCATCCTTCCTCCTAGTGGAGTCTATACCACCCCGATTGTACCTACCTTCTCAGCTGAGTGCTTCTCGTATCAACATGACTGAGCCTACTCATATGTTTGCTTGATTCCCACATATACCTTAGTTGTGAGTATGTGTCAAAGGGACTTTTGGAGATCATGTATGGCATCTGTTTTCCCTGGCAATCTCAGTAGGAAGAACACTAGAAGTCTATACCAGAAGCCTAGGAAACTAAGATGTTGGGAAATGTGAGAGACAGTAGTGGATCTCACAAGCAGAGTAATGAAATTAGAAAGACAGAAGCTGAACAACAGCCAGTCTCACCCCTACTCCCACCCCCACTCTCCACAGACTCTAACAGAGAAAGAAAATAAGCTTAATCTTCTTGGCTGCTAACTCTATCATTATATAAATTCATCAATGCACGATATTATCTTGTATTATTTAGCTGTTATATGGTTTTTTATTCTAATTCATTGAATTTTGCCATCCTATTGACAGAGAATATGGTATGTACATTTTAAATACCCATATCCAGACATAGATGCATATGTTGTTACCTTTCACAGTGGAGTGGGGATCTGTTGGCAGCATCCCTTTAGTATTTTATTCAAGTTTACCTTATGTTCTAAGGTTTACATATATAAGAAATGTGTTTATTTATGATCATGAGCAAAAGCTGAGAAGTAGTATAGCCCTAACAACATCTGAAAAAGCAACTGAAATTGTTAAATAGTAATTATAACATGACACTGAAGGGAAAAAATTCCAAAATTGCTTTGGGGCAGCAGTTTTTCTAAAGATCTAGCTAGCTAACCATTCAACCATCCATCCACCCATCCACTATCTATTTTTTTTCCACCAAGTAGATACAGGCTCAGTTCAGACAAAATTCCAGGAATTCTGGAGGATTTCCCTTCCCACCAGTTCTCTTCTCTTCTCTCATTTGTCTTAATTCAATAGCTGTTGAACTACATTTTCCCATGGCTTCTGTATTGGGAAATTGTAACTTAAGTGATTGTGGCTTAATATGCTGATTTGTAAGGATCTGTAGAAATCACAATTTCCCCAGTTAAGATGTCATGAGAAACTGTGGCTTAATTAACCCATTGATCCATTGAGTGTTTATGTTGATGGAAGAGGTTCTACCAGTACAAGGAGGTGATGTCCTGCCCTATATATTGGCTGAGATCTTTCATTACCCAGCATAGCATAAGAGTTCCACAGGCAGAACTCTGCTATGGCTCCCACTCATCATCTCCAGGACTTACATCACTGATATGATAGCCCCTTGAACACTGATTCCATGGCTGATGAGGACTAAGGGGCAGGAGGAGAAGTTTCTGCCTATACTCCATAGACAGATGCAAGCTAATGACATCTTGCACTGAGATCTATCAGATGATGTCCTCAGTCTGCATCTGGTGATGAGGCATAACTAGATGCTTCTCTGATACCCCATACTTTCCATCATGCATGGAATGGCCATGGGAGGGGAGGCTATTGCAGAAAAACCATGCGTCTTGGGGTGGCTTTATTTTTATTTGTTTTTTGCAGAAGTAGAAGGGAACACCAGCCTCTGCAACAACAGCAGCAGCAATAACAAAAGACATTCATAGACATAAAGTGCACTTATGCTTGTGTATGTCACTATGAGGATGTCAGCTAGTGACTTCACATCTACACACACACAAAATGATCTTCTTTTCCTTACCCAAAACTATACTGTGGATGGTTTATCAGCCTTCCAGAGCAGATGCTGAAGGTACACAGGATCTGAATTGTGGAAAGGAATTCTCTAATCGGATGAATCTTCCCATCTTCTGTTAATGGTATGCAGTTGGAACTTAGCCCATGGATGGGGTCTCCAGGTTGGGAGACAAGACTCCAGTAATTTTAATCATGAACAGATGATGGAGGAATACAAGGCATTATAAAACTCTGTCTAGCTAGACATACAAAGGTACCTGTCTTCTCTTACCTTCCAAACTCCACCTTTCAGCCATAGTCATTGCCTCCCAACACAGCTCTTGCTTCCCTTGCAGAGAGTGGGGAAGAGGCACAGAAGCTCTGGCTACATAAGCAGAGTTGGCCACCCCTCTGTGCTCCTCTCCCCTCCACTAGGGAGGCAAGAACCATGTTGGGAAGGGACAGCTATGGCAGAAAGTTGGGGTTAGGAAGGGGAAGGAAAACAGATACCATTGTATCTGATACCATTGACAGAGCTTTGCAGTACCTCGCCTTGTGTCGCAATCTGTTCAGGATTAAAGTTACAGGAGCCCAATCCTGTATCTTACCTGGCAACCCTAACCTTGAGTAGAAAGGAAAGGATAAAGGAATACAGCCAATTCTTTGTCCAGTTTGTTGGATTGGACTAGTATTGTAAATATTATACTTCGTAGATGAAGTCCTTCATTATGAGAACTTCACCTCAGAACCCAAATCTGTCCCTCTCCTATCATTTAAAAGGGTAGCTGAGTCCTCATTTTCAAGTAACAATTGAAATATCACAAAGTAAAAGTATATTCTCAGTTCTGTGTAGCTAATCTTTTGATAATCACTATTAAAGAGAGGAAGCAGAGGATGGGGGGATTGCCCACCATCCAGCATCTGTTGTAGAACATTGTTCTAGGGCAAACAGGTATAGTTTCCAGTGTTTTCCTCCCACGTCTGGGGAAAAATGCTGAACAATTTACTATATGTATCAAGATTAGCTGAGTAAGTGGTAATGATTTACAGAACACGTAATCCTTCCCTCACCCGCTACCTTCTGTTCAGTTAAAAGATCAGAGTCTCTCTGTCACACCAAATGGCTTCCTTTTGTTTGCCATGCGAGGAAGTGGCAGCCTCTAACGTTTCTGCTACTGATCCCTGGTAGGTGAGGCAGTGTCAGGATACTGGCTGAGAGAGAAACATGAGCAGGGACGTGGATATAATATTAATTCAATATTTGATCATTTGAAATTGTGGTATGTCATGTTTCATGGTGAAACCTTCCCCAGGAAACTTACTAACGAGTTGTTACAGGCTGTCATGTAGTTGCTACAAGATCATTTTAACATACTATTGAAACATCCAGCCGAAAATAAAAAAGCAGCAATGTAAAGCAGTTTAAAACACAACTTGTAGGTCCTTTGGTAGGATATAGCTTGAAACCAATGTATTTTAAAGGTTCTTTTGAAAATTCATGAAGGTGGGGCTTTACCATGGGACTTCAAAAATTTCAAAAATCCCTAAGTCAGAAATGATTTGAAGACACACAACAACAAACTGAAAATGTCCAGCACCCAATGCCTGCCAGGCTGAGAGCTTTCGATAGTGGTCCTTCAAACAGGGCCTCAGAGGCTTATGTCAGAACTTAGGCAAATTAACATGAGTGCAGGTAAACCAGGACCTTTCAAGTTACTCAGATATAGCCATGTGATTCCACTTTAATTGTGGTAGTTCATTCCTATGGAATTCTGGCATTTGTAGTTTAGAGAAGGGCATTTGGAATTATCAGCCAGAGAGCTCCAGTGTGTCACCAATCTGCAAATACTATGATTTTATAGGATGGAACCATTGCAGTTAAAGTGGCATCATAGTGCTGTAACTATGTGGTGTAATGTAAACATTGATTTAATAGTGTAAACATTGATGCTTATTAAATGTATATGTGATCAGGTACATCAATGACTTAGGCCCTTTCCACATGGGGGAAAAACACAGGGTAACATGGGGTAGGACGACCTCACCCGGAGGTCGTCCACACTGTGGAATGCGCTAGGACGGTTAGAAATGTGGAGGTTCCACACCTCAAACCGCCCTCGCACGGCTGCGGGGGTGGCGCCGCATGTTTTATAAAGACCACATTTCATGTGATCGTTATGAAACACGCGTGCGCTAGCCCGTCGCAGCGCCCCGTGTGGAATTGCAGGGGCAAGCAAGCACGTCCCTGCAGAGCTGCCGGGGGTGGGCTTCCAGCTGGCACACTTCTCCAGTTGGCGGAGAGCCGCCAGAAGCTGCCAGCCGCCATTTTGGGCGCTGCCAGACGCCGCCGGATGCCACTGCCGTGTAGAGCGGCGAACGCGCGCTGCTCCCCATGGCGACAGAGTTACCCGCATCGAGGTGAGCTCCGTTTCTGCATGTGCCGCCCCGTTTCCCCGCATTTTACGCCCCCCATGTGGTAAGGGCCTTAATCTTCATCTTCATGGATATTTGATTGATTAATTTTATAGTACTGTCAAGGTATAAAATAACTGAAACAAAATACCAGTCACTGCCCAAGCAATTAGAGATGATGAAGAGAGGTGAGGGTAACATGGAAGAATATTCACAAACACATTTGCACCAATGGCTAATGTAGATGAGGGGCTTCTGTTGGCACCAGTAGGTCCTCCCTTCTTATGGGTGGTCAGCAGAATTTTGGCATACAAGCAAAGAGTTGTTTCAGGTTCTTTTAAGAACTCAACCATGTGCTACTGTGTCATCTGTGCACTGTGGTTCCATCACTGCAACCAATGTTTGAAGGGTTAAAATCTTCACATTCAAAGCAGTTAAGACACATATTATGTCATATGTATTGTGATACTTGTTTTAGTTTTCTTTAGGCTCATTTGGGTGCTGCCATGTTTCTGAAACTATCCTTCTAGCTGAACCAAATAACATCACTATAGTAAGCATGATGATCCCATTCTGTGATCAAAAAATGTATTTATAGTGAACTGGGTCACTACAGGATCCTGTTTTGAGCATTATCAAAGGCCTTCATTGAATGGGATCAGCAGTGGCTTACATATTCTATTTGCATACTAATGGAAATTGGTTTATGATGAAGCCAGTTGTCAAATCAGATAAAACCCATAGGTCGGAGTCTTGTTAGTCACATATGCATGTTTTATGTCCTGTTCTGAGCAAGTTGCAAGAGGCCATTCTGTAGCCTCTTGCACTCTGTCCAGAACCATCATCACTCTAGGCTGCTAAGCTCCATGGAGCTGCTACTAGAGCGATGCAAGCGCTAGGGAAGCAATTGGGCAGCAGAGACTGACTCTCATCCCACTGTCAATCACACTGCCTCTCATCCCACTGATGTTCACACATAAAAGAAGCAGAAAAAAATTCTGCTACAACTTTTTGGTGGCTATAAGAACAACCCCACGGGGCCTAGCTGCTACCTATGGGGAGAGGCATGGGTCTTCAAGAGAGTTGTGTGAACAGGCATTCGTAAATGCTGGTGCTGTGACAGATACCATTCGTGTCTCCTCTATGAGTGGATTCTGCCTTAACTTACCCCTCTTTTCTCCCATTTCCTTTAGACAAGCAAGCAAAATGGTCGATCACTGAAGAGGAGGGCACAAGATTTCCTTCTCAAGTGGAGCTTTTTTGGAGCTCGCGTTATGCACAATCTCACTCTGAACAATGCATCAAGCTTTGGTATCTGATTTTATCCACTTTCTTTCTCTCCATCCATTTATGTTATGGCACTGTGCAATTCTTGTGTTAGGTTCTGGATAGCACTGGCTCAAATTAAACCCTGCCACCAAAACAATTAGTTCCTTTAGTTTTAGGGAAAACATAGTTTTGAGATGCTGTATGTTTTGATTTTAAACTCCATGCAACCAGAAGCATGTGCTTCTTGACATTTAAAAAACTTTATTGTTTTTTATATTTAGGATTTTGGGGGGGGGGGTGTGTGTGTGTGTCCCAGTAAAATGTAGGGGTATAAACATTTGTAGAATTCTTTACAAGGAGCACATGCTTTGTGCATCTTGATGGCAAGAGGATTCTGGGAACTGTAGTTAAAAAAAATTTAAGAACTCCTTACCATATGATATGGGTTAATGTGAAATGAAAGATGTATTGAAGCTAAATTTTGTTGCACATTGTGCTCCTGTCCAATCATTCACCTTGTTTGTGGGCATCTCACAAATGGCTGATGTTCATTAGAGACTCCCATGGCTCTCTGAACATATTTTAAGGCACTTTTTTTATGATTCATATACACTTATTTTAATGGTAGCTTCATCATCTCAAATGCAAAAATTGGAAACGTTAACTTTTTTTTAGTGCCACTCCCAGAATCCCCACCGGCCATGCTAGCAAAGGAATTATGGAGACTACAGTCTAAAAAAAAATCCTAACTTTTCCAAGTTCTGTCATAATATCAGTCACTATAGGAAAGTAGATCTTAACTTTGTTGAATAAAACTTTCATAGCAATTTAATCTGAGTATTTTTTTTATTCCATAGAGATAAACCAACAACTTTTTAGGTGTTAAATGAAAGGGGAACTGAACCACAGGAAACCGAGATTCCTTCTAGCAAAGTTCAGCTTTATCTGACTCATTATACTTTTCAAGTATAAAGCCTATCTCACTTTCATCAGTGTTGTACTTTGATGTTATTAGTGGCCAAATAACCTACAGGACAGTAAACATATTGAGCGAGGCAGGCCTATGCAAAGCAAGATTAGAGGGAGAAGTTAAGCACTGTTCCTTGTTGGTCTTAGCAGGTCATTGAAAGTCCAACAATTATTTGTTTGTTTCACTTGCTCCTTCTAAAGTGTTGAGAGATGGTCACCAAGATAACATCTAGGGCATGCACATGCTCTCTTACCCACACACACACTCTCTCTCTCTTTTTTCTCCACTTTTCTTTTTCTGCAAGGTTCGTTTCATCTGATCCGCATGCTTTTAGATGAATACATCTTGCTCGCCATGGAGACCCAGTTCAATAATGACAAAGAACAAGAACTCCAGAACTTATTGGACAAATATATGAAGAACTTAGGTAATTAGGATTGGTCACTGGGAATCTTTAGAGTCTGGAAGCATTGATAATTGCCTCTTTTTAAAAAAAAAAAAAAGTAAAGTTTAAGCACAGGTAGCTAAGTTGACTGCTTGTTTTGAACATAAATTTAGATTAGACTGTCCTTGTTCTCTCACACCTAATACTGGCATATTGATTTGCTTAAAAATTTTGGCCATTTCATCCCCAAGTATTGTGATAAAAAGAAATATGTCGTGGCTGGAATTCTAAATACACTGCATCAGAAAATAAATGTTACTGATCTCAGAGGTGACCAATTCTGAATAAACATGGTTAGGATATTCAAAAATCAAATTAAATTAGATGAAACTCCCCTCCCCATATGTCTGTTAATTCACCTTAGACACAAATTACCATCCTTACAAAGATTTTACAAGGGTTTTTTTCCCCCTCAAAAAACTCAGGCTCTGGTGTTTTTTTTAAAGACTTCATAAAAAGGTTTTTCCAACATTGGTTTTAAGAGCATCATTTGAGGATGGGTAAAGTAGAGAAAGTACTATATTCTCAAAGGAAATCCTAACAGGTCACAAAGAAGAAGGCAATCCCTTAGCTTACACAGGATATAAGCTGTTTTAGGCTAGACAGACCAAAATATGCACTGTTGGTAATGGACCTGAATAAAATATATACTTATTGCCAACCCTGAAGAATTGCTAAATGATTTTTATCACAGTGCTTTTAATAGGCTTCAGCTACCAAATAGTGAAGCCCAGCACTGGACTACAGGAGTTGTTTTAGGCCCTTTTCGCATGGCATTTTCCATGCGAAAAAGGGCCTGGAACGTCGCGCAATTGTGAGGAGCGATCTGCACAATGCACTCACAATTGCGTGGTGCTCCAAGGGCCGGCAGGCGCCAATCGTGCACCTTTACATTTTTGGCTAGAAGCTGAAAATGGTGCACAATTGTGCATTGCTCCCGAGCCCCGCGCGCACTTACCTGGTGTGCGGAGCTTCCAAAGCCATGCCGGTCGCGCTTCCTGCCCCAGTGCAGCCTAGGAAAGTCCCAGGCTGCACTGCAGAACGAAGAGGCAGGGCTCTTGCGCGAGCAGGCAGCTCATGTGGAGCCGAAGGCCCCTGGATGCGAGAGCCTTTCACCGGAGGCTGTTCGCGCGATCCCCATGCCCCAGCGCCAGAAGAAGGTAAGGTGTGGAAAGGGCCTTAGTGTGCCTTAAAGTCATTTATGACTTATGGTCATCCTAAAGTGAACCAATTATGGAGTTTTCTTGGCAAGATTTGTTCTGAGGGGATTTGCCACAGCCATCTGAGGCTGAGATCACCCAGTGAGTTTCCATGGCTGAGTGGGGATTTGAACCCTGGTCTCCAAAGTCTCCATCCAGCACCAAAACAACTACACCACACTGGCTACAGAAAACCAGGGTTCAAATCCTACCCAGCCATGTAAACCTCAGACAAGTCACACTTTCTGAGTCTTTTAGAGGAAGGTAATGGCACGTCTGATCTGAATAAACCTTGCCAAGGTAACACTAGGATAGGGTCACCATAAGTTTGTGCCAACTTGAAGGAACATAATAATAACAACAAAGAAAGTAGTATGATTTTGTTTTTTTAAAAAATCTAACCAATTTGTGTAGTTTGCCATTTTTGTTCCTACTATGCTTGATTACTGGACATGATCCCCTAGCAAGGGGGTGAGGAAACCCAGATGCTGTTGTACTACAGCTCCCATCAGCCTTAGCCAGCATAGCCAATGGTGAGGAATGCTGTGAGTTGCAGTTCAACAACATTGGGAGGACTGCACTTTTGTGTTGTGGTGCCATGCGTAAGTTGCAAGTGTGCATGGTGCTGGTGCATCTCCTGTCCAGGGAAAGTCTCTGTTACTGCTTCCCACAGTGCATTAGAAGTGTGCACTCCATCACAATTATAATTTCAGAAGCTTCTTTACGCAGTCAAGTGATCTGGTAAAAGTTGACACTGAAACAACTTATACTTGAGTTTTCCAGTCAACTATGCACATGAAATCAATGCCACATTCTCTTTTACATGGCACCAAACTTCTTTTCTTTTCCCAGATGCTAGTAAAGCTGCTTTTACAGCATCTCCTAGCTCTTGTTTCCTAGCCAACCGCAACAAGGCTGGTACAGTTTCTAGTGATGCTTCAGTAAAAAATGAATGTCTTGTGGAGCAAGCCTATTTCCCTGTGTCAACCAATCAACTCAGTGGCATGTCGTCCAGTCTCAACCCCTTCTCCACTGGAAACAATGAGAATATGCAGCTGACAGGTAAGAAGCAAACTGATCTCCATCTCTTTTGCTTCTCTGTTCTTCTTCCTCTTGCAGTGTTACTGAAAGGGACATAAATATCCATGGCTATTTCCTGTTAGTTGATTTTGGGAAAAATCTCTGTACATCAAGACAATCCCTCCTACTAAACCCTCCGTTCCTCGTCTTTATTTCTCCAGGTCAAACAGATCTCTCCCAGAGTGCTGCACATCTCATGACTCCACCCATTTCTCCTGCCTTGGTCAGTCGAGGAAGTGTGATCAACCAGGGACCCATGGCTGGCAGGCCTCCAAGTGTAGGTCCACCCCTGCCTGCACATTCCCACTGCTCTTCATATTCAGAGCCGCTTTATCAGACACACGTACCACAAACTAACCAAAACTTTTATGGTGTCGGTTACCCGGCCATGTTCAGAGCCCAGTCGCATCCATCCTCTGGAGCCTATCAGCAGCACAGGGTGGATCCCAGCCACTTGACAGCCACAAATGAGCAGCAGCGCTTCTCCAGAGACTACTTCAGTAGCAGCTGTGCTGTGTCTCCATACACTACCAGGTCACCTCCTAACTATGGACCTTCTTCAACTGTACAGGACACACACAGCATGCAGTACTTGAACAGTGGGGGCTACAACTTTATGAACAATTCAGCAACTAGTTCTTGTCAGGCATCGTCATATTCTTCAACTGCTTCCAATGGTATTAAAAATTTACATAAATTGATTTTATTTCCCTTGATCTGAATTTCTTACTTTATGTTCCAGAAACTGACTGGACATTTTCTAAAATGCCTTCCAGAAAGACTAGCCATATTAATTTTCTGCAGCATCACCATCAGAGTGAGGAATCACTTTTACAGATTAACAGATTTATTGTGGTATAAGATTTTGCAGACAAAACTCCACTCCAGAAATGAAGGGGAAATTAAAGACAGTGGCCCTTGTGGTGCAGCAGCTGTTTTGGCAAGTACCTACTGCTGAGTGAGAAAATCACAGAACACAGTTAGATCAAACCAGAGATTCATCAACTTCCTCTCCAAGTTTTTCTGGGAAATCCAGAAGCAGAACATTTAGTCAGTCACCTTCTCCTGCTGTTGCTCCCCAGCATCTGGCATTCAGGGTGAAACTAGACAATGTGCTAATATTTAGTTAGAGCAGTGCTTCCCAAACTGTGGTCCCCCAGGTGTTTGGGACTTTGTCTCCTAGAAACCCCAGATAGCTCAGCCAACAGTCAGGAATTCTGGGAGCTGAAGTCCAAAACCAAAATCTGGGAACCACTGATTTAGAGCAAGTGTTCTTTCCAGTGGTGAAAGACATGTTTGTCATAGTGTGTTTTCCCTAAGCTGCATTTCGACATGCTTTGTTTTTTGATTGGTCATTGGAAGATAAACATAGACTTAATTTGCAAGTCTAATTGCTGAAGCACCTATCTTTGAGCAAATATGCCAGCTGGAAAAAAAGCAATATGCATGCTGGGAAAAAAGCATGTTAATTGCAAGGACCATGCATTCCCAGTAATATTTAGTTTAACTTTTAGGGTTGTATTACTTCAGAATGTTGCTGAAAGGGGTATGGTGGATCAATGGTCTTGCCAAGACATTGTGAGGTAATGGAGGAGCATGGGGGTTGCAAACTAAAATCAAGTCCATGAGGGGTTGCCATCATCCAATTGATTTGCAGATCATATGGTCTGTGCTCATGCTTAGCCCCATCAGCTCCTCAGCAGCCACATGCATACATTGTGGCCAGTTAGCGCCACATCTCTTCTCTGTCACCTTCCCCCCGTGTTGGTAACAATATCAGATCTCCCTTCCCATTCTGTAGCACTTATTGGCAGACACAATTACCTTCCAGTGGACCATTTCACATCTGTTCTTATACTTAGAATTTACTGATATATTTAGGACACCCCAAAAATATGATACACAAATTGCTTAACATGACACAGTTGCAAACACTCTATCACCAAAACCAGATGGAGCCAGCTCACTGCATAACAGGCAAACAGAATATAATAGCTCACCTTTCTCTTTGCAAGGAACTGTTGATCAGAATATGGTCCTCTTCAGAATACTTCAACTGTATTCCACAAGATAATCTGCAGTTTGAGATTTATATGTTTACCCCTCTGTTTTCCCCCAGGAGTGGTTACATACAATGAAGTTCTGTACTCTCAGAAATGTTTTGTAGGGAAAAAAGCAGCTTCCCCATGTGCTAATAGAGGTAGCCTTTTGTTTTGATAGAGTGTGCTTGATAGGCTTATAAATACATGTACAGGGCAGGGGAAACATGGAGACAGCAATCCCCCCCCCCAATATCTCTTGAAGGGCAGATCATCACAAGCTTTCACTTCACAGGTTGCACAGTGATTTGTGACTCCATTTCAGCAGGAATAGCATGAATGACATTTTCTAGTGAACCTGGTTTTCAATCAGTAGAGCAGCAAAATCACTTCAGGATAGCCTTCAGCACACTGGAGCCTGGATTAAAACCTGAAATGGCTTTACTGCCCCACTGACATGGAAGCCGTCAGCCACCACCAGTGGCTAGTATTTAAAACAAGGGGAACTCTGCTCATGGACTACAACATAAAGACCTGTTAGCATTCTAAGACTGTGCAATATGAGGGTGGGGGAAGAACATCCAAACCTTTAATGGAGAGATGAGCTCAAGCATACTTAAGTATCAGTATATGTAAAAGGGAAACAAAGTATGTAAGACTGTTTTGTACATCCTTCTTATGTTTATTAGAAAATTCAGCTCCCAGAGGACTACACATGGGCCTACACATGGGAATATTAAGTTTGTGTTCATAACTGTAAAGAGCATTCAACTTTTCATTTATTATTCAGCATACAAACAATTGCATTTTTTTTTACCTCAGCTGGGCCTATTTTTGAAAAAAGGAGTCTTGTTAATATCCTACAGCAAAAGAATCCAGTTAACTATGTTCTGTGGGACTGAATTTGTTCTATATATGCCAGGCCAGCAATGGCCAACCAGTGGTCAGTTGACTGCATCAATATGTGTCCTGGATTTTGCTGCCCATGCTTTACCTGGGAGGAATAACAACCAGGTGGAAGAAGAGTATGAAAGTAATACCATGTTTAATTTGGTCAGCCTCACTTACAGCTTTCTATCCACTTGCTGGCATATTCTTCTTGACCCCATATAACTAGTATTCCTTTTTGTCTTGGCACAGTTTAGAGCTCATTGGTGACTATGCTATACTCTGTGCCAGAAGCAAGAAGTTTTCCCAAGGTTTTGTTTTTATCCATTTATGGGACACCCCTGACTATATGGCAAAAAGTGACCTTAAAGGTCCTAAAACCAAACACAGATGTTGAATCTCCTCTTGCATATTATGGTTCCTCTATTACAAAATGATAGGTTTCTCTGACATGGTTAAATTGGCATAAACCACAGGGCTGTTGCCTCACATTATCAGTTACTAGACAAACCAAACTCAAAAAACCAGCATTGATTGTGTGGAACTCTGGAACTTTGCTAGCAAGAATGTTTAATAGTCACATGGTTGAGTGGATTGTAGTTGAATAATGTTGGGCTGATATAATACAGAATTACAGATACTCTGAGCATATTGCTTACTTATCTGTATTCCCTATGGTTACTAATGCTTATTTATTTATTGTCAAATTCACATCAACAGGGTTCTATGGAAACAATATAAACTACTCAGAATCTCACAGACTTGGGCCAATGGTAGACCAGCATGTTTCTGTTATCAGCAGCATAAGCAGCATTCGATCTCTGCCTCCGTACAGTGACCTTCATGATCCGCTCAGCATCCTAGAGGATACTGGAAGGAAACAGGGAGCACCCTATTACTCAGATGCCTCCATAGCATGCCGGAACCCTGTCAGTAAGTAAATGTGATGGTAGAGTGAGAACAATAAACCACAGGTGGGAGATACATGAGATGGGTACAACTAGCGATTTGCTCATCCTCGACAAGGAAATTTCTCTCAGTATTTGAGGCATGCCATTGAGAAAGTCAGCTGCTGTAAAACTTTTCATATTTCAGGATATTTTTTTTTGCAGAATTGATTTGCACAAAACCCCTCAGATTTTTTTTTTAATTAAAAGCTTGTTCCAGTATAAGATGCCCTTCTTCCTATGGAAAAATGTTGTCAATACAAACAATAAATAAATATTTTCATAAAATGTTCCCAAATTCTGAAAAATCATCAGAAAAAGTAAACAGCTCTCATAATTGCATCATTATTCATTCTTGCATGTATGAATGAAATAACTGACGATTTACATCTCTATTAGGATAGAGTCCCCATCCCCAACTCAAGCCTCCACAGACCAAATGTCTAGTCATTTCTCTGACCTCAGTGCCTCCTCTTCTCACAACTTAGCAGCAGAAAGAGGAAGGTGGAATTCTCCATGGCTGTCCAGCAATAACTGGTGCTATTAATAGTCAAGCTGGCATTGTTAGCTAAAGCATTGTTAGCTAAATTTCTCAGGAAAGGAATCCCCGCTTCTTCTGGGGACCAGATGGCTAATCATTCTGACCCAACTCCATTGTTCTAAACCTTGTAATAGAAATAACCTTTTTACCTTTGCTCCTATACAGTTCCATTGGTTTCCTGTGCTTGATTTTTTGGAGTCCAGTTTGGATGATAGAGGCTCTCCTCTTCAGAACTGGCACTCCCCATTTGTAGAGGAGTCATGTCAGAGAGGGGGAGAAAATGCAGAACCTTTGCTCCTGTGTTTACTGCACATTCTTACCAAAAGCCTGAATAAAGCTTCTTTCTTAAATTGCCACCCTTAGGTTTGTAGGTCTTTAGTGGAGGGGGGTGAGGTGGATTTGGGAGTTTGACAATGTGATTTAATGTTGTTTCATCTATTTATTGTGTGTTTCAAACTCCTGCCCCCCTCACACAAACTTTTAATGTTGTATAAAAATAATGAAAATGGATAACTTTGGAAAGAGTGGAGATGTCATTTAAGAGATTCTTTGGAAACTTTGTTCTGGACTCAGCACAAACAGTGAATTAACAGGAATTCTGAGAAATTCTGTTGAATTCTGGGGTTTGTAGTTTACCAAGGCCAAAGAGCTCTCTGCCTGAGAATTCTAAATGCCCCTCCCTAAACTACAAACCCCAGGATTCCATAGGATTTTGGAAGTAGAATAATAGCACTATAACAGTGTAGTGCAAAACGGCCCTCAGATTCTGACTCCAACTCCTTCATAAACGGAAAATGCATATTAATCGGTATTAACAAATTTACTGTAGTAAACTGTAGCGCAAAGCATTTCATCACTACCACATGACTCTTCAGGCTCTTTAAACTGATAGAACATAATGTTTATTTATTCCATTAACATTTCTGAACATGAAAACTTTCCTAAGCCCCCATGAAACTACATATGCAACAAACTAAACATTACTCATACACACACACACACACACACACAGACATTGAAGCTGGAGTTGGAGTCAGTACATCAACTTGGACTCCAATTCTACCCAAAATTGCTTCTGACTCCAGCTCTACAACTCTGACCACAACTGCACAGCCCTGGATTCCAGACAGATTTAAAGCCCTTTCTTTCTCCTTCCATCTCCCCCCCCCCGCCCCACCAAGAAACTAAGCATCAAAAGGTGTAACTATTTCCTTTTCATTGTAGGTTCAGATATGCAGCCTGTTATATCTGCATCCTCCTCCCAATGTATGTATGGACACTCTAGACAGTGTTCTTCTCAGGAAACAATGGACTCTTCTGGACAAGCCGCTAGTGAGATGATATCATCCTTACCACCAATCAACACTGTCTTCATGGGAACTGCTGGTGCTGGAGGCACCTGAATTATAGAAGTAGTTGTATTTCTTCTTACTTCTTTGTTCCATGATTAATATACAACCTCCTGTAATGACTGGAATAGAAAAGCGGACAAGTATTATATGCTCACCTGGGACTTACTTCTGATTAGACCTGTATTAGCTTGCACTACTATTCTTCCCCACCCTCTTTTTCTTTTTCTTTTTCTTTTTCTTTTTCTTTTTCTTTCTCTGTCTCTGTCTCTGTCTCTGTCTCTGTCTCTGTCTCTTTCCCTTTCTTTTTGATGCCTAAAGTCAATATACTCATTGTTTGCACTAGCAATCTAATTATTATGGCCCATATTCAGAGCAAGGGTGAAGGAGAGAGAAAGGAAGGGAAGGGAAGGGAAGGGAAGGGAAGGGAAGGGAAGGGAAGGGAAGAAGGAAGGAAGGAAGGAAGGAAGGAAGGAAGGAAGGAAGGAAGGAAGGGTGTTCTTCTGATGCCTAATTATTAAAATAGTTCTGTCTCTCTTATATACCTTTTGTTATGTAAAAACAAAGGATTATTTAATAGATGTGGTTTTCTTTATTTATTAAGACTGCATAACTGTTTACATGCAGTTCTGTTGGACAGATTGTCAAAAATGTATGTTCTACCTCCTACAGAAATGTTTACAAGGTTATTTTTTTAATTACTTCAAACCAGTCTAGACCAAGCTTGTCAGGAATTAAAGAGCTTATTTCATGTGGTTTGAGTGGCAGGCTCATTTGTTTTTGGTCATTCTTTCATTGGTTATTCAGTTGAGTTTTATCCTGTCTTTCACATGGTGAAGATAATTGTTATCCAGCATTTTTCCTTGATGAACATTTCTTCTGAATATGATATCATATGGTGCAATCACATATTTAATATATCTTAGAAGTCAAAAGGATACATGAAAGAGAGGCTGGAGTGTAAGCACATTGACCATTATGCTGTCATGACAATATTTATTTTAAATTCCAAAATGCTTCTCAACGTAAACTTGGTGATCAAAGATTTGGGGAAGATGCACACATTTTCTGAAGCAAATATTTAGGACAGTAAGGACTAAATCTCACAATTAAAACATCCACATCGAGTGTATAAGTTCAGTGGATCCATGCCAGACTTTGTGTGTGGTGAAGTAGTAGGTGATTTCTAGCTTGCCATTTAAACTCTGTTTGCACTCCAATTTTGGCTTGGAATTGATAAATAGTTTATATTCAGCACCAACAGCACAGGTTATGATCAGTGTTTTTTTTTTCCTCATCCCTTCTTACACTGAAACTGAGTACAAGGCAGGAATGCCAATTATCTCCTTTAATATTCAATTTGTGCTTGGAATCCTTAGCATGTGCTATTAGACAAAATTCCAGGATCAATGGATTAGTGCATGTTGATTTAGAATTTAAAAATGTTCTTTCCACAGATGCTTTTTTGTTGTTCATTTCAAAGCCTCAGCAGTCAATCCATGTTTTAATGCAATTGATTAATAATTTTGGTAAAATATCTTAGGTATTCAAGTAACTTGTCCAAGAAGAAATACTGCCAATAGGATAGAAAAGGAACTGTAGCATATTTAAAACATAGCAGTTGCAATATTGCCCAAATTCTATTGCTTATTTGGGTATAATTATCTCTATGGACTTATCTTGGATGATTAAACTTAATATAGGCTGATAGAAAATGTTGCACAAGATTTAGAGAGATGAGCAGGGTTAAAAATGAGCCTGTGGGATAACGTACCATATTTGCTGGCGTATAAGATGCACTTTTCCCCAAAAATATAATGTTTAAAAATGGAGTGTGTCTTATATGCTGCAAATACTTCCCCTTCCTTTTCCAATGCATTTTGCCTCAGTGCGGAGAACTCGTGCCAAGGCAAAACAGAAGGGAAGGGGGTGGAAGAAGCCTCGTGTGAGCATTCCTTTCACTCCCTCCCTTTCTATGCATTTTGCCTCAGCCAGGAGTTCTCCACATCCAGGCAAAATGGAGGGGAAGGGGGGTGGGAGAAGCCTGCCTGAGCACTCCTTTCATTCTCTCTCCTTTTTGTATGCATTTTGCCTCAGCTGGGAGTTCCTCCACCAAGGGAAAATGGAGGGGAAGAGGGAGGAAGACTCATGAGAGCACTCCTTTCACCCCCTACCTTTCCTAATGCACTTTGCCTCAGCTGGAAGTACTCCTCACTGAGGCAAAACAGAAGGAAAGTGGGGGGGTGACAGGAGTGCTTGTGTGAGCACTCCTTTTGCTATCTCTCCCTTTCCTATGCATTTTGCTATTTTTTTTTTCTGAAAAATATCCCTTGGAAAATGGAGTGCGTCTTATACGCCGGTGCATCTAATACACTGGCAAATATGGTAAATGTGAACAAAGTGAATGTTATACCTAGAATTGCTTTGTTATTTGTGGAATTCCTCTAATTATACCTTACAGGTATTTTCAAAAATTAAATGCATTGTTCAGGAGAGTTTGGGGAGCTCATCTCCTCGTAGAATTTCAATGAAAAGGATGTGCATTCCTATCAAAGAGCCTTCCAGATCTTACAAACTATTGGGCATATCTGTTGCCATGTATTGATTTTTGGACATACCCACTTAAAGTAAGCAATCCTCCATGGTCAGCCTTGGAGTCTTCATTTCTGGCACTTTTATTCAAATAGATAGTACTTGGTTCTCATTTTATTAAAAAAAAAAGACAATATTTTGCCAACAATTTCAGCAATTAGAACTGTGTGACAAATATTGTCTCATCAATTGCAATTTGACCCATATGCTCCTGCCAAATTGACTTTATGGGGAAATCCAGATTTGAATATTAGTAAGAAGCCATCTTCATGGAAGGTGTGGGTTTAAACTACCTCATTCAGCAAAATGGCAATATTTGCAACTGAAACATTTGTTATAGATCAGATTTTGACCTGCAGCTTTAAGTCCATAAGGTTTTCTTAGTATTTGAGATATTCATTGAGGCCCAATAAGTATCCAAACCAACCTTTTTAAAAATAGATAGATAGATAGATAGATAACCAGAATACACAGACACACATTCCTGTTATCTATAAATAACCATGATGTGAGGTTTGCAGCAAGAATGGATTAGACAATTGGAAGACGCCATTCTAACTGATCAATAGGCATCGGTTTTAACATCTGTAACTAGTATGGCTATAAATCTCTGACTATGTCTTATGCAGCAGACATTGCTCTTTCAGGTATATTGTTGCCACAGTATCTATTCAAGAAAGGGCTTTCTAAATCAGCAGATTGTTGGAGACACAATACTGTTAATGCTTCTTTCATGCATATGATTTGAAGTTGTCCCATATCAGCTACCTTTGGGGAGGAAGTAACCACACAAGTAAATTTGGTTCTGAAAAGTTCCTTCATATTTAGGAATGCACATTTTCTTTTGAATTATTTATCTGTTTCTTTGAAACTAACAAATTGCCAACAGACATGGATTTTTTACATCCTTTTGACTGGTAAAACATTAATACTTTGTTACTGGAAATATAATTTTTTTGTCTATACTTTTTATTAAAAACAGTGCTTTTCAGATCATTCTTCACTTTGACATAACCATTTTTTTCCAACAATAATAATAAAAATATAGAGATATTACCAATATAATTCCTTCATTCCCAAAGTCACTTCCCCTCTACTCTGGTTTGATCTATTTAAACCATCTATTTACTATGTAGTCTCCTTAGTTCCAAAATCTCCTTGTAGTCTGGTCTCTTCTAACCGAAATATCCTCTTAATAAGCTTTGTTATTACTGTTATATTTACCTATCCATCTTTCTTATTAAATTATCTACGAACATCAATTTGAATAATATTTTTCAATGTATTCCTTAATTATACTCGAATTTTTCCTTCCTTTTTCTTTCCTCTCGTGTTTCATTCTAGCTGTCAAATCTTCTAGCCCAACATATTCCTGCGGTTTGTCCAGCCATTCCTCGATTGTTGGGATTGCCGCTCTTTTCCAGTAATTTGCGAGAAGTACTCTTGCAGCAGTAATCATGTATAAAATAAGTGTCTCATAATGTCTGTTTTTCTTCTCAATTTGGTGCGTCATATACAGTAAGCAAAGTTCCGGAGTTAAAGGGAGCTCTATTTGAAGAATGTCTGTCATTATTCTATGTATTCTTTTCCAGTATGTTACTGGAAATATAATTTTTAACCACCTGTGACCCAATAGGTAGAAGAACTACAACACTTGCAACATTTGAAAGAATTATGTATATGCAAAATTTGCAAATGAACTTACATTTGGACATTTAGTCAGCATTTATTTTTCCTTCCTTGACATTTGTATTTATCAGTTTTTGTTATACTGAAACATTATTGTATGTAACTGCGATCCCTTTTGAATATAAATTATTTTTTTAAAAAAAGTTGGAAGTATGGCTCTTTGCTACTGTGCGCTCCCTTGTAGCTTAGAGCAGGCATAGACCTAGCCTTGTGTGAGGAATATTTAGTCATATACCTGTATGAAATTAGAACAGCTGAGAAGAAAAGGGAAGGATTTGCCACAAACAGTGATAACAAGGAGGCTGACAGAGTAGGGAATAGCAGAGTTGAGCTTCAGAGCAGACAATTAATGCTTGGAAAAAATGGAGGGAATGTAAGAGAGAAACGGGTGGATAGAATCATCTCCAGGTCCCTGCATCCACTAGATTGGGGCCTTGGCAACAGGTTAAGTAAAATTTTAGTTGCAAGACCTTTTTAAAATCATATTTCAGGGGCAGGTTTTGATGCTGGTTTGGTTTGGATCACTCCTGCCATTTTAGAGAACCATTTTTTCTTTACACAAAGCTGACATTTTTTTTTTCTTATAGTAGCAGAATGAATTGATTCTGTTTTCATACAGGTTAGGCTGGTATATCAGGGCCTAAGCAAAAATAGGTAAAACTGCAAAACCAAGTATTTTACCAGAATAATTCATGAGAATTTCTTTTAAAATACTGAATTAACAGTGATTAAATATGGATTATTTCTCCCTGTTGAATAATGTTGAGTCTTGGGTGCTTTTCTATCTCAAGGCCTCTAGAACTGCTTTTAGAAGAGGTAATCAAATTTGTCCAATTTCCACCTGCTTTTACCAGTCATGAAATGGGGGCTGCCACGACTCTAGGGTAGGTCTGGGGGCTGGCGACTTGCCAGCTATAGCATAGCGCCACACATGAAACTATGATGCTATACTGGAGCATACAGAATTACAGCCTATATGTTATTCAGCTCAGGTCCACTATGTTCACGTTGGAGAATGAAATTACGATGCTTTTCCTAAGATGCCACCATTTCAGATTGCTGGTGGAAAATGGCACATTTTCATTTTTCCCCCCACAACATAAAACCTCATTGCATCCATTTAGAAATCTAGCAGAGCAGGGATTACCTCTGTATTACTCTGGTGCAATGTCCCCTATCTGGAGTAAATGCATCAGGCTGGATCCGATTGCTAGTTTCTGAAGACCTACACTGAACCAATGGGATGTACATTGGTATTGATTTACCAAATATCATTGATTTCAACAGGTCTTTTCTTTTTGGGAATAGTAATGGGATTTAGCCCTTAATTCTTTATTAAATATTTTCTAATACAGTCAAATAATTCACACTGTTTGATGGGAGAGAGAATAGCATCCATGTTGCCAGGGGTGGTAAGTGGGGCAGGCAGGAAGAGGAGATTCAGAGTGATGAAATGTAGTTTATATTTTAACAGATGTCATGCTTTATGATAGTCTTTCCAAACCTGGCAGTTTGTGGAACTGTTAGATTAGAAATCCTACAATCCCAGCAAGAAATTGAACCTGGAGCTGAATTGAACCAAGGTGTCTGGAAACTGCTGGGTGGGAGAAGGCAACTCAGATTAGAAAAAGAGCCACTAAGGTGTAACAGTGTCAACCAAGGTAATACACATTAGCTACTTCCGATATTTCTTTAGATCTGGATAATATACTAACATTAACCTAACTATTAATTTATTGCATTTTTTTTTAAAAAAATCCTCACTAATGATAATGTGAACTGAATTAGGTTTGGGGCTAATTAATATCCTAACTAATTAGACATTTTGTGCTGATGTTTCAAGCTATGGACAAAGCAAATCATAAACCTTTTCATCATATGATAAATCATAGTTTGGGAGTTACTTTTTTAAAAAATGAATTGTTCCCACTAATCACTACAGTGGCTGGAATTCGTTAACGCAGCTACAGATGTATAAACTAGAGTTACACATTCATAACTGTTTTGTATTCATGATGACTATTTAATCACTGCCTTAGGGAATACATAGGGACTTTGAAAATCCTCCAGTCTTCACTTACCAGGCATTAGTTGCTGCAGGTGACGGGGTTCTGTCCTTCTGTCAATCTGTCAATCTGGCAGCAGCTGAATGATGTTCCCACTCACCTCCTTACATGAGTGATCTCCAGTGTGAGGAGGAGATGGCAACAGGGACCCTGCTTTTGCCTGCTGCAACAGAGATTGCTCATGGGGATGTGGTGGAAACATCACTCAGCTGCTTCCCAATTGACAGAGGACGGTTTTCTTTAACTTCAGACATATTTATCCTATATTTAAAATATAACTTCACTTTACTCTTACTATCCAAAAAGGAACTAGTTGCAGGTAGCTATGTAGCTTGTAATTCATTTCTTTTAGCTTCATGGTAAACTCTGCACATTGTCACTATACCATGAACTACTTCATGAAAGGGTTAATTGAAATTATAAAATTGGGAGCTCCCTAGTAAGTAGAAGTTGGATTGTTTGGCGTGCTACTTGTTCAGGCAATAGGTACTTGGCTCTTAGGATACCTTTCAGTTTTTGGCCATGAAAAAGTTCATGGCACTGTACTCATCTCCTAAACCTTTCTGGGAGTTATGGGATAAAGCAACATCTATCTACTGGTGTTGAGAGATAAAGAACTATGAGAAACAGATACTTCTGAAGCAAGCATAGCACTATGATATGCTATTATAAGAACCAAGAAACCTTAGTCACTTGATTAATCAAACTTTGAGTAGTTAAATCTCCATATATTTATCTAATATCAAAATACTAAGTTCTAGAGAAGCGTATTACAGAATGGCAAAAAGTAGTTGTCAAATGTAGATTTAAACTGGCCACATCCTTATTGGCTGTTCGTAATCATGGTATGTGTACCAAAGGAGCTGGGGGGTGTGCTGGGAGGGCAGGTGGTTTCATCTGGTCCACATTTTCTAAGCAGCTTGTCTGGGTCTTCACCTGCAATGGTCTCTTGATTAACAAGCAGCCTGACTGTCAAAAAAACCAGAGTCATACCAAGGTGCCACCTGGTGAATGTCCTGCTGGAGGGTTTCCCATAGGCAGTTGACCACTTTGCAAACAATTGTTTGGACTAGATAGGATCAAGGAGGGTTCTTCCTATTTTATTAAAGATATGAGTTACCATATGGGTAGGCTGGGAGGAGAGGTGGTCTGGGACTTCACTACTTCAGAGTGTTGAATTCACATTGGGTTTTATGGGAGCTATTCCAGGTTTTACAGGAGCTATCCAAGGTGCTGAATACTGTCCCTCAAAATAGATGGCAATTTTCATTCTTGATTTTCAGCAACATATGGTGCCACCAAATTTCAGTGATAAATTTTAAAGTACAAATTATTTATTCAGAAGGTCATAACAAATAAATGGACATTAAGTATGGGCTTTTTATAAATGCAGCATTAGCAGTCTGATAATTCATGGCTCATTTTTTAATGTTCAATGATAAATTTTAAAATTTATTTTTCCTTCCCAGATGCTTTGAGAGCAGAAAAATGAGGTTGGGGGCTGTGTGCTCTGGCTTAGGGCCCTCACTTCCCTTACTCTTATTTTAGATAGAAACCAGGCTTGCCAGTGCTGGGGCAGTGGACACATTCTGATACCACAAAGTGCATCACAATTTGTTTCCTGATTGGATTGCATTATTGTCATGTGAAAGAAATCACACAGATACACTAGATAGAGACTCTATTCATATGTCATAAAATGTGCTCCTGTCCCACAAGCTCTGTGTTTGGGTTGCCAGGTTGCAGTCATTTTACTTTCTCCCATAGAACTTAATGGGAATCATTAGGAACCAAATCATCTGCTGTCTGGTGACTTCATTCCTAAGGATCTCACTCCCTAACCTGTATAGTCCCACATTAGATTCCCTTTCCTAATGCAAACTACTCATTGTAGTAGAATCTTGGCAATTAAGAGAGAGATGGATAAGCAGCACAACAGATAATGTAAAAGGCAGAATAATGTTCAGATCAGCTCACCAGAATTGCAATTTCATGGCATAGACAGTGAGATTAAACATATGTAGGAAGACAGTATCAAGACCAGAGTAATATAAATGTGGTGAATGCATATTCAATGTGTACATCGCGTATTCAGTTCCACCAAAGGGAGGATAAATTATGTTCAAAATGGTGGAAACTGGGTGATGACTTTCTTAATGAAGAATAAAGATGCTATGGAAATATTCTGTAGAATATTCAGTTGTTACAAACTGCTACTTACTAAAGTAATAAAGATTATTTAATGTTTTAATGCTTTTAGAATATCCTTGCACGTAGACAACTGGGAATACCCAGAAGATTCTAACAAGCTGTTGAAACAGGAAAATCTGCTTCCCGTCCTCTTGACTTAGTTGATTATTATCCTTGATCAAATAACAAGCCACATGTTCAGACTGCCCTGGTGCCCTGGTTGCTATAGTAAAGATAGATACACAGTTAAATCCTGCATTCAAAAAAAGATTGATACTGGGGGTCTTTTTGCCTCCTTCATCTATTGTACATCTTTGTGGTAGTAGCAAATTAATAGAGTAGTTCTCCCATTGTACCAAGAGCTTTATCCAGAAGGTTCGCTATACAAAAGACTCACCTTTTCATTGAACTATAGAGGAGAATCAAAAACAGCCTATAAACACACATGACATAAACAGTGTACAGCTTAGCACAGCTGCAAAACAGAACACAAATGTGAACAGACTATTTGTTTTCACTAATGAAACTGAAATGGAAAATGCATATTTATTGTATTTTATGGGATATTGTTGCATTTATTTTTGTTAGCTGTTGAGAGCTCATTTTTGTTTTGTAGAGCTCAATCACATTTGCTTATTTATTTAAAATGTGTAATTGTGTATGTATAATATGCATAAATAGAGGTGTTAGTCCAATGAAAGCTTTCTTCTGTGATCTGGTACTGTTATTATGCCCCATGGTGGTGGCAGGACTATTGACAGAAATAAAGTTTTCCTTTCTTAGCACCTTGATTTTAGTTTGCTGTTTTATTTGCCCTCATTCTGACAGGAACCAAAATAATAATACCACCACCCTGCCCACCTCTCAATATATAGAAATTTCCAATTTTCTCATAGCCTGTTTCTTATGTTCAAAGTACTCCATCATATATCTTCTCTCAGCTCTTATATATCTTCTTTATAGTAGAAAGCTTTTATTTGTCAGAATGATTTTATGTATTTTAAATAAACTAATTTTATGGGTTTTTTTTAAAAAAAAAATAAATACAGGATGGGGCCACTGTGGGTGAGGGAATAAAGCCTTCTTAGTAACTGGATTTGAACTGGAGAAACCTGGTTTTAAACTCTTTTTCCTTACATGACACCACCTTGAGCCTGGAGTGTGTTTTTCAGAGCACATGGGATATGTCCTTTTCAGAGCAGAACATGGCTATACCTGTGATGGTGGTGGTAGGACCAAGAGAAAGCCCTCCCCTGCAGATCTTACAACTCATTAGCCTCATACAGGGAGATAGGGTATTTCAGATAGTATGGACCTGACATACACAAGCCTACATATGACATACAACTCTGTGTGTCCTTTTTTTTAATCAGTGTGGAAGCTGGCATTCTTTTCTTCTGTCTGCAATGATCAGAGCCCTGCCACCCAACACATCATTTCACTGTGAGAGCCACCTCTCCACAATCATTTGGTGGTTAGTGGAGAGAAGCAGAGACTGGAGAAGTTTTTTTATGCTGTGTCCCTACAGCCTGATGGAGAAGGATGAAAGACATCCTCTAAGCCCTCATGGGGGTCCTCCAGAGATCCTCAAGGATGATGACATTGTTCTGTGTCTGGCTATGGAGACAAGGCTGGAGGTGTCTTCAACCACTTCTCTCTCTCTCTCTCTCTCTCTCTCTCTCACACACACACACACACACACACACACACACTAGCAGCAACAGAATAGCCATGGGGCAGGACTATTGAAGCATAAAGGTGAGTCCTGGAGGTAGTGAGACAGAGATGCCTTTAACTGCCTCCCTTCCTGCTGCCACTATGCCTCAGTCAAAAAAGGACTTACATCAATATAAGAAAAACTGCTGCTGCTGCCATGAAGTCACAAACTAGACTGCAGTCGGTAGGTGCTTCCACACTAAACACTCACTGAACTGTTCCTTTCCATTCATTTTTCAGGGATCTTCTCAATAATGTCAGCTTCAAGTTCTCTGAGTTTCTATGTCTTTTGAGAGTTTCCAAAATCTATTTTCAGTGAGAAAAACACAGCAGCAGCAACATTTGGAGCAATCGAAACAAACCAGCACACCTGTTAGTTTTTGGCACCCTTTCATCATTACCTTTGTATCAGTACCATCAAGAAAGGTGTTTATTTTGCTTGAAAACCTGCCATGCCTACAATTAAAAAAAAAATCAAAATATCCATGAAATAACATACAATATTTTTATTATTTTTAAAAATTTTGGAAGAATTTTCTTTCAATTCTGTTTCTTCTGTTTTTTGTTTTGTTTTTTTTAAAAAAAAATGCCTCTACAAATGACGTACTTAGCCACAATTTTCCCTGTTCAGTCTCCCAGCTATGTTACATCCACTAGCATGGGTTAAGCATGACAAGATATACAACACAGACACACACACACATACACATCCATTTTATATATCATTTTATAACATTTCATGATATCATTTTATGGTTCTGGAAAGAGGAGAAATCCACTGCCTCCTCTGCACTATGATCACCACCACATGGAGAATTCACTTTTCTTCTATAGAGGCTCTCTCTAAATAGCCACTTAATGAACTTGGCTGTGTGGGAAAAAAGTAACGAGTATCCATTTATATTCCTACAGCCAGATGCACGACGATCATGTCATTCTTCAGAACCTCCAGATGATCCCCAGGAAGTCCTACGAACACCTGTTGTTATCATCTGTCTGTCTGTAGAAACATCACTGGATGGTCACTGGATGCTCTGTCCCCCCTGTGGGCCAACTCAATGGCCACATCAGGGATGCCCTCAAAGAAGGCAGATGAGTCCTCTGTGTGGGGAGGGAAGCATAGGGCAGAGTTCTTCCTGTTGAACTTTACATTCCACTAGGCAATGCAGAATCTTAGCCACACAAAATGCTATACCATCTGAAGTGCAAACAGTGAGCAGCAATTCTGAAGTACAACAGAAGCCTAATGGTGCACTCCTAAAACAGCAGCTATAAAGCCCTGAGGCCCCCTGCAGCGATAGCTGCTGACTTCAATGTCAGTGGGGTGGTGAAATCACTCCAGATTTTAGAATAAAGTTTAAAGAAACTGTCTAAAGTGTTGACTCTATTTCAGTGATAGCATTCAACACCTTTGCTAGCTCCTTTAAAGTCTGGACTAAGACCTGGAGCAGATTCACAACCCCACTGACATTGGAGCCACCAGCCTTCACCCATTGTTTCTTCCATTATCTCACAGTGAGGGTCAGAAAATTGCGGATGTACATTTGCAGAGAGAAGGTAAAGTGATGGCTGTGAGGATGATTGCTGGAAAGGGAAAGGTATCATTGGCTGGCCTTAGTATCTTTTACTGTATCTTTATATCTTGAGTTAATCTATCCCCACATCATCTTAGCTTCAAGTGCTTTGCACGGCCTGCAGTGAAAACATTTACTTCTCCGTAAGATGAAGGCCTTATAAAGAGGCTATCACAAGAGAACCTCTGCTTCCCCCTTTCTCCAACCACCCAAATCTCTTTGAAACCTTCATCTCTTTCTAATGATAATTTTACCCTGCAAAGCAACTTGACTTATTTATATGTGAAAGAAGCATTCATTGACTTTCTGTGCATGTTGATTTGAGAGTGCTTAATTTATACATAAAATATTGTTTTCCTTTCTTTAGAGAAATGAACAGGTTGCTCACAAGGATGTACTTTTAATGGATTGCATGAGTCTGTGTAATGAAGCAGGTCTGTAGAAAACGGGATCACAGGCAATACCAATTGGAAAAAGAAGTTGCCACACACACATTCTACATTTCCGGCCTCATGTGCTAATTATCATGAACACTTCCACAATTTATTCTTGATTATGATAAGCTAAAAAAATTGAACATGCTAAATTTTAAAAAGATTTTAAAATGTGTTGTTCTTTTTTCCTTCCTTTCTCAGAGGTGTAGGTTCTGGGAGTGGAGACAAAACAGGACATTGCCTCCAAATAAGAATTCTGTCCCCCTCAATGAAAATTTCTTTCAGTCCCCAAATTTCCAGCATTCCAGAGAGTGAAGCACTGAGAACAATTCACATTTAGATCTCTCATATTTTCAGCATTCACATCCTCTTGGTAACTTTGCCTCCTTTTTTCTTGGATACCTAAACTGTATTTCTAAATGCTCAAATGAAATGTTATGTGGCAGTGTTAGAAATTTGAGGACTGTGGGAAAATTTCATGGCAGAGCAGAATTCTTATGGAGGGGGACAAAATTCTCTCATTTGTCCTTACCCCCATAATTACACCTTTGTAATTTCACTCAAAGCAAGTCTCTGAATTTACTGTGAATCTTTTCCCCATCCCACCCAAAATACTATCAACTATGGTGGGTGTGAGATTAGTAATAAATGTTGGAGTATATTTAAGAAAAGAGTTGAGATATTTTGGTTTTGCGAGGTATCCTGCTTACTTTTTCTTCAGGTTCAAAAAATGTTCTCATCTTCTCATCAGACACAGAGTTGATTAGTAGCACCATTGAAGGCTACTCTGGCTGCTTCATGTTTGGACCTGTTCCACAAATGCAGACAGATGAAAATAACATTATATCCTGAGTAGGCTTTAATGATACTACTAATCAGCTCTGTGTCTCTCCTTCAGAAAGCAGGAATGGCTGAGTTTTTCAGTCTACACCTGCACTGTCTGCCCATGAAGACCTTGTATCTCTTAAGCAGCATTTTATCTGCTCTTTTCAAGAAGAGTGCCTAAGGTTCAAAAACCAAACAAATTGCAGAGGAAGAGATCAAAGCTGTGTTTTGTGTCACATGTGGCCATGACGTATAGGGGGAGAACAATTGGATACCTGATATCCTTGTATGTGCACCATTGGCTGTATCTGATGTATCCAGTTATATCTGATCTGATAGAAAGGAACTGTACTTCTCAGCCAGACAATGCAAGTGACAGCCCCTCTCTCAAGCAACCAATTATTGCTTTCAAATTCTCTCAAAATGTACAACATCGTGCATATTCTGTATTTTCTCTGTTTCTTTTTTTTTTCATGTTTTGAACAGAAAGCAGCATTGTTGTTATGTGCCTTCCAGTCAGCTTCAACTTATGAAGAACCTATCCTAGGATTTTCCTGGAAAAAATTATTCTGAAGAGATTTTACATTGCCTTCCTCTAAGGTAGTGAGAAAGTGTGATTGCTTCAGGCCGCCCAATGGATTTCCCTGCCTGAACAGGGGTTCAGACTGTCATCTCCTGGAATTCTAGCCCAAAATTCAAACCACCACACCACAGTGGCTTTGGAGAAAGCAACACATCTGACGCTGCAAGTTGCATCCTAAGAATAGTGGGATGGCTAGTCGTTGGATGGGTATTCCTTTTTTAGTGCCTGCCTCTCCTAGCAAAGTGCAACTACGAGAGATAATATTTTGAGTAGAAAGATAGATATCAGAGAAAGGACTAGGCATCCTTTTCCCCACTTATACACACAGATACACACACAAATACCAGTTGCCCATATATCTACAGAAACATAGATTCCTAGAGGCTTTCAATTTTATCAGAAACACAGAATTTGGAAATGGTGCTTTCCATTTCTACTATAACACCCCAGCCAGCATCAGCTCAATGTACTTCTATCTTAATTTCATATTTCCTGTCTGAATCAACTATTAAAGAAAGACAATCTTATGTCATAACCAAAGAATATTATTTATATGTACATTAGTAAAAGTTCAGCTATCAATAAGGCACAACATTCCTTCCAGGATTTAACAGGTGAAAATCAGGATATATATGGCCATACAACATCAGAATGTGGTCAAGATAGCAAAAGTTATGAATGAGGAAGAACCCACAAACTAGGAGAGTTTGCAGCAGTTTGCTTTTGCCAGAGCCTGAGGCCCTTTCCGCAACTCACCTTTTTGTGGAGCTGGGGTGCGGGGATCATGCGAGCAACCTCTTGCGAGAGGCTCTCGCATCCCGGTTCCTTCAGCTCTGCAGCTGCTGCCTACTCACGCAAGAGTCCCTCCTCTTCCTTCCACAGTGCAGCCTGGGATTTTCCCAGGCTGTGCTGGGGCAGGAAGCATGAGCGCCGCAGCCCCGGAGCTCCGCACACACGGCAAGTGCGCCTGGGGCCCTGGAGCGATGCGCAATCGTGCACCATTTTTGGCTCACAGCCAAAAATGAAATAGTGAGTGATCGGCACCTGCCAGGCCCTGGAGTGTCACACGATTGTGAGTGCATCGTGTGGACTGCTCCTCACAGTCGTGCAATGCTCCAGGGGCCCTTTCACACGTAAATGCCATGCAAAAAGGGCCAGTGCTAAGTTGAGTGCAAACTACTTTTGCACTTTGATCTCAGTTTGCAGCAAGTGACATAAACTTAAGACAAAGAGAAAAAGCTAGAGGAGAAGAGAAACACTGGGACATTTTAAAAGCTGCTGGAAAAGTGAGGTGACAGAGAATGAACTGGGACTGTCCCTGGCAAATCAGGATAGTTGGAGGATATGGTACAAGCCTGAAAAATTCCTTCTTTGGATTGTTGCGCCACAGCTCTACCCACCTAGCACACCAGGAGGATACAGAGAGCTGAAGTTCAAAAAAGTAACTTTTCTAAATTCTGAAAAAAAGGACACCATCTGAACACAGACACATACAACTCTTCATATATATGGCCCATTAAGAAAATGCCCAGGCTATTATGTGCACATAGGTCATGCTGATATTGGCAGATGTAGCACATCAGCCTTTGTTTGCACTAGCAAAGAAGATGATTTTTCTTTAATATAACAGGACATTGTACTTATCCTTGCTCATGTTTTCTCTAGATATATTTCATTCATGCTAACTGTGATGCCTTGAGCCCAAAACAAGGATGATTAACAAACATAAACTGGGAGAGCAGGAAAACAGGCCTGCAGTAGCTAAAGCAAAGTTCTGGTTAAACATTGCCTTACCGTTTGCATTAGTCCGTCTGTTGTTTTTATGCTAAAGGCTTAGCAGAGGTTGGTGGCAGTATTGACTTTGTAATTAAACTATTTTAACTTCAGGATTTTGTAATCACCATATTTAAACCATCTGTCATAGTCCAACCGCGACTCTTTCTTTTCAAAGCATAAAGGAACCCTACATAATGTTTTAACCTGTAGCATTGGACACGTCACAATCTCATTTGGTAGGCATGTAGCGTTTGGCTCAAGATGAGGAGATTAGGCTGATTTCCTGTTTTCTATGGGAAGAAGTCCTTTAAGCCACCGGAAAAACTGTTAGAAATATTTGCAGATTGGCTAAAATGGCTGTACAGTCATAGGCACAGTAAGAAAGTAAGAAATATTACCAGTAAGAAATACCACTGCACAACGACTCTGAGAAGTTGCTCTTGCCTTCATTTAAGCAACAGACTTCTCTTCTTCCCTCTTCCTCTTCCTGCTTCTCTCTTCTCCTTCTTCCTCCTCCTCCTCTTCTTCTTCTGCTTCCAGAACATCCTAGCCAAAGATTCTGAGAAGGAGCTTTTACTGAATGGCTTGTGTTTTTTGCATGCATACAGACCTATTTAATCTCTAGCATCTTACATTAGAAAGAATTTAGACAGTAGACCCATGAAAGGCCTCTGTTTGAAACACAGGAGAATCATTGCCAGAATCGAGATCTATGAGAACAGCTATAACCTTTTAAACAAGGGTTAACAACAAAACCCAACAAGAGTGATTCATGTACAGATATAAACATGCGTAGGTTCTCCACACAACAAGCCAAATCCAATTTTCCCAGGTAGATTAGACCCTTTCAGTCAGCGATGGGTGACTGTGGAAGACTTGGAGGTCACTGTATCCCTCCTGGGAGATCCTGCTGGCAGGTCCCCTCAAAAGTAATTTTTCCCCCAGATGTCTTCAAATGCCTTCTAAGGCACATGGGGGCATTTTAAAAACCATATTTTAGCCCCCTTTCAAAAGAGGCCCCTTTTTAACAGTAGGAAGTGAATAGAAATCATTTACTATTCACTCCAGGTCTCTGGGGCATAAATTGACCTGAAGGGGCAGAAAAGTGGCAGAAATGCCACCCAGTTGGGGGTATTTGGGCAATTATGATATATGTGGTGCTAAGGTGGCCAAAAATAGTCCTGTGGAACCAAATGTGGGCCAAATTATGCCCATCCCTGTCTCAATGAATGAGACTTCTGGCTTGAACCCAACTGATAGGCCCAACTAAAGTAAATTCATTGAATCAAGTGGATTTACCTTTTTGCTGACTCACCATTCAGCAGATCAACAACGGATTCAATGTGTCTACCCTAGCTGAGACTACCACTAGATTATGTAAAATCTTGCTTCAACCAATCTTTCTGTTCTCATGTTCCCTATATTGTTTCCTACAGAAGTCCTACTATATCTTATAACTGCAGGTGTTGGTGATTGTGCTCATGTTCTAAGCTTACGATTACATTTCTCTCTCTCTCTCTCTCTCTTGGAAAGTGAGGATGTCATATTTGTGGAAGATCCAGTCTTGCATCCAGTTCAGTTTTTTTTTTTTTTAAGAATGTCATGGTCAAAGTGTGGAGAGTCCACCCCAGGTCTTCTAGTAGTGGTCTGGGGAGGCTAAAGCAGTTAGACATGGTGGTTTTGGACAGGGAAGGAATCACAGAGCAATAGAACCTGTCTCCCTTAAGCACCTAATGAGACTATGTTGTTACTCCAGGTCTGTTAACTCAACAAAGGCCATTTCCGCACTATCTGTCTCATACACACACACGCGCACGCACACACTCAGAGAGAGCCTGGAAAAGATACATTTTAGTTTAACATGGTCCCATGCCTGCTGGAGGATTATGGAAGTTGTAGTCTGAAAAGTAACTTTTCCCAGTTCCAATTATATGTGTTTGTGTAGACACACATACGTGGCTTAGAATAATATACTGTTGATGGGGCAATCCATCTGTCCTCCCCCTGCTCCTTCCAGCTATTGTGAGAATTACAATTACATTTAGAGAGAACCAAGAAGCCTCAATGGGGCTGGTGGCTGGTGTCATCATCATGGTAATCAAAAATCTTGGCATATTTACTTTGCAAACTCTGGGTACAATGCAACACTGGATGGCACTTGTCTCCTGCTTGGGAGTGGAGGGTGCAAGATCTCTCTTGAGGGACCACCAAAACATGATTAGTACCATCAAAACTGAATGAAAAGACCATATGTTGCCAAGAGAGATTTTGCATAAGGGTATCTGGAGTCAGGTTAAACAACATAGTTATATAAATTGGTATAATCTCAACAGTCCTGCTCTGAGAGATCATGTAAGAGCTTTTCCTTCCAAAGGAAACAGATTCTTATAATGGACACCTCCCCACTTGAAGACATGTGTGCAAAAGTCAATAGCATCACTTGCTAATCTGTTATCCAAAGATGAGTCCTGTAGCATACAAAGTATATGTACATGCAAAAACTTCCTTGTACATGTACAGCATTTAACTGAGTTTGTAAAGTGTTTCAAGTGTGGGTTTACAAGATTCTGTCATATTCTTTTTTTTCATGTCTAAACTATACAATAGTTTCAGTTCTGACTTTATTATTATTAGTCTACCAAACATAAGTTACAGTCAAAAGAAAAATCAATAATAATCAATCAACTCATACAATAAAAATAAAAAGAGAAGATTTAAAAATTATCACAGAACGTATCAAAATATGAAGAATACAGCAAAGACAGAACCTCCAAATCTGTTTTCTGTGTCCATGTTTCTTAGGAGGAAGAGTTAATCTCAGTTTTTCTTATGGCCATTTCTGACCTGGACTGCTTTCACTGCAAATCTAAATACTTTGACCAGGACTGATTTAATTGAACTAGTTTTGTGTGCCTTCAAGTCATTTCTGACTTATGGCAATCGTAAGGTGAGCTTATCACAGGATTTGCTTGGCAACATTTGTTCAGAGGGTTTTTCTGTCTTTGCCTCATTCTGAGGCTAAGAGAGTGTGACTTGCCTAAGGTCACCCAGTAGGTTTCCATGGCTGAGTGGGAATTTGTATCTTGGCCTCCAGAGCTGTAGTCCAACATTCAAATCTCTATGCCATGCTGGATCTTAACTGAGCTAAACAGACAGCAAGTGTCTAGCTTTATCCTGATCATTCAGGTCCACTACAAGATCTAAACATTTTTGCAAATACTTATTTCTTGGAACTTCATATTGTATAGTATCTAAACCATCATTCTAAACACTCAGCCACAATGCTAGAAAATTTGGAGGCTGAAGGAAAATTTCACTGGTGCCCCCTTATTGATCCACGCCTGCTTCAACAGTGTACTTCTGTCTCATGCATATGTGTCCCTGTCATACTCTGGATTAAGACAAAATATATCCTACACTTCTAACTACAAACTATGATTCACGTAAAAATAAAATTAATTAAATGTTTGTTTAGTAACATTAGCATTAACTAATGAACATCATCTAATTAGTGAAGAACAGGGAGTACGATTAATAGGAAAGCTGCATTAGTGGTAGAGTATGTGCACTGTTTGCAGAAAGTCTCAGTTACTACCAGGCATTTACTGCCAGGTCCACACTGAATTCTAATATTTTGGTTGTTCATGTAGAACATGGCCACAGTGTCCACCCATTCCTTACAGTTCTCTGTGCTACGTGAGACCTGGCCACATAGAAGCAGTTACCACATTTTAGTAGTAACAGATTAATCATCCCTCAGACAGTTACTCAAAAGGAAAAGATTCAATTAGTTGGGGAACTGCTCTGTACTATGCCTAGCTCATGCAGAAGGTTCATTGTTACTTTTCCGTTTAGCCAGAAGGTACTTATTCCACAATGAGCTATGCCCTGTTGACATTTTTAAACTATCAGAAAGTGCTGAATGTAGTGAGATATGGCTGTAGAGAGTCCATAATTCTATTTTAAAAGCCTTTGGTTTGCAGAGCTTTCCACTAATGTTGGCAACAAAACTATTGAAGGCTGCAATAAAGCATTCTCTTAACACATGTACCTTCTTATGGCCAATATTAAAATTTATATCTGTTTTTAAATTAAACACATTGGGTTCTTTAATGTTTCCTTTCCTCTTCAGATTTCTTTGTTGAGAAGAGGCACAGGAGGAAATGTACTAGCAACAGTAAGATTTGAAGACTGGCTTGGCGGACATTAAACAGATGTCAATGGGGCCATTATCAAAAGCCTTTTTAAAAAAATGAAATATTGCCACCTGTCCTGTGCCCCATGAAAGATTACTTTAGTACTTAAAATCATCATGTAACAGAAGATTACATTTCTATTAAATCTTTACTACCACATTAGAAGGTAAATGTGTGCCTCAGTGTTATGGGGAAAAAAGAAAACAGTAACACCAAGGCATGGAATGGTCTACGTGAGTTTGATACCATTAACAGGAACTCGTGTCCATTGCTTTGCAAGAGCAGTTGCGTGACTGATGCGTCAGAAACCACTTATTGCTGGCCCTTTTAACAGGCCACATTATTACAGCATCTTAGTGAAAACCTTCCAGACTGATTCTACTTAACTTTGGCCATTGCCTTCCACTGAGCAGGACGGAGTTGAGGAGCACTTCCTGTTTCAGGAGAAATTTGTTCAAGCAACAGGATCTGCCACAGTCTATGACATATCTTGTTTCAGGCATTGATCTTTGGCCTTGACTACTGGTTCTCATTTCCTGGTTTGCTCCAGATTGTTACCCACAGCACAGCCCTGGTAGTTTCTCTCACACACATGCCAAGAACCATAAGTGGTTACAGGGAACTTATAGTTACATGCCCTTTTAGCAAACCCTTTTAACCTCGCTGTTTATTGGGAAGAATTTTCTCCTTTCTGCCTTGTTCATATCATCTCTGCTAGTACTGATTAAGCAGGAATGGCTATGCTTAACAGGAAAAAAGGAAAGGTTTTTAGAGTTACCCATGTCATGATTTTCTTGCCTAATATTCTGGGTTACTGTTACAATCAGACTTGTAGCCTGTGAAGCCAGTGCAAACAGACTTTTCTTGCTCACTGTGGTATGTTACACAGTGCTTTGAATGACATGATATACCTCCAGCTATCACTGACTAGTAAAGTCATACATAAAATAAGCAGCAAAGTATTTTTAAGAGTCAATAGATGGTCTATTGCCTGAGAAGGCTTTAACTAGAGCTGTAAAAGAAATTCATCTATTTCTTCTTCTCCAAACTTACCTTACTTGCATTTCCTACACCAATATGCAAATTGAAATACAACTATACTTCAATATTCCACCCCCTCCAAAAAAATGCACTGCAGTTTTCCAGTTTAAAAATGTGCGTATAAATGTTTACCTTAATGAAAATGATGTACAAAAATGCATTATAGCATGGAAATCACTATAAAAATGTTCAAAAACATTAAAATAAATGTGTATAATAATCCATATAAGCAAAACTGAAATATGTCCATATTTATCCACCCCTAGTAATAACTAAAATGGAATTTATTATCTCTTAATTTGATTGATAAAACAAATTAGGGATGCCTTCCTCCTAAGTAAAATTGCCCTGCCATGTCAAAACTACATAAAATATACATTCTAAACTACACAGCAGTAAAAACAGCAGCTGTTTTTGTTTTTAAAGCCACATTTGAGCAAGAGAAAACAGAAATAAAATTCTCCATTAAAGGCATAGAAGAATAAAATTGTACTTTAGTCCACATTAAAGATGCTGATTGTATCAAAGATGATATCTGACTCATATACTTCTGGAAGAGTTCTGCATTTTTAGATAACAGGGTTTTTTTAAAAAAAAAATGGTAACATTACACTTTTGTTCTTTTAATTCTAAATTCTGATTACTTCTAAAGTTAATTATGAATTGTTTTATACGCAAATCAGTACCAAGGTTATTATATGTTTATTTGTACAAGATGGTAACAGGAACATAGCTATACAGATAATCAGCTATGAGAATCAACATTAATATTCACAGAGGAGAATTTTGAGATGAGGGGGAACATGATTGTTTCAGTTGTAGTTGTGGAACACTAGAATATCTCATTCTTGGACTTAATCTCTTTCACCTGTTCAGTGGAAGAAGATACTTCTTCAGGGTTCTAGTCTATTCTGGGTGGAGTTCCAGCTCCATTTATTATCTACAATTTGAACTAATGGATGTTTTTAGAGTACACACTGCTGGCCCCACATCCACTTACACAGTGGTGGCTGATGTAGGGGGAAGCAATTTGGCAGTTCTTCACACTCCAAGGCAGATGTGCACTTTTGTAAGTGGAAACTATCTCCATCATGGATTATGGATAGGAGTACTTCGTGACAGAGGTTCTCAAATCTTGATCCTTCAGCTATTTACAGCTTCAGTTCTCAGAATTCTTGAACACTGACCTGGGATTTCTAGGAGCTGTAGTCTAAACCAGTTGGCACACCAGAGTCTGAGAATTACTACCATATGACTATAGTCTCTGCAGGAAGTATGAAAACATGACATGAACGAATTTCTTGAATTCCTTAAAAATATCTAGGACAGAATTTTGTTTGTGCCTGATACCCATGCAGGTTCCCTTATTTGTGTGCTTGTATTCTTCTGGGCATTGTACAATTGACATATTCAGTTTGTGGCTGCATAAGTTTGAGTTCTACAAATGAAAACATTTCACAGATGCCTAAATTCTATTGTTAGTCCTGTCTAAAACATAGTCATTGAAACAACTGAATTTCCTATATTTGGGCAACTGACTCAATGGGTCTACACTAGGTGGGCCTAACTAATAGCATTTGATCCATACAGTTGAGCTTTCTTGGATGACACATATCTATCTGTCTATCTATCTATCTATCTATCTATCTATCTATCTATCTATCTATCTACCGCATTTATACCCTGTCCTTCAGCCAAAAAGACTCTCAGAGTGGCTTACAAATTGTTAATTTGACTATTTGTCAGTGCCTTCTGTGTACCACTTCAATTTTTGGGATTGAGGAAGCAGGCACTGTGCATTCCACATTGCACAATGGGATGATAAGGATGATTCTGTTAGAAGCCAAGAGAACAATCCTTGGGTGCCCTCTACTGGACTGAAACACAGGCCACTATCCAGCTGGCATGAACGATTTCAACTGGAAATTGTTATTACCTCCCTGATTTAACTAATGTTATAATATAACCTTTTAAGCCACACAGCACCCTCCACACACACACAACATGGCCATTTCTAAGTTGTCAGAGAGTGGGGGGTGATAAGGCCACAACCAGCCCCTTTCCTGCCATAATGCACAATGGCACAATGGGATAGCATAATGGCCATAAAAGTGAGTTGCTATGTTTCAAGCCAGACTTCTGTCATTTTGATTGATGAAAAGGTTCTGGCAGTAGAGCAGTAGTTCTCAACCTGTGGGTCTCCAGATGTTTTTGGACTTCAGCTCCCAGAAGCCCTGAGCATTGACCATAGTGGCTGGGGCTTCTGGGAGCTGAAGTCCACAAACATCTGGGGACCCACAGGTTGAGAACCACTGCAGTAAAGTCAGGTTTCAATCAGCTTTTGTGGATTGCAGTCCACTTCACAAGATACATGGTTAATGCCATCTAATCTAAATCGTAGGTTAGATATTTTAAAAGTTCAAGTGTTTATCTAAAATCCACAAATGTTCATGCAATGCACTGTCTGTTAGTCTTAAAGATGTCATACAACTCTTTGTTGTGCTTGGAGCAAGGCTTCTACATGGATTATGAGTGATATGGAACTATTCAGCAACTGTATCCAATAGTGATGGTGTCAAATGAGTAGTCATAATCCTCTCCACTTGGCCACATAGAAGAACAGCAGTACATGAGGAAATCCACTGAATGGATACCAGATATCATGGCAACAGTTGTCTCAGGATAAACTGTGAACCACATGGTAAAGAAAGCATATATTCTGATCCTAATGGGAACATGCATTCTTTTGATTAATGCTTATTCACTCTTACAATGGGATTTCATCAGAAATACATACTTTGGCAATCAGAATCTCAAGTTAAACCTACATTCACCTACTAGTGATCAAGCACAAAGCAAAGCACTCTAAATAAAAGATACATCACTGAGGACAGTCATGTGCTATTAAAAATAGATATTGTTCACCATAAGGCAGCATCTCTTCTAAATAAGTGCTAAACATATCCTCTAGTTTAACCCTAAGACTCTTTGAAATATTTTGAACACAGTTTCTCTGAACTGAAGCCGGGTCCACCAGAAACTTCTCTATCATTTCAAGGTTTCCTGTGGGAGAGAAGAAGTAGCTCCGTTAGGAAAAGGAATCCTGAGGTTTTCAGTTTAGGGAGGGGCATCTAGAATTCTCAGCCTTAGTAAACTACAAACCCCAGAATTCCACAGGATGTTGGAAGTGGAATAATAGCACTATAACAGTGTAGTGCAGAAATGGCCTGGGATGGATGGATAGATAGATAGATAGATAGATAGATAGATAGATAGATAGATAGATAGATAGATAGATAGATAGATAGACGAAAACCTTTAAAACACAGTCACCTCTGCACTAGATGGCAGTAGTGTCTTTCCAGTACACAGTTCACTGTGGAGTTCTCTATCAATCTGTCACAAGTCACAGGCAAAATTTTCTATTTAATGCTGTAATGTACAGTGTTGCAGTGTGGCAGGGATGATGCTTGAGTGGAAGACCAGTAGTCACATTGCATTTGACTATATCCCCTCCTATTTTAAGATTGCTGTACACGTGCATTAATCAGATCCAGATTATATTCTTATAATGCACTCCATTTGGAACTGTCTTTGCAGTGTTCAGAAATCAGAACATGAAAGAGTTATTTTTTTGGACTGCAGTTTCTAGAATCCCCTAGCCATACTGTCTTGGGGATTCTGAATTGTAGTCCAAAAGAAATTACTTTTCCAGTCTCAGACAGAAACTGGTGCAGAATGCTGCATCCACAATAAATTCTGATGCTTATTTTTTTGGTGATATTACAACAGACATTTAAAATCTGGCCTGGGTTGAAATTTAATTCCAGGCCCACTTTGAAGTTCTGGGTATAAAAACAACAAGTTACATGCAACATGACTTCTGGTAACAAAAGCAAATGAGGTAATATGTCAAAATAACATTGTGAATCAGAAAAAACTTTTTGAAATGTGACTGTATTATGTCCTTGTCAGCAGATGTTACATAAGATGTAACTTGATGCTTTTTAACTCCACTCCAAATGAATATAGAGCAGGATATTTAAAGTTTTAGAGGTCCTACTTTGTGTTCCACTAAGTAAGATATGATTGCAGTAGATCAGGCATGGGAAATATGCAAGTTCTGGGATGCACAGGACCCTTTGGAGCTTCTTCAGAACTCTTGTTTCACTCCACAAAGGTTGCTTTGAGGAACTTCCACCATGAAATAGCAAGAAAACCATCAGAACTGCACTGTCTTGGCATTGATAGTGACCTTGGTTACCCCAAATGTCACTTCAGGGCAAAGCTAAGCATGCCTCAGCAGTCCACAAAAATGGTTTTCAACCCTTAGCGTGTGTTCACGTTGGAGTAGATGACAGACAGGCCTCTGTAATGAGAAGAGATACCTTTGGGGATGGAAATAACAAGTGTGCAGTAAGGTCAAATTTTAAAAGTATGATATGAAGTGGAAAGGAACAATTGTGTTGGTATAACAAGTAGTTTTCTCATTAATTTTTAAAGCTAGCTTTAATTAGCTTCTCTTCCAACAATAGTTGACCTTGAATTCAGTCTAAAGCAATAAGCTAAGTTGCTGCTCTAGACTCTCTTTTCAGTAACGCCATTCTTTCGTAAGGCATCCATTTTGTTCTGGAATCTTCTCTGAAAACAACTTGAAAGTCTTTTGGGTGATGAAGAACAGGATCCTATCAGTAGCTCACTCATGCATAAGTATGGCTCACACACAAGTATGTCTCTTTTGGACAATGAACATAGAGCTAATCTGTTATCCTTTGCACTCTGCCAAAATCTGCCCCCCTCTAGAGCTGTTAAGCACCAGGAGAGGTTGTGGCTGTTACTCCTTGGTGGTGGGAAGAGATGGAGGAGGAAGCAATTCAGAAGAGCAAGAAGCAACTGGTCTTCATTATGAGGGAAAGGAAAAGGATGGTGCATTCCATCTGGCAGGTCACTCTCATTTCTTCTCCTCTACAAACTCAGACCAGCTGCATCTTCCTCCTCTGAATTGCCTTTCCCTCTCACTTTCTGGACAGGAATGAACAGCTGAAGCAAAACCCTTCCTGGGTCATGACAGTTAGGAGGATAGAGGCAGAAGAGGTGGAACTGCGTGCCCCTTTTGCCCCATTTGTGGGATTCCCTCCAAAGAGAGGCCAGAATGTTATTCTGTGACAGGTAGTCATGCATGGAGATAGAAGAGAAAAGAGAGAAAACCTCACGGCAACATCTATTGTTGTTGTGTGCCTTTAAGTCATTTCTGACTTATGATGACCCTGACAAACCTCTCACAGCTTTCTTGGTGAGAGGGTTTGCATTTGCCTTCCTCTGAGGCTGAGAGAGTGTGATTTGCCCAAGGTGGGGTTCCATGGCCAAGCAGGGATTCAAAGCCTGTTCTCCAGAGTTGCAGTCCAAAGCTCAAAATACTACCCCATGCTGGCTCAGAGTATCATTTATTGTTTTTTTCTAAATCATAGTCTATAGCTGACACATCTAAAAGAAATGTAAAAATAGACCAACCATTAGGCGCTTGCTCCAAATTGGTTATGATAAAATACGTAACATGCTGTAGGGTACTGAAAAGGATTAAAAAATTATCGCCACAGCCTACAAATTTTGATATTTATGATTATCATTACTTATTCAATATTTGCGTAAATAACTACTGTATTTTCTCCTTCTCACCACCTCTCACCTTTAGTCCCCTCTTCTGTCTCTGCCCTCAAACAGGTGGAGAACTGACATGGGAGGATATGAAGCATGATAACCTCACAGCTCCTTTCATTGCTGTCCTCACATTTCTCCATGTGACCTTCAGAACAGAAGGGATTTCTCTGTTCCTAGAGACTGTCCAAGTGATTAAGAGGGTACTGTAGAGGGTGACAGAAATGATGGTGGAGGTGACAAGCCTAGTCACCTCCTCCTATGACACTCTCATATTATTGTTATTTTTTTTCTCTGTTCTTACAGAATGTCTGAATAGGGCCTGTCCATCATTTTCTCTTTGGTATAAACACATTGCTCTAGAAATGAACAGAACTGGAAAGTGGCCTGTATGCTTTCCACACTCACTATATTTGGGAGTATCTTTCTGACTGCCTTTACTCTCCTTGGTACATTAGTTGGTACACGCTGGCCATTTCCGCACGAGGGAATTAAAATGGTGCAGTGGATCCTCTATGGAGGTCGTCTGCACCTCAGGGGAGACTAAGTTCACGCTACTTACTGGAGATCCACACCTCAGTCTACTCCGAAACGCCCCCAACTGGTCCTCCAGCGCGCTTTTTAAAGACCAGAAAAAAGAGGTTTCTCTTTTTCCAGAGCGCGCCATTGCATGCCTGCTCCCTTGTGCAGATTCGCAGGCTCGCACCAACGCGAGCCTGCGATCTGCGGAGGGCGGGCTTTAGGCATGACAAGCTTCGTGGTTGGGCAGAACCCATGACCAACCGGAAGCCGCCATTTTGGAAGCCGGAGCAGTGCGGATCTAAGACCTCACACTGCTCTGATTCACCCTGGACCGGACTGAGGAGCCAGAAGATCTGGTGAGTAACGGCACAAAGCAATTCCCTCGCCTCGTGCGGAAATGGCCACTGTCTCCATTCCAGCCAGCCAGCTGTTAGCATAATATGTTGAAAAGGGCAAAACCACTTCCTTATGAAACTCTTGCTATGCTCTGGCTGGGAAAGAGGGAGAGAAGGACTTTTCCCTTCACCTCTCCTCCAGTTCTATCAAGGATGTTTCTGAGAAAAGTGGAAGAAAAGGTGAGTGAGATTCTTCCTCATTGCAGTTGCAGTTCAAAATTTCCTCCTTTCACTTCAGCTGAATATTGGCTTCTGCATTTGGTTGTTTTACAATATTCAGCTCTTCCAAACATTTGAAAGCAGAAAGGCTGAGTGCTAAGCATATCTAAGTATAATAGTCTACTGCTATATGCCTTGTAATGCACGGTACACAGCAGGCTCATTTTGCCCCAGCTGAGACCTTTTTGACTAGCCAGGAATTTGGCCTTTAACTTACTGTGGCAGAAGGGTCTCTTAATTGAGTGTTATATGCTTTTATCTTTTTGAGTAGGTGATAATGTGTTCTAAAACTGTGTTAATTTATTGTTTTTTACTAGAACTATTTATTTATTTATTTATTTTTCTCAAAGAGGGTTTATCTGTACTTTGCTTTAATTTTGGGATATAAATTAGATGGATGGGGGAGGGAGGGAGGGAGAGGTACTATGACTACTATTCTCATAGAAAGCAACAGGAATTCTATGGCATCTTAAAGACTGCAAAAATTATTACAGTGGAGGGTATTATCCAGGATTTCAGCACACATGATTATGTGTGGGGGGGTTCCTGTCACACAATGGCCAACATCTTGTCAGTGACATGGTGACATGCACAAACATGACTGGAATTTACACCTGCATATGTATCTTTCACGGAAAATATGTGGAAGGGAAAATGTGTGTCCTTCCTTCTACAAGGTTCTCACATCATGAGTGTGCCCAGGATCATTCCAGCTACTCCTGAGCAATGAAGAAGGAAGCAGCATCCTTACCCTGGGAGCAGAGGAGAATCCCTTTTTCCTCTATGCTCAAGACCAACCAAAATGAGTCTGTGAACAGCAATCACTGGCTAAGGTGACAAAGCTGCCTCTGGTAGGGCTGAAGAAGCTATCTCAGCCAAATCCGCCACTTCCCTGAAATATATTAGCATAGACTTACACTCTAACAGCATGGAGTGGATCTTTGCATGCATACATTCATCTGCTTACTTAGCCAAAGCATAAAGCTGGTATAATTACACAGTGGCAATATGTCGGGTGATATTCCAGAGGCCATTTTGGGCCATTCCAGGAGCTGTTCTGGAAGCCATTCCTGGTCATGGGCGAAGGAGCAGTGCATTGTGTTTACTTGCCCAGTCAGCCTTTAAACTGGACTGTCGTACTGTGGGCAAATGGGGACGTACTTGTGTCAGGGGATCACAACAGCAAATGTAACCTGGAATTACACTGGTATAATTTCTCAACAGGATTCTAGTCCTTGTGCCTTTGTGTAATCAGAAAAAAAAAATCAGCAACATTTTTTGAATGGCTAACAGTGATAATTTCACTGTCATTATGTTCTAGATGTAATGTCTCTCTGATGTCACAGTTTACAATGTAGCTGCCATCTATGTATGACACATATAGTCAGATCTTGCATACTGGCTAATATGTAATTCTGAATAGTATGAAATAATTTTGAAAATCTCTGTAAGCTGCCACACAGGGCTCTTTGTTTTTGCTCCAACAAACTAACGCAGGTACTCCTTTGGAAAAATGCTTTCATAATGTGATACATAATTACTGTGCAATTCAGCTAAGCATTGTTGAAGAGGTGCCACAATTCATGGTGATGTGGATACATTTCAAAGATGAGACAATTAATTTTCAACATAGGTACACATTTTCCATTTACATGTACATGTAAATGTACATGTACATGGCTTGCAAAGCATCTGGCTTTTTCCTCATCAGAGAATGATCTAATTGCAGATGTAAACAAATGAATGAACATGGCTTTCATGTGTATCGATAATACTTGATTGTCCAAGGAAGCAATGAATTGAGTCTTAAATAATATTTCTTTTTCTGATATGGGCTGGAATTCACTATTGCAAGTTATGAATGAGTAATCTAGAGTTATGCATCCACAATTGACTTCAATTCACAGTCCCCACATATTCAGAATCATGGCACTATTACCATGATTGTAAAATTCCCCCAATCATAGGCCCTTTATGCAGGATGTTATCGTCTCACACTGGGGACAGGAAAAGGACAAGACCCAGGCAACGCTTATGCACGACATAGTCTGGGTTGCCTCCTTCTCCCATCGTCAGGTGGCGCGATCATGCAGTAAATCATTGATGAGTTTTCCCTGCCAATAACCGGCAATCACGCAGCCCTCCTGCCACCCTCCTGCACTTGCTTTGTGTACAGAGAGTCAGAAAGCTCAATGGCTGTGCTTCCAGCCCTAGCACAATGGCTGTGCTGCAGAAGCATCACGCCTCCTGCATTCCCACAGGCAGCCAGTGCAGAGGGGAGCACTCATGTCATGCTCCCCTCTCAGGAGAGGCTTTACTGAGATCCCCACAGGACATCGTAGGGATCAGGGAGGTGTGGAAAGGGCCATAGAATCATAAAGTTGGAAAAGACCACAAAGACCATCTAGTCCAACCCCCTGCTGTGCAAGAATACACAGTCAAAACACTTCTGACAGATGGCCATCCAGCCTCTATTTAAAAACCTCCAAAACAGAAGGCTCCACCACACCCTGAGATAGTGTATTCCATTCTCAGACTGCTCTTATCATTATGAAACTCTTCCTAAGGTTAGGTATAATTTCTTTTTCTGTAATTTGAAACTATTGCTCCATGTTCCAGTCTCTGGAGCACCAGTAAACAAACTTGTTCCATCTTCAGTATGACATCCTTTCAAATATTTAAACATGGTTATCATGTCCCCACTTAAGCATCTCTTTTCCATGTGAAAGATACCCAGCTCCCTAAGCAGCTCCCCACCAGGCATGGTTTCCAGGCCTTTTGCCATTTGGTCACATCCCTCTGGGAACAGTTCAGATCCTGCTTTCATGGACAGCAGACACTGCAAGTGATGGAGGCCTGTTCTTCTATTGATCAGGGCATAGCATACCGACTTTTCTACCCTTCCCCCCACTCCCAGTCAGTGCTCTTCCATGCAGGGAGGAACTGTGACAGGAATCTTGCTTCTGATTATTGCATTGGAGATCACTGGTAGGAGGGGTGTGGAAACCTCAGTATGCTGTGCCCTGACAAACCTTAGAACACATCTCTATTGCTAGCAGGAATTGGGGGAGGGGGCATCAGGCCAGGAAATACTACTCAGTTAAGTACACTTATTGAAAAAAATATATTCAGGGGTAGTCATGTTGGCTGTACAGTGAAACACAACAAAATCCATGATCCACAAAACAGAAATAGTGATGCCTGTATTGGGCCAACTAAAATGCACAAAGTATCCCATGCAAGATGTTGAAATTTACTTTGTGCATGTTATCTGGCCCAATAAAGGTATTACTGTTTGTGGATTATGGATTTTGTTGTGTTATATTTCTCCAAATGGCTGATAAGGTATCCAGGCCATTGTCTTCAAACAAGATGTCCACCAGACCAGTATTCAATTAACAGGGAGCTCCTAATGTACTTGTTCCCAACCTTAGATACCCAGTTTATATATATATATATCATAACCCATGGAATCAATGACCATTGGCCATAGTTGTCAGGAGTTTCTGGAAAATGAAGACCAACAACAGCTGGGAAGCCATGTTTTGGGAAGCACAGTCCTAATCTCTCAACAACTCCAAAGAACAGTCAGAAGGATGGAGTTAAGATGGTCATCCCAAGACATCTTTGGTAGACTGAGATCATAGAACATTATGTCCCACTACATTCATTTTTACATGCAGCTACACCACATTGAATTCATATTGTTCAGGTGATTAAGGCTTTGCTGGTCTCCACTTTGCTTTCCTTGTTAATGGTAGCAGATAATGGTAGTGATTCACATATGTGACTCACACAATAATAGTCAAGTTGACCTTACATCACCAGTCAACACTAGCTGGTTTACATTACACCAGTAGCTAACACAAGGCATTTTTCAAGTGTCCACATGAAAAGAGCATGGTTCCTAGAGAAAGTTACCCATCTTTTCCTTGGATGATTCTTACTCTTCTGGCTGTGTATTTAGGCTCCAAAAAACGCAACTGCACAGAGTGTTACTGTAGGAAATAAGACTGCTGAGATTTCCTAACAGTTATACTGTAGGCATGCCCCTAAGGGTGCCACTCCAATCTCTACCCAGCACTACTTATAAATGTTGTGTAACAGATTTAGACCATCCAGTTAAACTGCTTTAAAAGCCAATGCCAATGAAGTCTTCCAAAGATCCCAAAAGGGAATGGAACACACGGAACTGTTAATAGCTTTTATCTTCATCCTTTCCCAAGATACTAATAATCACCTGCTACATCCTCATTCTAACTTTATCTGACCATGGAACCAATTTTGTCATTTTAAGAGGTTGCCTGTCTGATAGAGGGAGGGAGGGGGAGAAAGAAGGCTGCAAATGGATGGCTCTTTTAGCCATAGGCATCTAAGCCTGGGATAGAAAACAATTTTGACATTCCCAGCCTGGAATCCTGCCCTTAGCAAACACATCTGATGATCATACATGGTCTTTTGGCAGGCTCCCTTTTGGGCCATCTGTTAAGGATGGCCTTGTGCCTACTCGGATGAGAGCAGCGTGCCAGATTCAATAGGACATACAAGAGATGCCAAGCAAAACTTGCCTGCTTGTCCTCCTCCTATTATTTTAATTCCAAATTACATAGTAATACTTATCTGTATTTTAACATTGCCGCATTTTAGAGGAATTAACACTTTGGTTTTAGCTGGATATTACACATACATTAGTGGAGGGCACCAGCTGAGACAACAGGGTGCTGTTCAGCAAGTGGAGAATGACAGCAGAGCTTGGAAAAGTTACTTTTTTGGACTATGCTTCCAAGAATACCTCTACCAGTAGCCATGCCAGAGGAGCTGCCATCCAAAAAATTACTTTTACATCTGAAATTGAATTTCTGCAAGTATCTAAAAGAATAAGAACTGAACATTTAGCCATAGCTTTCATTCCCGCAAGGAATCTACTACTTTCTTTCCTTAGGCACTTGGAAATTCCATCACACAGTAGGATGGTATTAAAACGTTAATAAAATGCGTGTTTATATACTGTAATACAACACATAAAACAAAAAAGTTTGCCATGCAAGAAGCATAGCCTCTAAAGCCAGTTCAGCAACTCAGTATGCAGTCCCATTAATTGAAAATGGAATATTTTGTCATCCTATGGGCTTTTACCATCTCTGAAAGATTGGCAGTGAAATCTTTTGTTTTAAGGCCTTCAAGTCTGAATTCCTATGAGCGTGCTGCATATACTTTAGTGAAGAATAAACAGTGAAAAAAATCCAAACAACAAGGGGAAAAAAATCAGTTTGTAATAGAATTCTGCCAACAGTGGTAACTTTGCAGCTCATGCCCTGCACATAAAAGCAAGAATTAAAAATATGTTAAAAATCATAAGTCTAAAAGTACTGTCTGTGTAACAGGCCAGGAAAAACTGGTGCTAAGCATGCAAGTTTGGAGTCTCTGGGTGCACAGCCAACAAGACTGCAACAGCAGGTAAGATGTTCTCTAAGGAAGAAAATGTGATTTCAGTTCTTGACAGAACTGAAATTGAGGATGGTATCTCAGAATACTAGCAAATGAATGGTTTCCAAATCTGATATAGGGAAATCCCATATTAGGGTATTAGGGAGTTGGGTGTGCCTCTCAAAACCTTCAGCGTCCAGAGGCAGTATAGCCCCTCCCTTATATAAATGCTGTTATATAAGCAGAGTGATGGCAACAAGTTGTGAGCACTCAGTCTGGTGTGACCCCCTCCCCCTGAAGCCACTCATGCTTGCAGGTCATGGGGTGAGGGAGAATATTATAGTCACAATATTGTAAAAGGCTGGTATAAAAGAAAAAGTTAACAATTCTCTTTGAGAAGATAGAGTTAGCAGGTTAGCTATGATGAGTTAATGAAATATATATAAATGTATTACAATGCTGAAGTAAGATGAAAAGTATCTAAACTGTATTTTGGGAGTCAGATTCCATGATGTATTGAATAGGTCCATATGCCACCAAACACAGCACGGTATTTAAGTCCCTGTGCAAGAATTTCTCGGCAGATGAAATAAGAGATATGGTGTCTCAATATTGTCTACCTTGACATTTCTTATCACTACAATGTATTCCAAGAACCATGTACCTTATCAATCTGACAGGTCTCATAGGCTTCTTGTAAGAAATAATCTGGTTAGAATATGAACTGTCTATAGAAGTAATGTACCGAGTATATAACATCTATGAAAGTGAATATGCCTGGACTCGAAGGTCTATGTGACATGATGATCCTCCAGAAGTAGCTGCATAAGCTAACTGTATGGCTTAATAAATATTTAAAAAACTATAAAACTGCAGAATTCAAAGACATAGCTGTCTTAGTATGGATCAGTATGCAAAGAGATATTGTAGCACCTTTGAAACTGAAAGAAAGTTGGTGGCTTTCATAGACTTCAATCTACTTCATCAGATGCATTGAGTGTAGTGCCTAGGAACAGACCTTCGTAGCTATGTCGATTTCCACACTTCCCTGTTATAGTGCTCTTATTCCACTTTCAACATCCTGTGAAATTCTGGGGTTTGTAGTTTACTGAGGCCAAAGAGCTCTCTAGCTGAGTATTCTAAATGCCCTTTCTACAAACCCTAGGATTCTGTGGGAGGTAAAAGTGGAATAATAGCACTATAATAGTGTAGGGCAGAAATGGTCTATGGATGAGCAGGCTGCATGTGTGAATAGTAATAGAAGTACCAAACTTGTGGGTATGGTGATGAAGTGAAAAGTTCAGTTTTAATGACAGTGGTTAGGGGACAAAGGCAGGAGGAAAGATGTTTCCTAAATCTAAGATGGATAGATAACCATATGAATGGTGGAAACAGTAATTGCACTATAATGTGATGCTGGCTAGGAACCAGAAAGGAGATGTGATAAACTGGCCAAGAGAGCCTTCATGAGCATGAGGAGATGGGTACCAGACCGTGCCACAAACCCAGATAACAATTCTGCTGACACTTCTGCTCAGAAGATATCATCACAGGACCTAATCACATCACCCATAATATCAGAAATATTTTCACTTGCTCATACTCGATTGTAATATATGCCATTCTCTTCAGCACTCTACGTTGGGCAAACAGTCCAGTCTCTGTGCCAGAGAACTAATGGACATCAATCAGGCAGTAGGAATGGGAATACACAAAAACCGATTGCAGAATATTTTAATATTCCTGGCATTCCATCCTGGACCTCAACATAGCAGTCCTTAAAATACACACACACACACAAACACACACAGGAGGATTAGAAAGAGAAACAGCAGAACTGGAATATACCCACAAACTCCAGTCCACGAGCAGAACGTTGAACAGAGACAATGATTTCCTGGCACACTACAGATCTGGGCCCTTTTCACATGGCATTTGCCATGCAAAAGGGCCTCTGGAGCGTCGCGCAACTGTGAGGAGCGGTCCACATGATGCACTTGCAGTCGCACGATGCTCCAGGGGCTGGCAGGCACCAACTGCACACTATTTCATTTTTGGCTGTGAGCCGAAAATGGTGCGTGATCGCGCATTGGTCCAGGCGCCCGTGCGCACTTACTGTGTGCGCGGAGCTCTGGAGCCACAGCGCTCGCACGTCCCGCCCCAGCGCAGTCTGAGAAAATCCCAGGCTGCACTGCAGAAGGAAAAAGAGGGGCTCTTACACGAGCAGGCAGCAGCTGCAGAGCTGAAGGAACTGGGGCGTGAGAGCCTCTCAGAAGAGGCTGCTCGCGCGATCCCCGCACCCCAACTCCACAAAAAGGTGAGTTGCAGAAAGGGCCCTGGATATGCTGAGTTCTGCTGACTTTCACAGATTTGATTATTTGTGAGTTTCTTCAACACCTGCCCCCATACCTCATGTGCTTCTTTTGCAGGGGAACATTTCCTCTCAGTGGCTCCAATCAGGCTGCACAGCCCTTTAAAACCATGCCTCTGTTCCTCCTTCTCCAACTGCTGCCTGGCCAGCTGAGAATGGATCACAGCCCAATTTCTCAGCACCACAAAACCTGTCCTAGTGTCCCCTCAAGGAAAGAGATGGGCAAGAAAGATGAAGTATAGGTGGGTTGCCAACATGACAACTCACTCCCTCCTCTCTCCTTTCCTTGACCAGGTTTGGACCCTGGGTGCCCATTCTCCTCACATGCCTTAGCTCCCTTCCCACAGACACACACACACAAACATGTATTTTGATATTTGTGATTTTTCCACTTTTGTGAGGCTCCTGCGCCCCAACCCTAGCAAATATGGAGGACCAACTATATATAAATGGGTCTTCATTAGTAAAAACAATAAATGTATATCACATCTTATTATTGTTGTTTTCTGCACTTTTTTCATGTCGCAAATTTCTCCCCACATAAGAACAGGTCCTGTAGACTTTGTAACCATTGTTATAAGACCAGATTAACTCTTCTCTCCAATGCTGTATGATTTCTAATCATGTTGGCCCAGGTACTATACAAATAAGTTTTTATTAATTAAGCTTACATTGTTCTCACAGGACAGAGATAACTAAAATAGTGACCAACAAAAGGTGGCTGATCACCTCTAAAATGATCAGAATTATTTGTCCTGAGGATAGCAGAGCCACATATGTACCACAATACTTTTCTCCTGGGAATGTTCTTCAACCTTGTGTTGAGAGGTTATTCCATATTTGAGTCAGTTGCATTGGGGTGATGCACGGTTTGTTGGTTTGTTTGTTTGTTTGCTTATTTGCTTGTTTAATGCACTCTGTCTTAGTACTGCCAATACAGAAATAAGAGACAAACTGGACCATGGTTTGTTCCACTCCTAATCTGATATGTTTACTGGATCATTACAGCTAAAAATATTTTGCACACAGATCTAATCACTTTGAACATTTGTTTTTCTGGCCTTTTTCACTCCAGAAACATGCTTTCTCTCTCTGCTTAGGCAGGCACAGCACTATGCTCTCTGTATGTGAACATTTAAAAGCTCCAAATATATTTGAACAAATATCAATATTTAGTGAAATATCCTTGAAGCCCTTAAATCCCAGCAACAGCAATATCTCATTAACCTACCCCACTTTATTGTCAGCCGCCTTTTTGGGGGGCTCAGCGCCTGGAGATTTCGTGGGCACAACATGTATGTGTATATGGGGAGGAATAGGACAGACAACAGGATCCAAAAGGAAATGAACAAGCAAAAGGATCCACAATTATCTTGTCAACTGGCTTGACAGGAAATATAATATTTAACAGGTCAATTTCTGCTGCTCTTGCTGCATCCAAGAGGCTTACATTTCAAAATTACTCAAAACTTTTAGCAAACTTTTTGCTATCCCTCTCTCTTTATCATTTTTCAAAACACGTTTGGCATAGCTGAGAAGAAAGGTGAATTTGCTATCATTTGCTTTTTCTGAAATAGGCAGTAGTTAACAAAATAGCTTCACACATCTGCTTTAATCACTGTGACAACCTTAAATCTCCCTGAATGAGGAAGCACAATCTTTCCTGAATTATTTGACACACATAATATATAGTTGATCTTTGGACGTCCATGCCTCTTGTAAAGTTTGCTTTTGTTTGAAAAAGAAAAAAATGCACTGAACAGCAGTTGACTATGCCATAATTTATCTCCAAAACATAGCAAGCTGTAAGATTTACCATGCCAAAAATGCAGACAGATTTCCCAGATATTTACCACTGATGAGAGAAATGCCAACAATGTCAGCTGAGGGACTCTACACACAGAATTAGTGACCTGCCCCACATTTCAGGTTAAGAAGCACGCACTTGTGGAATTCTATGCCTGTGCAATAGTCAAAGCCTATAAACTGATGGACATGGCCTTCTTTCTGTCAATAAAATTTTATTGGGAGGCTTATCCTGTGGAGTTCCAAATGTGAAAGATTTAGGGAGTAAAAGAAAATAAGGGCAAAAAAAAAAAAGATACGAATGATACAACAACACTGTTTTGCTGTCAATGGCAAATTGATGTTCAGGAAGGAAACCAAGCTTCTCTGAGCAAATGGACCACTGCTTATCATTGGCGCCAATAACCGGTGGCAATATGATACAAATGGTATGTCAACATTGTTACCCTGTGAACTGGGGGTCCCAGGAGGGGTGCCCAAACAACAAACCAAACCCAAGCAAAGATGGGGAAATTAGCTGGAGCACTCTCTTGGCTAACAAGAGGCAAGGCAACGCAGCAGGATCTTTTACCCTATGTCTACAGCGTCAGGTCAGTGAGGAGGCAATTGGTTCAAACAACAATTAAGATTTATTAAACAGTTATTAAAGAAAAGCACAAAGACACTCCTAACTAGAAAAGGGAAGTAGAATTTGAGGGGAATGGGTGATACGCCACCTGTCCTGCAGTCCTGGAGAAGCCAATTGAAGAGGAAGAAACCCAGTACGGCGACCGAGGGGAATCTGCTGAACCGAGCGGCAGCAAGGTAAAGTGAAGTTCAGAAGATCTGGCAAGAGTTCCAAAGAGCTCTCTGAGCGGGGGATTTTTATAGGGGAAAGAACGACCGCAGGCTAGTCTGGTCTTGGGTAAAAACAATAGGTTTTGGGTTGGAGACAAAGTCTCTGAAAGGTCAGAATTTGCATAATTAAGTTAAAGTCCAAATTGACAATAGTATAGCCGGTATGTAAATTCGGCTAGCTCGGCAGTTAAGTACCTAGCTCGCCAGGATGTCCTCTCAGGGCAGAGGATCCCTTTGTGGTAGCGTGCAACGAAGGTGTTTGTTTCAGGAGGTCCACTAAAGCAGATCTGGCAATATCTGGCTTGATTTGGTGGGAGCAGCAAGCAACAGCCATGCCTAGCTTCGCGCTTGTTCAGCAGGCCTCACAAACACTTGGCTGGTGGCAAAGTAGGGCCGAATTATGATATCAAAATGATATCTTTGGCACACCAAAGGTCAGGCCAGAACGCGGTGGTAACAACATGGAAGTATCCCACAGTTCCTTTTTGGAACTTAATGAAACGCTAAAGTGAAAAAAAGGGGAAATGCTTCCAAAAGCAGGAGAATAAAGAACCACCACCAACCAATGGGTTGGATCCCAGCATGTGCATTCTGTGGAAAGTCCACATAGAAAGCTACTGGAATGGTGACCTCTAGGTGGTACCTTTCTCTCAGTATCATTTTAGTGATCATCTGCAGCACTTACTTCTTCCCACATGGAGAGAAAAGCTTGAAAAAAAATCTTAGCCACTGTTTCGGACTACAATCCCCAGAATCTCTCAGCCAGCAAGGTTTCTGAAAGCTGTAGCCCCAAAAAGCTTCCTTTCGTAGAGTCATAGAATTGGAAGAGACCACAATGGCCATCAAGTCCAAGCCACTGTCATGCAGGAACACACACTCAAAGCACCCCCAACAAATGGCCATCCAGCCTCTATTTAAAAACCTCCAAGGACGGTGACTCCAACACATTCCAAGGCAGCATATCTCACTTCATGATGTTTAGGTGAAATCTCTTTTCCTGTAGTTTGAATCCATTGTTTCATGTCTTAGTCTCTAGAGCAGCAGAAAACAAGCTTGCTCCATTTTCAACATGACATCCCTTCAAATATTTAAACATGGCTATCATGTCACCTCTTAACCTTCTTTTCATCAGGGTAAACATACCTAGCTCTCTAACCTGCTCCTCATACGGCATCATCTCCAGACCCTTTACCGTTTTAGTCGCCTTCCTTTGGACACGTTCCAGCTTGTCAATATCCTTCTTGAACTGTGCTGCCCAGAACTGGACACAGTATTCCAGGTGGGGTCTGACCAAAGCAGAATAGAGTGGGATTATTACTTCCCTTGATCTTAACATTATACTCTTATTGATGCAGTGCAGAATTACATTGGCTTTTTTAGCTGTCGCATCATAATGCTGACTCTTATTCAGTTTGTTGGTGACTAAAACTCCTAGATCCCTTTCACACATACTATTTTCAAGCCAGGTGTCACTCACCTGTGCATTTCATTATTTCTTCCTAAGAGTAGTACCCTACATTTCTCCCTCTTAAAATTCATTTTGTTAGCGTTGGCCCAGCTTTACAATCTGTCAAGATCATTTAGAATTCTGATCTTGTCCTCTGGTGTATTAGCTGTGCCTCCTAATTTGGTGTCATCTGCAAATTTGATGATGACACCAAATTAGGAGGGATAGTTAATACCCCAGAAGACAGGATCAGAATTCAAAACGGGCATTCCATTCAAAATTTCTAAATTTCTAAACTCTGAAAGCAAAGGGATTGAATGGTTTGTGTTCCAGTTTGCTAAAAATATTTTTGCAAGTAAATACCCTAAAGGAAGCAGATCCAGTCTGACCATGGAAGCTAAGCAGGGTCAGCCTTCATTAATACATGGATGCGAGACTGTTAATGAACATCAGGTACTGTAAGCTATATTTTGAAGGAAGCAACTGGCAAAACCACCCCTGAGTATTCCTTACCCAAGAAAACTCTATGAAATTCATGGGGTCATCATACATCAACAGACAACTTGAAGGCACATGAATACAATATCTTGTAACAAGTGGCTGATTTGGTTTTCAAATGAAACTTTGATGAAGTAGAAAATTTTTGTATGTCCAGATCAGAAATTACAGAATCATATCTGCTTCTGCATTTTATCTCATATTTTCAGTATTCCACCTCTACCACACCACAAAATTTTTTTAAAGTAGACCTACATCATGAATTCTGATGCTAATATTGTAAATGGCTTCTTAAATTCAAAATGATGTGTATACAATTAGCATTTGGTTTTATTTTCCGAAAGGTCAAATTTCAGCATATTAGGAAGACTAAGTCCTAGCATCTAGACTTTAGGACAAAAAGGATTTAATTCAATGTTAAACAATTTTACATCCCACTGAATTCAGTGAAAATGTTAAGCAGTGCTTAAATTTATTCAGCTCAAACTGATTAGAATCCAGAATGTTTAATTTTAATTCTTTAATACAATCGATATTGTGAGTTTGAGATATCTGACAATGATTTGCTGATCCATTGTGCTAACAAGAAATACTTACTTGCTCAGGATACTGAACTCAGGACTTAATGCTGGTAGCATTTTTCTCAAAAGAGGTGAATTGCAAGTTCTCATCTAGAAGAACAAAATCCCAACTCAACTGAAATTGATTGGTGCTGAAGAAGGTTGGAGTTAGCTGGGCTCAGGGCATTTCCACACCTGCAAACCCCAGGATTCCATTGGATGTTGAAAGTGGGATCATAACGCTATAACAGCCTAGTGCGGAAATGGCTTCAGATTAAAAGAGATGAATAAAAGATATAGAAAAGATAACAGATTGAGAAAGAAAAGCACAAAGAAAATGTTGTTGCAGAATGGGGCTTGAGGAAAAGTGTAAAGTAGAAAAAAGAACAGTGGCAAAGGAAGAGTCTGAGGAGCCTTCATAATGTTTATGCTTACGCTACAGACTACTAGGAAAAGTGAAGCACTCTTTGAGACTCCCTAGGGAGCACTGTCATGGTGGGCCACTGCATATTTAGAGAAAACTGAGGAATGAGAAGCAGCAAGCAACAGCAGACAGTGACAAACAGTCTGTCCAAAAAGAAGTGCCAGGTAAGGTAAGTGTAGGTGCCACCATCATCATTCTCCTCTGTAGCTTAAGGCACATCTGAGAGGTACTCTGGGAAAACAAGATGTTCCTCAAGAATCACTGTGTTCTAATCTGTATAAACAATTATTTTTAGGAAGCCAGTGTCAGCAGCTGTGATTTAAATGGAGACTGCTGGCCCTGGGATTTGCCCCACCATGCCAAGTGCTGATAGTTTTAGGATCCATGTCTGGCTACCAGTAAGGGCATGGTTTGGATGGGCACCATATCTAATTGGCATTGTATTTAATTGGCAACACACTTTAATTGGCATTGATATCAAAATCAAACCTGAAGGTGACTGGGAGGTCAAACCAATATAGGGAAAACTCTGACTGTGAATGTGAGAAAGAAAGGCTGGTCAGCCTAAGACACCCTCCAGGTATGACTAGGCCATTTGTCAGGCAAATCGATGCTGTTCTTGTAGATAATAGATAGTAGAAGCTGGAATTTCCCATAGAACACAATTGTGAGAAGCCCACCAGGACACTGATTGACAGATAGCCATCCCCTGTGCACCTAGACTCCTTCCTCTTTCCTCATAGCACCCACAATAGACAGCTATTACAACACACATTATGTTTTTGTCATCCAAACACTGCAAATGTTAGTGGGCTGGTAGTCCATTGTCTGTGCTGCAACTCCCATTGTTCCATGCTTGGAACTGGACATATCTTCCACCTCCACAGGCTATTTTTTGGGTACAAATATCCCTGATTCCAGGATGCCTAACACAGTCTTTCGAAGGTTTACCCGTCACTCTGTCCATCTGACTCCTGAACGAGAACTGTCCTTAGGTCCTACCTAAGCCAAACCACTTGCTCTTCACTACTCTTCTGGACTGGTAATTATAAACCCAAAATCCTCAGCCTCTCTATTCATAATTTCTCCCCCTTTATCCTTCGGTTAGCTTTTGTGTGAATATTTGACTGTGTGTATCTTGTGTGCATGCATGAGTGAATTCCCCTCAATAAAACACATTTTTAGTTTATTTTTGAATCTCTGGCTGGTTCTTTTCCTGCATTAGCCTGTAAACATTGGTAGAAAGATCTCATTAAGTTATCCACTTCTTGCAAACCTCTTCTTTTAGCTAATTAATTCCCCATTTTTGCACAGAGGTACTGGCATCAGAGGGTTGCCTTCATGGTACCTATGTTTTGAAGTAACAATAGTAGGTCTTGCTGGGAAGACAGGAGCATTGGAAGACTGAGAAGGAGTCAGATGGGTGTAAGGTCAAGCTAATATAACAACTCTAGGAAGAACCAGGTTGAGGAAGACAGATTTAGGTCTGAATAGGAGAACTACCATATGCATGTTATGGAGTCTCTGCTTGCTATCCTGCTATGGCCTGAAGAGGAAAATGAAGACCAATGTAGTGTTTAGTTGCTGTGGGGGCTGGATTGATTTGAACCAACTAATCAATGATTTGGTGATAGGCTTCTTGTAGTCATTCTTTGCTTTGCTTTTGTCCACATGCACCTACAAGAGTGTATTTGCAATTTCTCTCTGCCTGTGTTTTCATGGAACAAAGACTAAACCACAGCCTTCAACTAAGAGTTTCTCTCAATAGAAGTCTGAAAATACAAACACATTCAACCTGCCCTCCTTTCAAAAAGCAGCATTATTGTGGCAAATCTCTCTTTCCTTTGAAACTCATAAATGAAAATTCATGTTCTCCCATGAAAATGTAAAGAGATTCTCCCTCTCCTCGCCCCCTCCGGGCAAAACACCCTCCTATTTTTGTTTTGATAGTGATAGTTGTGCATAACACAAATGCCTTTGTGCAGATTCTCCCTCTTGTCACAATAACCCCAGTAATTAATTAAGTGAAGAGGCTGTCAATTAAACACTGATACTAATCTAGACATAAAAAGTCCCTTAAGAAAGACTAGGTTGGAACATATTTGCAGGCAATGTCAATGCTGCTTTCATGCAATCCAATTCCCAAACAATTGAAATGTTTCGCATAGTAGAAACCATCTTGGCAACACTTGTAATGCGAATTACTTGTGCTATAGATACGGTCCCTGCAAAGAATGCTTAGAGAATAAAATGTCTATTGTGTAAGCATAAGGCTTAATGAACAAAAAAAAATTGGCATTACATCATTAATTAATGCCGGGATCTATCATGAAAAGATTGCCAAGGACAATTAAGAAAATGATTTTAAGTGTCCTTGGAGACTAGAATGCAGTTCTGATTTTAGCCTTACTTATTTTAAGTGTAGCATAAAGGTCAGTTTCTTTCAAGTGTGAAGATTTAAGTAGTATTGATATAGATGTTAATCTTTAGGTAAGAAAGGGAAACAGAAAACACACATGCTCCATCTGAGTACACTGAATGGAAAACCTTTTTCTTTTTTGCTACAAAATTCAAGCTAAATATATTAAGTGACAAGGAACCCTAAGGCATGCACTTTTGTCTGTATGCTTTTTTCTTAGGTGAAAAATAGTTCCATGGTAGAGCAGCTGCCCTACATACTAAAAGAGCCAGTTTTGATCCTCAGATCTGATATACAAGACAGCTTCATTTGTACTGACTGTATGATCTGAATAAGCTTTGTGTTAATATTTCTGACTGAGATTCACAAAACCCTTATCCATTAGAGGGAATTAGAGAAATCTGTGGAGGATAAAGGAAGGATGGGAAACACTCTCAGTGTTTTAGAGAGTCTCACCAAAATTACTAATTTCACACCTCCCATGATAAGATTCATTTGTAGGGATGGGCCAACCAAATCCTTGAATCCTTGGTAAGAATTCATGATTCGTGAATCCAAATCCCTGTGCTAAAATAGGCAAACCAAATTTTTCAAATCCATCAACCAAATAGTTTGATGGAGACTGAGACACCTGAAAACCTGGGAGACCAGACACACAAAGGGAGATGCCAAGTCGGTGAGTTTTTCCCATGGAGTAATAATGGCTTTTGCTAACAATTTCAATTACATCTGGGGCTGTATTCTAATATATTTAAATTAAACATTTAATATTTAAGTTCAACACTATTTTCTGTGCTGAAAATCAATGGCATGTATAAATGCTGTGGTCAGTGGGTCTGACACCTATCAGAAGTAGTGGGGTAGAGGGCAAGATCACACAATCTCATCCAGTGATTGCCACATGTAGGCCAGTGTACCTCCTTCCACAAGACCAGTGCCTGATTGAAAACCTATAGCTAGAACAGGATGAGAAGTGAAATGTCTGCCATGGTTTCTCATGAGCCACATAACAAACTACATGTAGTAGAAAGGAAAAATTCTTTTTAAAAATTGGCACCTCCAGAGCTCACCAAAGGCCTGATTGGCTGGAAGGTACAGTCTTCTTGAGATTTCAAGGGCAGCTGAAAGTTTTCTTTGCATAGCTCCCTTACAAAGCTCTTTCACACACAAATCTGGGGTTTGTAGTTTTACAAGGTGTCACAGTCTTCTCCGCCAAAGTATGCTGGTGCATCATCAAACTACAAACCCCAGGATGCCATAACAGCCATGCAAAGAAAATTTAGTTTTGATCTGGAGTATCTCTTTACTGTAATATGTGACCCTGTTTACACAGGCAGGAAAACAAGGGATTAATCCACATTTTCCTGTCTGTATAGAAAAGGCCTTCATGTCATTTTCAATCTGGGGGAATCCTGAGGCAAAACTATGACAATTGTCCTGGGCAGATTTCTTCAGAGGGAGGTTTGCCTTTGCCTAGGCTTTTCCTAAGGGTCAGAGAGAGTGTCTTGCCCAAGCTTATCATTCCTTCTCTTGCTATTTAAACCCTTTTTTAAAAAAAGGATTCAAAAGATTTGAGATTCATGAGATTCATGGATTCCCAGAACCTTCCAGGGATTTGGATTCAGATTCAGAAAATTCTGGATTCGTCCCATCCCTATTCATTTGCTTCAGAGATTTCCACAAATGCAAAGTTTGTAGTATATTCTGCATATATGAAAACACACATGCATGGTTAAAAATATATCCAAATGGAAAATAGACAAACACACAAACACATTTTAATCCGGTGGGAGGATATGATCAGAAATTTGTATATTAAGAAAAACTCATAATGATACAAGCATGATAGGAAATACAAGTGCAAAATTCTTATGAATTTCCATGTAAGAACATCTTGCAAACCGGTGGCTGGCATCATGTTGTCTTTTTATGCATATGCAAGTTCCCTTATACATGTAGTTCAACTTTTTTAGCTGTTGGGTAATATCTGTATTCAGTTCATAGTTACCTAAGCAGTGTCCCATGAGTATTATAGTTGCACATGCAGTGGCACATACTTGGATGTACATGGCCACTCATCAGTGCCTTCAATGTGCCACTTTCTTCACCGGGATTCTGGAAACAGCAAGCGCATTTGCAGATATGCAACTGATTGGGCAATGCTCCTATTCATCAGCAAGTGGAAGAGCTCAACCACCACCAAATAACATAAGTGTAGATTTACACTATGCAAGTTCAATGTAGGTCATGATACAAATAAAAGATGAGAAAAGATTATAGGTGAGATCAAGGGAAATGCTACAAAAATTGAGTTTTTCGCATTGAGCTATTAGTCCTAATAGCTATACAATTGCTCCAGTGTCAGGGATAGTATGCCTCTTAATATCAGTTGCTAGGAAACAGCAACAGGAAAGGGCTATTCTGTCCTAGTTGCAGACTTCTGGACTTTCTACTAGGCCTTTGATTGGCCATTGTGGGAACAAAAACTTGGAACTGGTAGGCCTTTGCTCTGGTCCAAAACAGCGATTCTTTCATTCTTCTGTTCATATAGAAGGGATAGAGTTCCTCAGATGTTACAGAGCCAGTGTGATATATTGGTCTGAGACTAGGACTCTGGAAGACAAGGGTTCAAATTCCCGCTCTGCCAGGGAAAGCCACTTGATGGTAGGGTTGCCATAAGAGCCTCCTCAGTGGCTGCTCCTAAGTTTTAGAACTCCCTCTCAAGACAGGTTCAGTCTGACTCTTCTCTGCCATCTTTTCACTGGCAGGCAAAGATCTTCTTGTTAAACAGGCCTTCAGTCTTGGCTGACTGGGGTACAGTGATGTGCTACTAAGTGTGCTGTTTTTAGTATATAATGTGTATTTTAGGCGCTTTTTTAAATTCTTAATGTTTTAAAAGTAGTGTTTTAATTGAATATTTGGTTTAATGCTTTTTAAACTTGTACTCCATATTGTTTTGGATGTTCAGTCTTAATTTATATTGTAAGCCACTTTGAGTCCCATTTGGGAAAAAAGTGGGATATAAATCAACTCAATCAATCAATCAATCAGAGCTAACTTGAAGACATATAACAACAACCCCAGGTTTATGGTCATGATTATAGCCCAACTCATCCTGTGAAATCTGAATTATGTATGTCAAGTCTGTCTCCAAATCCATGATTAAATCATATTCTGTTGTTGTTACATTCCAATACTTTCCTCTGAATACAATCTACAATACCTTATATTCGAGATCTTCCTTATAAGCATTAAGCAAGGTTGACCCTGATTCTCAGAGAAGATCTGATATCTGCAGGATATTTAGGATTCTGAAGTCATATTGACTGATGACTCAGACCCTTTTCACATGGCATTTTCCATGCGAAAGAGGGCCCGGAGCACTGCACGATTGTGAAAAGCGATCTGCATGACATACTCACAATCACGCAACACTCCAGGGGCCAGCAGGCGCCTATCGCGCACCTTTTCATTTTTAGCTAGAAGCCGAAAATGGTGCACGATCGCACTTTGCTCCCAAGCCCCACAAACACTTACCTGGTGCGCAGAGCCTCCGGAGCCACACCGGTTGCATTCCTGCCGCAGTGCAGCCTGGGAAAGTCCCAGGCTGCACTGTGGAAGTAAGAGGCGGGGCTCTCGCGTGAACAGGCAGCTTATGCAGAGCCGAAGGACCCCGGACGTGAATGCCTCTCGCTGGAGGCTGCTCACGTAATCCCCACACCACAGCACCAGAAGAAGGTAAGGTGTGGAAAGGGCCTATATCATCTATGATTAAATCACGGGTGTTGGAGGTACGAGGTAGTACTAAAGTTCTGTTTGGTGTATCTACAGCACCAGAGAGCATCTCCGTTGAAAACAACCTTCTCCTTCTGTCTATAATAAGGATTTTCAGTAAAGAACACTCTCTGGGAGATGCTATTGGTCATTTTGCTGCATTTAGAAGCCTTTAGACAAAGGGCTCAAAGGTTTAAGGCCTAAATGCCAGGAAGGTACATCATAAATTACACATATTTGTGTGGAACATCTGTAACTTTACAAGGTCAAGCTGCTATATGAATTTGTTTATCTTATTTGTATGCCATGTGATTCACTGTGCACATTACCAAAGAAAGTAGCAAACACTTGCAAACCACATTTTGGAGTGTTCTTTAATGAAGATCCTCCATTATTCATTTCTGTTTACTTTCGTTTGAGTTTCCTAGGTAGTGAAAGGCAAATGCAGACTCTTCACCAAGAACTTTGAATGGGTTTGTATTCCTTACTACAGACAAAAGAAGAAAAGATTATTCTTAAAGGAGATGAAGGCACACAACAAGAAGCCAAAAAGAGGAACAGGTAGGAAGCAGTGCTTGGAAAAGTGATGTTCTAGAATGTAACTTGCAGAATCCCTCAGCTAACATGGCCACTGCTCATGCTGGTTGGAGGATTTAGGGTAATTGTCATCCCAAAAAGTGATTTTTACCAGGCTCTAGAAGGAAGAATGCACTGATTCAAGATGATACACATTTAAATTGTTTAATGTGCTACACTCATAGGTTGCTTTTACATTCCATATACCATGGGGTGGACAACTTCTGAGGATTTGAGGCAATTTCCCTATCTCCTGGACATTGATGGGCTACCTTCTTAAAAAATCATTCCCAAAAATAGCACCTCATGCCTCCAAGAAACCTTTGGATGAGGGGTGATTTGCCATTTACGTACAACAGACCCTCCCTCTGGGCCTGTTTTAGATGGTCCTGGAGTGTTTGTTTGTTTGTTTGTTTGTTTGTTTGTTTGTTTGTTTGTTTGTTTGTTTGTTTTAATGCCTTTTCTGTCCTGAAAGAGGTGGGAAGATCAAACTAGCATTTAAATGGCAAACTACACCCTTTAAAGTCTTTTGTGGGTGAGAATTGGGTTGTCAGGGAACTAGAAGGGCTCCAGGCCCCTGGAAGAACACAGGGAGTCATGTGGCTTCCGTGCTGTTCAGGGGACATATTTGCTTTTAGCCTGTGATAGACAGCTTGAATAAATTTACCATTAATACTGCTAAAATCAATGGGGTGGACCTCTACCTACAGCATTTAAGATCAGGCTGCGCATAGGAAAAAGTGAGATTATACTTTTCAGTCATTGCTCTGAGAAGGCAATTATGGCATAACTGAGCCACAATAAAAGGAGCATTAACAGCAGATTGTGAAAGCATCACACTAGTAAATTGATTTAACAAATAGATCAAAATAATAAGGAAATATCCAAGTGTGAGGCATTAGTTTTGCTAAAAATATTAAGACTGTATGTGCTCCCCCATCCTTTCTTCTTAGAACAACACATTAAAGGAAAATGTTGTGAGTATCTAAACTGTTGCTGTGTACAATGTTGTTTCTTCCATTCTTGTTTTGCTTTTGGACTAGTGATGTCCAGTCATGCAGTCAAGAAAGCTCAGGAAGTGAGAGCTCAACTGCATTCTTTCCCATGTTTACCAAACACACTTTGTGTGGTGCCTCTAAGTAATGGTGCTGCTGCTGTTTGGAAAATGGTCTACTTTATGAGAATAAAAGGAGCTGCTGAAAAAGAAAAGAAAAAAAAAGAAGGAAGACTAAGAGCCCCTTCATTTCAACTTTAAATAAACATTTGTCTTATGTCTCTTCTTTGAAACAACAGATTATAATTCTAATGTTGCCGTTGTCTGATCCATCAGGTGCATTTGCTGTCTCTAAAGCAGCTCTTTCAATGGTCTTCAGTGTGAGGGTACAGGAATATTATTCAGACTTCACGAATGGGCTGCATTGGTCCTAAAAGGGCAACATTCCTTCAGTTAAGAGCCGTGTTATGAAATATCAGCAACTTCACATGATGGCCAAGAATCTGGATCACAATTGCACAGAATAAAGTTATGACAGTGTCGTTCCACCAGTCTTCCTCCTTGTTCCCAGCACAACAGATCTTTTCTGCACTAGACGGTGTCCCATTAGCAGGCAGGGGAAGAAGAGGGATATCAAGGTAGCAACTAATTGACCATGTCAGTGGTGAGAAAAGGTCCACTGCACTGATACAGTCATTACACAAGGACATATCAAACACTTCCTATTGCAGTGAGGAGAAAAGCACACACATGCACACACACACTGATGCAATGGGAGGTTATACCAGAATATGTGACAAACAGGACTCCATCAATTATAATACGAGTCCAATTGCTAATACCAGCTAGAGTAGATGCCTTGAACCAAAAGAACTTGCATGAGAATACTCTTAGCAAACTCACATTGATTCAGGGGATCTACTCTTGAGACACTCAGAATAAGATTCAGAGACTAACCTCATTCCTGCATGGTGTCGCAGTCCCACTATGGTGACGGGATGGCAGCGGTCCATGGGTCATGCTTTCACACAACATCGTCATGGTCCCGCTGCCATCCCTCCTCCACCCATTACGATCACAGGATATTCACTTAGCGGAATAAATGCAGAAATATTAATTCCTGTGCAGAAAATGCTGTTTTGCACATAAAATAACCACATGTGAATTTTGCACAGAATAAGTCCCAAGCTGCAAAGATTCTTGTCAGTCCAAGATTCTCCTCATCAGGGTTTCTCAACATTCCAAAAACATGTTTTTGACCATTTTTCAAATATTTTCAAATATTCTTTCCATCCCTATCTACCAGCAGGCTAAATTATCTGAGTCCAAAAGGTTCATATATGCTTATTTATTTACTTTCTTTTGAATATAATGTGATATTCTGGGTCACCAATCTAAACTTTGTGGTTCTTAATTGCTGTCAAACTGGCTTTACGGTGATGATTGAGAGGCCTTGAAGATGCCCTATCATAAAAAGCCCTGTCCTGGTTCCGCAAACTCAGAGCTGTGGCTTTCTTGATTTGGTCTATCACTTGTAACGCAGTTGTCCTCTTTCTCTGTTGCCTTCTGCTGTTCCAAGCATTACTGTCTTTTTAGATGAATTACATCATCTCACAATATACCCAAAATGCAACAGCCTGAGTTTAGTCATTGCCGCTTGTAAGAAGAATTCATGCTCAATTTGATCTAGAATCTATGTATTAGTTATTTTGCAATTCCACAGTACCACATTTCAAATACCAGTACCACATTTCAAAGGAATTGATTCTCTCCCTGTCAGCTTTATTCACACAGAAATGTTGAAAGGCATGGGAGGTTGCCAAAGTGTCACAATTTTACATGGAAATATGGATGAGCAGTGTGTTCACAAAGGCAGTCAGCACCCCTTTCTGCAGCTGCAAAGCCACTCTATCTGACTGTCATGGGCTTCCAGGACCTGGACTCAGACTCAGGCCCTTTCCGCACCAGGCTTTTTAAACGGTGCAGAGCAACCTCCGACAGAGGTCTTCTGCACCGTAGAGTGGACTGGGGCGGACTACTTTTTGCAGTTCTGCATCTCAGTCCGCTCCAGAGCGACTGGAACTGGTCGCACGGCGTGTTTTTAAAAACCTCTTTTTAGAGGTTTTTAAAAAGCACAGAGGGTGCGACTCCGTGTCACTCTGTCGCCGCCCTCCAGTGCAGATTTGCAGGCACGCACTAGCGCATGCCTGCAGATCTGCTGGGGGCGGGCTTTAGGCTGGTTAGCTTCTCCGGTTGGTGGAGAGCCTCCACCAACTGGAAGCCGCCATTTTGGACGCTGGAGCAGTGCGGAGCGATGAGCTTGCACTGCTCCTTGTCCCAACGGACTCAATTGGAAGCCAGAGAAATCCGGTGAGTCCCATTTTCATGCAGTTCCTTCCCCACTTGTAGAAAGGGCCTCAGAGTCTGAGACAGCAGAACTTGCTCTGAGCCTTGGCACAGAGGCTGTTACGGCAGCACCTGCAGAGCAGACATCTGCCCCCGAGACAGACCAGGGGGCTGTGCCAGCCCCAGTAGGGAGCCCTGCTCATTCTGACATGGAGAGTGACCTATCCATACCTACCTTCACCCAGCGTAGACACCAAAAGGGTCTCCTGCATCACTCCCAGCGAATTTATGCCAAGCAGTAATTAATCAGTCAGCACCTGCACTGATCTTGGAACCTCTAGCTTTTGTCAGTAATTACCTGTTCTCCTGAGCTCCAGTTTTCTCCCTTTGCTTGTGTTTCTGCCTTTGACTTGTGTTTGTTTTGCCTGCCTCTGATTTATGGACATTGTTGGGACCATTATTGCTTCTCATTTGCAAAGCTGTTTCCTTGCTTAAGTAAACTAACCACTTAAGTTGCTGCTGAATTTCTGACCTGTGTTTTTTATCAGCTTCTCCTGGCTGCTAGCCCAGATCAAGCTTGGACACTGACACTGAATTCACACCGAAAACCACTTTCCTTCTCTCCCTTCCTTGCAATCATAGATCAAAGAAGGAGCTGTTGCTGACTGAGGGTATATCTACACTACAATCTTAAACTGGTTCTACAGTTATTCTCACTTCTTAGGGAACCTTTGGCTTTGAGATAATCCTCAGCCTTCCCCAAAACTACAGTTCCCAAGATTCTTTGTGGTTATGATCGCCACTTCAAAGCCACTTGTTTTCAGTAGAAGTAATGTGGTGTGTGTGAACCATTCCAGAGTATTAAAATAGCCAGGTAGCCTTCCAATTAGGATCATTCTGACAACATTCTGCAGGCACGTGAAGAGCTTAGTAAGAGAGACTGTCATTATAACAGACTGAAGCATGTTGCTATTAAAGACATCTAATGACATTAAATTTTCTTGGCATTATCAAGAATGTGTTACACAGAATTGAAAAGAAGAGGCAGACCTGATCTAACACTCCACATAGTATCCTCACACAGACTGAGGAGAATCTCTTTACTGGCTCAGAAGCTTTAACACAGTGCCTTCCTGATGTTGACAGATTCCATCTGCTCTCCTTTAATTAACGTCAAATATGTAAACCATTTAACACATACAGGCCTGCATTTTGAGGGATTAAGAAATTGGAACTAGCTCTTCATAAAATTGCATCACCCTCTGTCTTGGTTTTAGCAAAACTCTCAATATACTGTGGACTATAAATGTGATACATATATGGATGGATGGATACACAGATGTACGCATGTAGCACAGTTTAAATGATAAAAGATGTAACACTCATGGAAAAATAGCAGACTCATGTGAGAGTTTTGTTCAGTCAGCTGGTGATAGAGAATTTTCTGAGAAGTGAACTTTCTTGTTGTCTCATTTCTCCTTCCTGTTGGCAATTAGCAGAAATGAGAGAACACTCAGATGAAGTTTATTGATACAATTTGTCTTACAGGTAAATCACACACCTATGGAATGGGTGGGGTACATGTAAAAGACAGATTTAAATGGCAAAATGCACTGGTGGTGCTATGCACATGCAAATGAGTCCATCAAACACAATTTTAAGGATCTGCCAATAATCATCACTTTCTGTCTCTGATGTTTTTATATGTGGTTTCATATATGAAAAGTGTTGGCAGATTGACCTTTCCTCAGCAGTTGCTAAGCAGCTTTGATTTTCCTGTTGGTACACGCCAGATAGAGCTTTCATGGGATTTATAGTGTCAGCCTTGGCCAGATGTACCATTGAAGTAGAATGCTGGTGTTGATGGATGCAGAATTGATATACCTGTACCAAAAACTGTTCTCTTGACACTACTGAGGACATGTGAGAGAGTGTTCTTGGTGGATGTTCTCAGGCTGTGGAATTCCCTCCCACATGGGGCTTGGTGGGACCTCCTCTGATCTCTTACCACCAGCAAGCAGACATTCTTATTTAGGTGCGATTTGGGCTCTTAAATACTTGTTGCAGAAAGTGTTCTTAAATGGGACTACAGTTTTCTATTTTCTATTTTCTTTGTTGCTATGGTTTTGAGGTTTTAAAATGGTTTTAAATCAGCACTTTTAACAGGATTATTTATTTATTTTTAAATACTTATATGTTATAATTTGTCAGGGAGGGTTACCTGTGCTGTTAGGTACCTTGGGTCCCATACTGGGAAAAATGCAAGATATAAATTCAATAAATAAATACGTTCAGTTGCCAGTTTGGCCTTTTTTTCTGAACATGGAATTGGGCTCAAAGAGAAGTGTCATCTTGTCCAATTATAATATGGCAAAGGAGGCAATTATAAAGGGAGAGAGGAGGGCATTGCACCCTTCTAAAATAGGAATTTTGCTTTCTCAATGAAATTTTCTTTCAGTCTCCAGATTTTTTACTTTGCAGTGAGAGGCTGAAAATTCACCCCTACAACCACTGCATTTGATGTGTGTTTCCCTTGCCTAGTTATCTTTGTCTGTCCTTTTTCTTCAGATATCTAAACTGTATTTCTAAATGTTTGACTGAAAATTTACATTATTGCAGTGCTATATATTTTCTTTTCAATTCACTCAACAATGTGAAGACATATGGAACTAGATTCCACATGAATTAAATAGATTTTGCCCACTAATACCTTTCAACAGATTAGATTTTTAAAAAATAAGGAGTGTTGCCAAGGAGTGTTTGACCTATTCAGAGAACTTTTACCAAAGAGAAAACTACAATTTATATTTATTCAGTGGCATGTATAAGGTATGTGTAATATGTATAACCTTCTTTGATTAGTCATCATGATTACTTGAACAAGTAATGGGAGGGGGCAGGTAACCTAGACATGCCCTTCTCTGTCATCTCTTTCCTCATAACCTTCTTCATGTCCAAAGTGACAAAGAGGAGAATTTCCTGTTCACATGGAAATATAGAGGCCTACCTTCATAGGTCTACCTAAATGGAAGGATTTTCGCCTGCGAGCAGAAAGAAAATAGACATGGGGCCAAAAAAATAAAATCCCAAAATGTTCCCAGATGCTTTCTAAAGTGTGTGGAAGGCAATTTGACCTCATTTTAGAACCAAGGGAGCCCTTTTTAACAAACAGAATCAGAAGGGAATCAGAAGCAAGTTCCAGGTCACAAGCAAAGTCTTCTCCTGGGCTTACAATAGCTCCACAGGTGGCATGGCAAAAATGACTGCCATATCCTCTGAGGGTTCAGGGGGCATTAGAGTAAATATGTATTATTCATGGAGGAATTGCAGCAGTGGGTACAGTCTCCAAGGTTTCCTTGAGGATCAGATGTTTTCCCCTAATTCTAGATACTCATCAACTCCTGGTTTATATATCCAGGGGTAGCTGTGTTGGCCGTACAGCAAAATACAACAATATTGAAAATCCACAAAGGAGTGATACTTTTATTGATCCAGCCAAAATTCACAAAATGTATCATGCAATGTTTTGCGGACTGAGGATGTTGTCATATTCTGGTTTATAAGTACTTGGTTCTTCCCAGCATGCATGTCAGACTGCAACATGTCTAGACATTCCTGGAGATATAGTAAAAAAAAAACAACCCACTAATCAGTCTGGTTGATTTCACTGTGAAAGTGAAGCCATGTGAATTCAACGGGGTTAACTATTTTCCTTTGACTCAAACATGTCTTTGCTCACAGCTACAATATGATCAAAATGCTGTAAATTTCCAACAAGTATTAATAGATCCACACAGACAGAAGAAGCATGTATGAATCCCCCATAGCCTGTATTATTATTATTAAATAATATCATATTTATTAATATACCGTGTTTTTCCCAGTCCAGGACACAAGGCAACTTACAACAGTTAAAACAGGCATAGGAAATAACTTGTCACAGACAAGTTGCTTTTATTTCCTTAAAAACTAGAGCATAACCAACCTACTCTATGAACATATCATAACAAAAGATAACTTCATACTTTTTGTAATATAACTGAAACAGTTTTATTTATATAGTTATGAGTGTATGTGGCTTCACCATTCAGATGTATTTTGTACCATTGAACCAACAGTTTGTAACAATTTTAAAGTAACAAAAATGAATATTTTAATTTTTTGACTTGTGAGAAAGGAAACAGTTAAAATTCACATTACAATTTGTAACTATAATGATAAATATCATTAACCATAATGGCAACTAATTTTTAAAGTAGGTTTCCAAGGCCTGGAATCTGTACTCTGAGGTTTTGATTCCTCCACAAGTTGTTCTTCACACAATTCATTGAGGCTTTTGAGGGGGAAACCTGGTTGTCTGAAGCCACCCTAAGAAGAGAGCCAGATGAAGATGTCAGGATGGAGAACATAAAATACTTACTCTTCTGCACTATAGCAGCTGATGTAACAGGCATGAAATTTATGTGGTGAAAGATCTGGGACTGCCACCTTTCATGTCCAACAAAGTTACTCAAAAGGTCAAGGCCACGATGTCTTTCTGCTAACATCTGAGCAGAAACTGGCATTTGGAGATTCCCATGTGCACATATATATAGTAAGATAGATTAAACTTATACGGAACAGCTGTGTGGGACTTACACCGCTTAGCCAAAGGGCAGAGAGATTAGAGGCCATGTTAATAAGACATGAAAATTATTGACAGAGGAGAAAACAAATGCAAGAGCCCTATCCACCTTTCTGCTATTTATGAAGCAATAATAATCGTTACTTTAAGTTTTATGAAAGCGAATGCTAATTAAAAAAAGGTCAGTTTACACCTTGGCAGTTTGGATTTCGGAATGTAAACGCAGCTCATTGTACCAGTGTTCTTTCTGCCAACTGTATGGTTTAAAATCCTACCAGTTCTGGCACTCTTGCTCACTTTGAACCATTTGGAATTCCAGTGTTGTAAATTACATTGCTCTGGAATTTCTGGGCCATACAGATCAAGTTGGTCTCCACAACAGAAGTCTAAAAATAGTTCTTTTAAGCTTCTGGTCGCTATATAGTCCTCTACCCTAAGTTAAATACAGACTTAAATTCAGCTGCTCTCAGGACTCTTTTTCAATGAGTAAGTGAGTACAATAAGTATATTTAAACTCACTCAAATATTGTTGAAAACTAGAATTGAACTCCTACTTTCTCTTTGCTAAACATTTTTTTTTCTTCATTCCTCATTTCACATTATGAAACTGATATGGGTGCTCCTAATCGAAATTAAGTGGTTTTATGATCGCACTTTTTGTAAACCTAGGTTATAAGGTTGTAAATTTAGGTTATCTATATAGAAAAAAATGTCCTCCGAAAATTGTGCTTCATTGGAAATAATATACAAGGTTCACAAGTAGGGGTAAAGAAAGAATATCCATCCTTACATAACTGGGGAAGGGGGAATAATGTTCAAAAATAATCCCTAGAAAATGGTTTTAAAAATGTTTCTGGAACACCAAGAAACACTGGTGAGGAGAATCCTGGACTCCGGAGAATTTTTGCAACTTGGGACTTAGTACTATTATTCCACTTTCAACATCTTATGGAATCCTTGGGTTTGCAGTTTAGGGAGGGGTCTCAAAGGGTTCTGTAGGATGTTGAAAGTGGATTAATAGCACTATAACAGTCTGGTGCGGAAATGGCCTTATTCTGCGCAAAATTTGCACACGGTGTATAGTGTTTTTTAAAGCAGAAAACAGTATTTCTGCACTGAAATTATTATTCCTCTGCAGAAATATTTTTGGTGCAGAAAATGTTCTTTCCTATTCAGAAAATGTCCAAATTTTGTGTAGAATAAGTCCCAAGCCATAAATAGTCTACAAAAACTGTGTGATTTTCAAACACTTTCTTGAAGTGGGAACAAAATTGTCAAAATTACTTGTTGCTGCTTTCAAGAATAAAATTAGTGAAGAATTATATCTCTCTTTAGTAATTACAGAAGAATGCAGCAGGGCACACTAAGAATATTTGTCAGGAAAGAAGATGTAGCCTGCAATCTACTGCTGTAATATGCTTTGAAATTCTGTCAGTTTCCACGGATCTGTATGGAAGGGGCAAAGGTACCAAGCTGCAATCTAGAGATGGATGGGATACTTTTATATTACCTAATGAAGTGGAAGAGAACCTCTTCTCCCACATGTATTTCCTGCCCTTTCCCCTCATCGTATGATACAACTGCTTACTCTACAAAGAAAATGAACGTGTGTGTGTATGTGTGCGCGTGTGCATAGTCTGTGTATATGTCTATCTGTAATGGACAGATAAATTGTACAAGCTAAGTTCCTCACTTTACCTAAGGCACATCATCAGTATCTAGAAACAAGTTGACAACTCAAGGAATGTCATCAGCTATGGGTAATAGCTACAGCTATCACATTCCACTTTGTACAGGTAAAAATCTTTCATGCACTCCTGTCTCCAAAGCAAGAGCTCGAACAGAAAAAGAAAAAGAAAAAGGAATCCTGCACAAATTAAGATGCGCTGATATTGCCTGCTTTAGATGGCAGTGCACTCCCCCATTAAAGAGCAGGTGTGTAGCTTGGGGGGTGCTCCTGCCACTCTGTCACTGAAAGCTAAGGTGGTCATGTCAAAAAGAAGACAGTGCTCCAGTACCATTAATAATTGAGCACAAGTTGAAATTTCAACAGATGTAAGTATTGGCATATCTAGGCTCAGCAGCACCTACAGCAAGCACGGAAGTTGCGCCCCTAGGTGCTGCTGTGCCACCACCAGTGGAGGCAGCAGTGGTGGCTACAGGCACGGGGTGGTGGGGGCAGGTGTGTGTGGGGCTGAGAGGCAGGCACAAGGTGGCAGCAGCAGGTATGGGGAGTGAGGAAGGGGAGCAGGGGGCAGCAGCAGGTGCAGGGGTGGCGGTGGACAAGGGGGTCCAATGGGCGGGCACAGGGTAGTGGCAACAGGTGCAAGGTGGCAGTAGTGAGTGCAGGGGGTAGCAGTGGGTATGGGACGGTGGCAATGGGCGTGGGGGGTGACTGACAGGCATGGGGGTGGTGGCAGGTGGGGGGCAGTGGGCAAAGCAGGCAGGAGGGTGCCCCCAGACATTAGTGCCCAGGGCACAAGTCCCAGTTTCTTCACCTTAGATACGCCTCTGGATGCAAGCTCTGTCTGCTGAAGTTCCCTCTTATCCACAAATGATATGCCAGCGCTGTTCTCTTCTTCATATGGCCACCCTACTGAAAGCCCATGTGGTTTCAATAACCAGAAATAACTTTTCTCAGTTCCAGGTAGTTTGCCAGTTATGGCCATTATTGACCAGGGATTCTGACTATGCAGTTGTCTATGGGCCTTTCCACACTGTTATAGTGCTATTATTCCGCTTTCAACATCCTATTGAATCCTGGGATTTGCAATTTAGGGAGGGACATTTAGAATTCTCAGCCAGCAAGTTCTTTGGCCTCAGGAAACTACAAACCCCAGGATTCCACAGGATGTTGAAAGTGGAATAATAGCACTATAACAGTGTAGTGCGGAAAGTCCATATAAGTTGGTAACTTTCTTCTTAGAGTACTACAATTCACATTACATGAGGTGAAAACCCAAAACCTCTTGGAGGACTTTTTCACTAGTGGCACTCTAGTTGGGGAATTCTCCCCCTTCTGAGCTCCTGCTGGCTTCTATGTCTCTCTATATGCCAAATGAAACCTTTTCTTTTTCAGCACACTTTTGGGACTTGTTGTTTTGGTTATCACATTACATCTGGTTTTTAATTTGACTGTTGTGATTCAGCCTGAGATCACATGATGAAAGATGTAGTATTCATGGTGTATACATGTTTAAGTAAAATAAAAATAAAATAAAATAGAAAAGAGTGGTCCTTTCTCATAAATGTGTCTTATGAGTAACACATGACCTCACACATATTGCACATGAGCTTTGTTCATAATGGTGATGCTTCTAAATGGCTCACTTTTTGAGAAAAGGCTAGAATTCATTACTCGGATGCACTTGTATTCAGGATCTTCCAGTGGGATAAAGGCACTTCCTGGTAGGTAGAGTTTCATTCTTATCTCACTTTCTGATCAGCTGAGGAAGTCTTGCTAGACTTCCCTTGGCTTAACACCTGCTGCCTACCACAGTCATTTACAGATAGGGATATTGTCCACTCAACACCTTGAGGCACCTGAACAGCAATATCTGTGATGTGTATGGGAAGACTTAAACACTGGCTGTGTTGCTTAACAATCTATTTGCTTTTTTAGTAGTAGTAATGCTATCACAAACTAACTAAAAGGCAGCTTTCTTTGGCAACAACTTATGTTCAACAAACAGTAACAAGGGTTGATTGGTAGGCCCAAGGGAAATGCAGTTTATGGGGGAAAGCTTTGAATTATTGAAGATAAATAAATGATGAGAAATTAAGCAGTCCTTATAAACAGTTTAATCTTTAACACTCAGATACATTGGTTATGAAACTAACTGTTGGACATATCGCTACTAGCAGGGTGTTTAATCCTTTGAATTCCAGGCATAGATTTAGAACTACTGGATTCATTGATCTTTTAGGGGAGCTGTACATCTGATTAAACAATTAATCATAGAAGGAACTAAATAGTTTATTTATTATTTCTTGTTCAAATTTGCTAATCTTATTTCCAGTTAGCCTTCCTAATTCCTTGATGAAATCTTACACCTAAAGAATTCAGACAGTACTTCTGGATACTAGTGTTGCTGAAGCAGAGCTCGCGAATGTTATATTTTAGACTGCAAGCCCATGGATGTAAGTTTTCCAAGCTCTGAGATAAAGGCAAACACTTTGTGCTACATAACAAATGCCATCATGCATGGAGAAATCAAACAGCTTGTATTGTGGCAGGAATGAGCCTGCTGATGCAGGAAGCAACATAACCCTGCAGAGTGAATACATTTCAGTGTGAGAAG
>CAOKZL010002751.1:0-163190 GCA_948472985.1 Iguana delicatissima | reverse complement strand
CGTGGCAGAATTAGTAAGAAGCAGGTTTTGTACATGTTCGGCAGCACAGCTGCAAGTCAAGCAGCACCTCGTTATTGTGGTGGCAGAAAACGCTGGGGGGACCGCGGACAGGTAACCTGCACCCCCCAGCTCCATCTTCCACTCCAGGACACACCCGCCAAAGCTCCAAACCCCTCAGAAACGTTTTAAAACCGCGGCGCCTGAAGAATCGCCCCTAAACAGCCCAAACTACCGCGAAATGGCCTTAGCGCGCAGCCCCCACAGATTCCCCCCAAGCCAGCCAGCCCGCAGCCAGCGCGAAGCCCCGCCGCCGCCCCTTACAGCTTCTCCCGCCGGAGGCGGGCCAGCAGGGCCTCCGCCGCCCCGCGGTGCTTGCTCCGCAGCCTCTCCGGCAGGTCCGGCAGGCCCCGCAGCGGGCCCCGGCCAAAGGCCGCCTCCTGGCAGGCCCGCATCTGCTCCGCCAGGTTGCCCAGCGAGGCCACGAGCGGCGCGCAGCCGGCCAGCGCCCCCTCCCAGGCGCGGCGCTGCGCCCGGAGGCCGCGGAAGGCCCCCTGCAGCGCGGCGCGGAGGGCGGGCGGCAGGGCTGGGCCCCCGCACGCCATCCCGCGGAGCAGCGGCGAGAGGGCCCGGGCGCAGCGGCTGGGCCCGCCCGCGCTCGCCCCACGCGGCCCTGCCTTCTCGCGGCCGCTCGGGCTCCGCGCCGCAGGGCCTGCTGGGAAATGGAGTCTCTCTCTCTCTCCCCCTGTCCCCCGCTTCCTTCTCGTTGCCGAGTTCCTATTGGCGGAGCGTTGACTCCCCTGCCGCGGATTGGCTGGTGGCGGGGAGAGGCGGCAATATTAGAGGAAGCGGCGAGGCCAAGGGGGCGGGCCTGTTCGCGGGTGACGTCAGGAGCTGCCCGGGAGGCCGCCCCGGCGGAGGCGGGGCGCCCGCCTTCCGGGGAAGCGGGGCCGCTGCGGCCGTCGTGGTCCGACTGCGCGGAGCTGGGCGCCTTGGAGTCGTTTCCCACTTACGTAGACGCTAAGGCGAACCCGCTGCGGCAGGATTTCTGCCTTCCTCTGGGGCTGAGAGAGGGTGACTTCCCAGGGTCCCCCGGGGATTCGAACCCTGCTCTCCAGAACCACAGCCTCCCCCCGCAAAAAAAAACAAACCATACACACCCTGGCGGGCTCCTTTCGGCTCTGAAGCGCAGGCGGGCGGGCGAGCCACGGGGAAGCCTCCGGCAGGAGCGCCGCCGCGGGCTGGCCTTCCTCCCGGCGCCTCCGCCTCCTCCTCCGGCGGGGCTCCGCGGGCAGCAGCGCTCCCCGGCCGCTCCCCGAGGAGAGGGCGCTCCCGCTGCCGGTCGGGCAGGTGAACCTGGCTCACCTGGGCGCCCCCAAAGGGTGCCGGAGGCCGGCCCGGCAACCCGCCCCCCAACGGAAGGCGTGCCCCCTGCACGAGGTTGCGCTCCCCCAAGAGCCAGGTGGGGAGTTTCCCTCCTTGGGGGGGGAACCAGGAAGAAGAAAGCCGGCAAGCGGGAGGGCGAGGAGGGGGAAACTCTTGGCGGGGGCAGCTGGAGCCACCGGGGAAACTTCTCCCCGGAGACAGACCCTGCCTCCCGCCTCCGGAGGGGCTTCCGAGGACCCGCCGCCCCCTTTCCCGGGAGGCGTTTCTCCGCCCCCGGCAGGGAGGGGTTAATCCGGTCCCTTGCGCGGCGGACAGTACCATCCGCGAGGGCGGCGAGGAGGGAGACGAGGGCCGCCCCTCCGCCCGTTGGGCTCGCCCGGGGGCGAGACCGGGCCGGGCGTGGAGGCGGGAGGAGAAGCGGCGGCGGCGGCGTGAGGGCGGCCTCTCCCCCGAGCGGGCTGGTCGCTCGAGCCGGGAAGGGGAGAGAGGCCGGGGGCGGCTGGGACCCAGGGCGTCGCCGCCGCCGCCGCCGCCGCCGCCGCCCTCTTCCCGGGATGGTGCGCCTGCGGCGCCGCGCTAGCCTGGCGCTCTTCCTCTGCGCCCTTTTCGTCTTCGGGACCCTCGTGGCCCTGCGCACCCTCAAGCCCCCCTCCGACGGCGTCCCGCCCGCCGGCCCCGCGCCCCCGCCCCCGCCCCGCGCGCACCCCCGCGCCCCGCCGCCGACCCCTGCTCCCCGGAGCAGCGAACCTCAAGGGGGAGTGACGGTGGGGGCCCTCTCGCCTTCTTCGTCCTCCTCTTCCTCCTTGTCCGCTGCCGCTGCCGCCGCGTCACCCGACCCGCCGGCCCCGCTCTCCTGGCTGCACACCTTCTACTACACGTGGTACGGGACCCCCCGGCTGGACCGACGCTTCGTGCACTGGGACCACCCGCTGGTGCTCCACTGGGACCCCAAGGTCTCGGCCAGCTACCCGCAGGGCCGCCACCACAGCCCCCCGGACGACCTGGCCTCAGCTTCTACCCGGCCCTCGGGCCCTACAGCTCCCGCGACCCGGCCGTCCTCGAGCAGCACATGCGCCAGCTCCGCGCCGCCGCCATTGGTGGGTCGTCCGCTCGGCCTGCCCGGGGGCAGGAGGGAGAGCGGGGCGTCCGTCTGGGTGACCCCGGGGAGAAGAGGAGGGTGCGACCCCCGACCCCGTCTCCTCCTCCTCCTCTTCCCCCTCCTGGCGCGACCGGCCCGGCGGACGATTCAGCACCGCTTCCCGGGGACAGCTCCCGCCGCGCCCTCTGCAGAGTCCCGCGGCGCCCCCTGGGTTCCCCGCCCGCCGCTTTTTTCGGCCGCTGGTCTTCCCGCCCCGTCCCGGTCCCGTCGGATTTCGTGGGGCACCGGATCACGGAGCGGAAAGCTCGGCCCTCTTTTGTCAAGGTGGCCTGGCCGGGAAGGCATAGGGCAGAGTAGGGGTAGGGGTGCTACAGTGCAGTTCCCAGCATCCCCCATCCTTGTCTCTCTTGGCCTGGGGCTGGCAGGGGAACCTCTGGCCGCAAGACCCACACTGGCCTCGCGGGCAACCCAGGCAAGCTCAGTGCCCCAGGAAGCCACTGCTTAAGTTCTCCTTCTTTTCTTCCTGCCTGGATGCTGCATACAGGAGTCATGGCAATATCCTGGTACCCGCCTGGCCTGGCAGATGAGAACGGGGAGCCCTCAGAGAGCCTTCGAGGTAGGGCTGCTTCTCCCTCCCCTGCTTCTAGCATCCTTCAGGCAACCCGCCAATGTTGCACAATGCTAGGCAAGCCCCCCACCCAAGGATGCAGCCAGCACTGGGCAGGAAGAGGAGGTGCCCTGATTGAGGACCAGCAGCCAAAGCTGCTCCTGGTTGGGGTGCTTGGGCCAGGGCTGCCCCCGCGGGACTGGAGGCCTTTCTTGGCTTCACCACCTTTGCCAGAAGCTGGGTCTGGGGCAGCTCAGAGGGCCTTCGTTCCTCCCCGTATTGGTTGCCCCCCCCATTCCCTGGCACCCTTCTCTTCCACAGGTCACCTTCCACATCCAGCCCTACAAGGGACGTGATGACAACACCCTCCACAGCAACATCAAGTACATTCTGGAACGGTGAGTCTTTGGGGCACCAGGGAAAACTCCAAATGAGCCCAAGCCGTTGGGGGAGATGGAGCTCCAGGTGAGGCAGAGCAAAGGTTCTGACCCCAGTCAAGGCTGGCATAGAGCTCCCCCAGCCTCTGAAGCCCAGGGAGAAAAACAGGAGCTGTGCAGAGCCCGCCTGGCTGGGAAAGACCTTTTTCTGCTTGACAACGTGGTGTAGGGACAAAGGCACTGAGTCTGAGGCTAAGAAGAGTTGTTTGGCTGGAAAGAGACCCTTCTACACAAAAACTGTCTTCCACCACATGGTCTGTGGGGTGGGGGATGAGGTGGGAGACAGACAGGTGGGGGACAGACAGGGGGCCACTTGGCCCCCAAAGCAGGAGCCCACTGAGGAGTCTGCCAGCCGGTATCTGGAGGTGTCTGGTGAGAAAGGAGGGGTGCAAAATTCAGATGCCGGTTCTCTGGGAGGGCCCCAGCCCGAGACCAAATGCACAAGGGGTGGGTGGAGGGCTTTCTGCATGGCCGAGCCAGTTCTCCTCTCCCTCTGCAGGTACAGGAGCCACAAGACCTTCTACCACTACCGAACTGGCACAGGCCGCAGCCTCCCACTCTTCTATGTGTACGACTCCTGACCCCTCCTGAAGCCTGGGCAAACCTGCTGGCTCCCTCAGGCTCCCACTCAGTGCGCAACACCTGCTACGACGCCATCTTTGTCGCCCTGCTGGTGGAGGAGACCCACAAGCAGAACATCCTGGCGGGTGGCTACGACGGGCTGTACACCTACTTTGCCTCCAACGGCTTCTCCTACGGCTCCTCGCGCCAGAACTGGCCGGCCATCAAGGGCTTCTGTGACACCCACAACCGGCTACGTGGACACCAGCATCCGCCCCTGGAACAACCACAACACCCGCCACCGGGTCAACGGCAAGTACTATGAGACGGCCCTGGCAGTGGCCCTAGATCGTCTCCATCACCTCTTTCAATGAGTGGCACGAGGGCACCCAGATTGAGGAGGCCGTGCCCAAGAAGACCCCTACACGCCTGTACCTGGACTACGCCCCCCACCCACCAGACGTATACCTGCAGCTCACCCGCCAGTGGGCAAAGCAGTACAGCAAGGAGAAGGAACAATGGCTCTTGTGAGCCAGCTGGCCAATGCCAGGGGTGAGGGGGACAGGACACCCACAAAGCCTGGCTGCTGTGTCCCAAAGCGACGCAGGCTGCAAATGCCAGCAGGGAAAGGGAGGCACCTGGCTTTGGGGCTCTTGGCTTCAGGAGCCCCCTGGGAGAAGAGGGGGCTGGCCCTGGTTGCCTTGTAGGGCCCCCCACCTCTTGGAATTAAGGCTCCTGGAGAGCTGCCTGGAGAAGTCATGGGGCACTCATGAGGCTTTTGTAAGCATGCCCATCACCCTGCCCTCAGCTGAATGTTCCTCAAGAAACGTCTCCCTCTCTGCCGCCTCCCCCCAACCCCAGCAAGAGAAGAATGTCAAGACTGAGCAAAGGATGCCTCCCCGCCCCCCCAATACTCTTCAGCTGGCTGAGGCTTCAATCTGGCAAGGTTGCCTCCTCTTCACCCTGGCTATTGTCTCCCACACCCTCTCCACCACATCCTCTTCTCAGAAGACAAGGACAGGCTGTGCCTGCACACAGCCTTCCCAAGGAGTTTAGGACCCCCTTTTCCACAAGCACACTTGGATCTTGCAATAAATTGAAACTCCCACCAGTGCCAGCATCTGTTCCTTGCAGGGAAATAGCAACCTAGCAGAAAGGGTGATGCTCAAAGTTGGGGGGGGGCAGAAGATTGCATATACAGACAGAAGCAGGATGGTCTAGCTCTGACTTCAAAGTGGGCCCTCCCCCAGTCCTTGAAGAGCTTGTGAAACACTCTGGCTTTGCTCCCGACTGTAATGCAGCCACAATGCCTGTCTGGGTGTTCAAGGTTGGAAAGATGAGCTCACATGCTTTCTGGTCTGCCCCCACACCATGATAAGGAGGAAGAAGGGATCCTGGGAGAACAGCCCTGGGGGTGGCTGTGGGTGAAATACTGCCTTCCTTTCTTCTGTTTACTCTCTTCTTCCTATGGTGCACGTTGTCCTCCAGGGTCAGTACTCCCGGGGCATTTTAAGCCGCAGAGAGAAAACAATATTCCCCTCCGCCCCGCATAACCTCTCTGCATAGGAAGAATGGAGCCAGAAGCACGTGCAAACGTCTGCATAAAGTTCCGTTTACTGAAATTGGTCCCAAAGCTGCCTCTTGCCCTCCGGTGACCAGGCCAGACTCTGCCCGTTTTCTGTAGAGCCCTCCTCATGCAGTTCAAGGCGATTTGATACCCACGGAGAGGAAAGCCCCACTCATCGATCGGGTTACCCCCTCACGGAGCAGCTCTGCAAAACGCAGGGGAAAGACCTCCAGACATACTGGCACCTATGTCTGCCTGCACCCCCACAACCCTGATTGCTGCTGCCTTTCTATCCTGAGGGAAATGCAAGGAATGAGGGGGTGCCAAACCCCCCAGCAAAGGGGGCGGGAAGGGTTCTGAGCTGTTCAGGAGGTTTCGGTGGGACAGGGAGGAGGGCTCTCTTTGCATCCAGAAGGGGAAGCCCTGCAGAGCCCTTCCTGAAGACATCTCCTGAGAAGAGGTGCCTGAAGAACACCTGCCCAGCACAAGCGGCCCAGGTGAAAGACCAGAGAGGTGGTTTCAAGAGCCCGATGGCTCGTGGGTGAGGCCGTACTTGGCCATCAGGATTTCCACCGTCTGGGAAAGTGCGCTGTGGGAAGAGAAAAGAACAGGAGGGACATCAGAGAGGCCAGCAGAGCACGGAAACCCCCTTAAATGGTGCTTTCTTGTCAAATGCTTGTGAAAGGCTCGCAGAGTGAGCCAGGCAGTTGGCGGGGAGGGGGGATTCAAATGGATGAGCAGAACGGTCACAGGGTAAAGACCTTCCCTCCCCCATCATATGAATATTCCTGGGCAGCCCTTCCACACCTTGCTAGCAAGAAAAGGTAGCCTCCTGTAAAAACTTACCAGCCTGGCCGAATGACCCTGAACCTGCCAGGGACGGAGAGGTCGACCACGGTGGAGCCCAGGCGACTCTCTGGGCTATGGATGTCTCCAACTGGGCCCCCATCCACAACCAGTGCCAGGTGAGGCCAGAGCTCCTGAAATTCCTTTGGAATAGGAAAGGAGGAATAAGAATCCAGTGCCCAAGTGAGCGCTGCATGAGCTCAGGACCAGACGGAGCTAACCATAGAATCGTAAAGTTGGAAGAGACCCCAGGGGCCATCGAGTTCATCCCCCAGCTATGCAGGAACATCCATCAAAGCATTCCCAACAGATGGCCATCCAGCCTCTGCTTAAAAACCTCCTAACGGTGGCAAACGGTGACCCATTCCCAGAAATGGGCTTGGAAGAGACTGGCCTTCCTCTACCCAGGTGGTCCTCCTCAAACAAGCTGCGGCCCTACCTGTGGTGGCTGCAGCAGAGCAGTGGCCACATCAGGTGTCCTGGTTGTTCCTCCTCCCCGAAATACCCCTCACTGCAGAAAGGGAGGGACTCCCCTCCACACTTCTGGGCTCACATCTGCCTTACCATGACTGTGAGCGTGCTTCCTTCATCGCTGGGGTTGGCGCTTGTCAAGGCCAGAGGGGCCGCGCAAACCCTGGCCAACTCCCGGGCAAACCAGTGACTGGGGATGCGGATGCCCACGAGCTGCAAAACAAGAAGAGGAAGTGGAAGCAGAGAAGCAAAAGAGAAAGGAACACTGCTTTTCTACTATCTAGAAACAACACATTCTGCCTTTCCATTCTCTTTCCAATCAGAGCCATTTACCATTTCAAAATAATAAATTTCAGCACAAATTAACAAAAGACGAAATAGAAAGGCATGGTGGGAAAAGGCTTACCATTTTAAAAAACAAACGAACCTCAATTTAGCAATTCATATGCCTGCTGGACAACAAACATGTTGGCCGGGCAAGGAGAAAGAAGACGAGGCTGATCTCCTCCAGATTTGCAGCCAAAGAGAATGCCCTTCCATGAGACAGAAGGACGTGCTGAGGCCACCATCAGGATGTGAAAAAGAAGCTTCTCCGGCAGACTTTAGGGGGTGAGAGGGTATGGGATGAAACTGACACCCACCACCCCCACACCATGGAGGGCTTTGCTCTCTTGACAAGCTTGGGATCCCCCAAGGTGAGAAGAATGCTCCCCATTGCACCTTCACACACGTTCTTTCCTCTGCAGATCTCAGCTCTTAGTTCCAGTGGGGCGAAGCTGCCAGGAGGTCTCAGATCTTGGGACTGGAAGGCCAGCGAGGGCATGCTGCTTCCACCCCCAGCACCAACATTTCTAATAGGACCAAGGTGCTTTTTAGTCTTACGTAGAGAAGCACAGATATACTGTGCCAAGCCCTTGAGGTTGGGAAACCCCCTGGAATAAAGGCCTTCCCAACTCAAAATTCTTTCTTTACTGAGCATCCCAGCGTGAGGAGGGAGAAGGTAGGTCCCTTCCCAGGACTCACTGAGGTGAAGGGATTCAAGTCCTTGTTGAGGGTCTCTGAGCGCTCCAGAACCAGCGTCACAGGACCGGGGAGGAGATCGTGGAGCAGAGCATCTGGCACGCAGACGTTGCAGTACCTAGAGAAGCAGGAAGAGAGACTCAGAACCAGGAAGGGCTCACCGCGGGTGATGGTCTGGAGGGAGGAAACAGCACTCAGCTGCTGCCCTCCGCCATACTCTCACATCCTTGTGCGGTGCTAAGCCAAACCACAAACAGGGAAAACAGGATGGACCCTAATTTAATACACCGCAGCCCTGCGGCCTTTGTACTTCAGAAACCAAAAGGGCCCCAGGGCAACCAGGCTGTCTCGGCCCGCCAGGCCTCCTGGTCCTCCCTAGGAGAAGGGCTGGCTCCAGAGAGGGGACCCCTACTCTTCCCCGCTCGCCGGTTACCAGGCTGCAGGGGAGGCAGAGAAGGAAAGCGGGGCGGCACCCCACGCTCCTCCGCTCGGGGTTTCCTTCCAGACGCTCCAAACACAGCGGCCGGGGCGCTGACGGTGGGCTCAGGTTCAGCACCCGGGAGAGCGCCTGCAAGCGCCGCCGCCGCCCCGGAGGCACTCCACGGGCCGCGCACTTGGCGGGGGAGCCTCTGGCGACTCCCGGCCCGCCCGGGCGAGGAGCAGCCCCGGCCAGGCCTTGCCAGCCAGCATCCCTCCCTCGCTCCCTCGGCCGGGAGGGCGGCGGGCCGGGCCCTTCCCAGTTCGAGCGGAGGGCCGCAGCGCCCCCGCCTCCGCCCGGCCGTTCTCGGGAGGGCGCCGCGCTAAGAGCCGGGGCCACCCGCGCCCCTCCCGACCCCGTGCCCGCGCGCCCGCCTCCTCCCGGGCGGACCTGTACACGTGCGGGACGTCCGGCAGGCAGATGGCCACGGGCTTCCTCCCGGCGCGGCCCTTCAGCCTGTAGAGGGCCTCCAGCGCCCGCGAGTTCTCCGCCAGGCAGGCCACCCCGTAGACGGTGTCGGTGGGCAGCGCCACCAGCCCGCCCTCCTCCAGGGCCGCCGCCGCCATCGCCGCCGCCGCCGCCGCCGCCGCCGCCGGGCTGCCTAAGGAGGGAGAGAGGGAGGGCGGGAGGGGCGCCATGAGAGCCGCGGCAGCGCTCTGCACATGCCCAGAGGGAGGGAGGGAGGGAGGGAGGGATGGGGAGGGCAGGAGACGCGGCGACGTCGAAGCCGCCACTCCGCCCTCGCGCCGGCCTCACCGTGCGGCCCCCGGGGATCCAGCCGGGCGACGCGCGCCCCGCGGAAGGGGCCTTCCACGCCGCCGCCGCTCCTGCCCCCGCCCTCGCCCCCGCTCTCGGCCGCCGCCGCCGCCGCCGCCGCCGCCAGCTTCAGCATCGTCCGGGCCCGCCCAAGCACGCGGTTCAGCATGGGGGCCGCTTCCGCCGCCGCGCCACTTCCGCTTCGCCGGGGCCGGGGGGCGGCGGCGGCGGGGCCTAGAGCGGACGCGGCCCTTTCCGGAAGTGCGAGTTGCGCGGCGCTCTGGCCAGCCGAGCGGGCCATAGAGAGGGCCCGGCGGCGTCCTCCACAGAGTTTATGCCGCCGTTGGGCGAAGCGGCCCGGCGCCGGGGCCGTCTGGCCGGGCGCGACTCCCTCCCGCGCTCTCTCTGCCCGGGTTTGATCTTTCTTACGCGTCCGCGAAGAGACAGTGACGGCGATGACCCCCCCTCCTCTTCCGCGCCCCCCGGCGGCGCCGCTGCCCGCAGAGCAACCTGAGCCCCCCCCCCAAAACGCAGCCCTGGGCAGCCTCTGCCTCCGCGGTCGCCCATTTTCAAAAAAATGCCACGATGCGGATTTAAAGCGCGACTGGCCAGCGTCGCCCAGCGGGCTCCCAAGGCTGGGCTGGAAGCGAGCCCGAGGCCGGCTTTCAAACCGGGACGGCGGACTAGCTCGCTCCTGTCGCCGTGCTTCGAGCGTTTTGATTCTTTCACAAGGGGCGGACGGATCCAAACATTTTCCACCAACTCTTTTTAGCCCATTTCCGCACTAGACTGGGATAACGCTATTATTCCACTTGCAACATCCGACGGAATCCTGGGGCCGGCCGGCCGCTCCCTAAACTGCAAACCCCAGGATCCCTGGGGTGCCGCAGGTGGAACAATAGCGCCATCACAGTCTAGTGCGGAAACGCCCATAGTACATTTAAAGCCGAATCCATCCAAAGCAACGGCTGGCCTACTCGCCGGTGGTAGCTGCTGAACAGGCAGCCAGCGTCTCCCCAAACGCTGGAACCACCCAGGGGCCGAAAGCGACATCCGCAGCGGGGTCCCCGTCTGCGCGGGGAGAGGGAGGCTGCGCCGCGCCCTCCTCTTCCGCCGGCTCGCGCCCTCTCCCCGGCCCAGTGGGTCTGGAACGGGCCCTCGCGGGGCTCAGGCCCAGCTGCCTCCGAACCCCCGGGAGGGGGCCGGGGAGCTGCACCCCGCCCGCCTGCTCCACTAGGCGCGGACCCCGGCGGCCGCCCGGCGGAGCGGGACACGGAGGCGCCTAGCCCGCGGGCGGCTGCACGGGGGCGCCCGACACGCAAGGCGGCAACCGCAGCCCCAGGGAGCTCCCCCCACCTCTAGAAATGATTCCTCCCAAGGCACCAAGTTTAAATAAGCATTTAATTAGATCCCATAGGTATTAATATTGCTTTCGATTAAAAAATTAATTTCCACTTCCTGGCATGTATTTCAAAGTACAATATTAATCTTTTAATACAAAATGGAGCAGTTAAGCAAACACTGTTATTTCACATTTTACATTCTTCAAAAATACAAATTCATGTTTATGCTCTGGGGGGTTTGGAGAAACTCTTCCTTTGGAAGTACTGTACCTGTAACTAACATCTTCACATCATCACCCAATGCAAGGATATTTGTTCCCATGTTGCAGAGTTAAATTAAATTCACTTAAGCACAACACATAGACTCCTGAGAGAAACTGGCAACTTCAACTCATCTCCTCTTTGCCCCTCATGCAGCTCAGGAGGCCTTGTCCTGAGCCCCCTGGAGCGCAGCCCCGCAGCAACACCACTTGCCCTGGCGTGAGGGAAGTGGGACGCTCAGCTTGTGTTCCAGGCAGGGAGGGGGGGCCCCCCAAAAAAGGCACTTTGCAAAAGGTCTCTGAGCACCTTTGGGAGTCTCCACCTGCCCTACTCTGGGACATAACCACACAGCTGAACCCCCTGTGCATGTCACTACCTCTCCCCCTCCCAATCCACCCTTTAATCCCACCTGTGGAGTGTTAACCACCGGTGAAACTTCCCCACTGAAAAAGGGATGCCCATCGACAGTGTCAAACACCCACTTCCCATTCTGCTCCAGCGAGTTCATGTAGAAAGGGGCTAGCTGAAACCCCTCTTCTCTAAGACATGACAGAGCCTTCACATCCACCTCTGCCTCCCCACAAAAATGCTAGAGCAAAGGGGAGCCCCTCCGGTTTCCCCACATAAAGCGCTTCAGCAATTGAGCATTTGGAAAGAAACAACATTGCTGAGCAAAGGGAGGAAGTATTTCCATTAACAAGCTGCAAAAGGAAAGGAAGGAGAAAAACAGCTCAACATCATCTCTCCCTGGGCTCCACTGTGAAGAGTGCATGAGAAAAACTAAACGCCAAAATACCCACGTGCTAGGAAAGGTACAAGCAGCATTTACTTTAGTGTCCACTGCATAGAAACCAGTTTTGGCCAGTGTGCACACTACTGAAACACTGTGTGGGTTACACGCCATTTCCACAGACACACAGACACACATGCACCAACATAAATATCCAGTTTCCTTGGCATTTCTCAGTGCAGAACTAAAGTCCAAAACCCAGAAAGAAACAGACACAACCCATGCAGAAGGTGGGCCGTCAGCCCGCTCGACTGCACAGGTGTACAGAAAATCAGAACAAGTGTGCCAATATTACTTCTAGAAAAGAATTTGAGAAATAACACCTCAATTAAAAAACAAAACAAAACCTTAATTCAGAATGTTTCAGCATCCCAGCCCCTGCCCGCCCCCCGCTGCTGCCAGGAGCTTTATGTCTCTGTGTTGCTTGTATAGAGGGGGACCTGCCAGCAAAGGGGCAGGGCTCCTGTTGGCATCGTTGGGCTTTGGCACCTACAGATCAGCCACCGGCAGATTCTGGAAGAAGGTGCAAGAGAGGGCTGAAAAAACCCTTTCCAAAGCCCTCCCGGAGGGTTGAGCCACTCAGAGCGTAAAGTGCCTGCTGGTGAAGGAAGGCACGGGGTGGGGACACAGGCTCCACAAGACCACGAACACCCAACCCAAGGATTTGCTCTATCCCACAGCCTCACCCCACAGACACCACTGCCTCCCACACCCACCCTTCCTCAGTGGGGCAGTCCTCAAGTAGGACAGCTCCTCCGAAGGCTCTAATAACCACTGGATCTGAGCAGTGACCGTTTGGAAGCAGAAAGAGCGATCTGACCCGATTCTGTTTGGCTCTGGCTCCTCACAGAAGTTTTGCATAGACTGGTCACTTGCTTGAAGATGCCTAAGTCAGAAGGGGGCAGAGGCGGCGGTTCCCACGTAAATTCCATGACTCCTTGGCACACGGACAATCGGCACACTCACCCACATGGAGGGAGCACGTGGGAACAACGTCGCTTCCAGCTACACATATTGCACTGAGGTTAAGTGCTCTTTTTTCATTTCTTTCCTTGCACACCCACCTTAACTTCTATCAGAGAAAATGGGGGAACAACCCTAACAACTTTGCAGTTATTATTTACAAATGAAATTGCAGCAGTCAGCGTAAAGAGAACTAAAGTGCATTTTAGCCCAGCCTGTTAGTGTCAAGGAGCAGTCTCAGCAAAGGACTCTCCTTCTCTGGTTTCCAGCAGCAGCTTCCACCCCACGCAACATACTCCAGACATTCTCTTCTGCCCCAGCAGGTGGACCGGAAAGAAGGCCCCCCCCCCACGGCTATCCAGGTGCTGGTTTCTCAGCACAACCAAGGCAGCATACACTGAGCAGCGCAGCCGGTTCAAGCAGCCAGAGCCAAGAGATAGGCTGAGGAGTGTCTCACTGCAATTGCCCCCTCCCTGCAAGGCCCCCAGCATCTCTCTCAAGGCTAACAGCCAAACACATCACTCTTTGTGGAAAAACTCAGCCCCTGACTTTCCAGTGGTGGTGGCATTTCCACACAGAAAACCCAAGGAGCATCTTGGGCAACACTTGCCTTGGTCCCTGCCTAGGAAAGCAAGGGGGACGCATGGTGATTTCACTATGAGGCACTGCCAGGGAGGCTTTGCAAAGTCTCTCCCCGGGGCTCTTCCATGGCCCACCACCACGTGCAGCCCCTTCCCAAAAAGGACTGGGCAGAGGAATGGTGCCAACAGCAGCACCCACCCCTCAACCTGCCTGGAGAGGCTGCTCACTCATTCCTCTTCACTGGCTGCATGGTAGGCTGTGCCCACCTGAGTCTCCTGACTCTCAACCAAGTCACTGTGGCTGCCCAGGAGAGGGTGTACGCACGCAAACACACGCACACACACAGAGTGCTACCAGGCAGACCCAAGGTGGACCAAGTGGTGGCACACTCCAGGAAGGGAAGTATCAAGGCCCAGGAAAAGCGAACAGACCAAAGGACAGCAGGTCAGGCAACCAGACACATCAGCCAATCCCACCCACCCCCCAATTCCCTCTTGTCCTTTTTCTGGCTTGTGCTAGCCAGCGCCTCACACCATCCCACCAGGAGCCTATCTGGCCTCACATGCAGTGAGGGAAGGCCCTCTTTCCTCGGAACATCAAGGGGGCGGCTACCAAATCAGACAAGGAAAACCACAAGGAACAGCATCAAGCTTCTTAAAATAATAATTAAGAAAATGGCAGATAAATAAAGCATTTTTAAAAATGAGACTTCTCAAGACCTTACAGGCTTTTGGGTGGGGTGAGGGGAGTCTATGTTAGGATTTTACCCTGAGTAGAGTTAGAAGATGAGAAAAGATGCGTTTTCAACTTCAACAACCTGAACACAGAGACTGCTGCTTAGCAGGAAAAGAAGACGCCTCGGGGGGGAGCCAGCCGGCAACCCCCTGTGCAAAGGGGAGGGGCGGGGGCTCGGGCAGGGGAGCTGCTCCGAAGAGGCAACTCTACCATAGACCCGCCGGACCCTACCACACTTCCATAGCTGGGGCTTTGCTGCTCAAACTGGCCAGATCGTTCCTACGTGGCAAGAACAGCCCCCCTGCCCAAGACTGGCACTCCAGAGGTACCTCTGCCAGACTAAACGCCTGCCAAGCTCATACAGGAGTGTCTCTTCTCCTACCGTGCCACCAGCTGCTGCGCTGGGTGAGTGGTTCGGGCAAACTGCAACAGTGCAAATCCTCCCAGTGCCTGAACTCATACAAACACCCAGGCAGCCACTCTGGAGAAGCAGAGGACTCTGCTACTGAGCAGGTAGAAATCTACCTAAGTTTAGGAGACCCAGCAGCAACCACAGGGCTGGGATGTGGACATATGTGCAAAAAAGGGAGGAAGAGTCTGGCTGGTAGGCCCAGCCCTCCGAAAGCCAGCAGAGAGAAGCCCAGGGAGTGAGTCACCCTGCCGCTGCCACTGCCGCTGCCACACCACCCCTTGGGCACTGAGGATGGGACACACGGCCAGCTCCCCTTTGCAAAGTGCAGATACCTCTACGGCGAGGGCCCGCCATGCAGCCACTCTCCTCCCTACCCCCTGCATCCTAGCACCCACTCCTTATACTGTGAAGAGACCCCCAGGAGCCATAACAAGAGGACCTTTGTGCATGCTGCCAGTGCAGTTCTCTGCTGCCAGCACTGTCACCAAGGCAGCCAGCTGCAACCTGCAGGCAGGCAGCTAGCTCCCCACACCCTCCTCTCAAAGTGACCGTTTCCTATGCTCAGAAGAGGCGCCACCATCACCAAAGTGACAAGAGAGTGCAGCCCAGGAGTTCAGTCAAGCCCACTGTGTCCCTCTCCCGCCTCCTCCTCCCTGGTGAGACCCTGCAGCCTCTTGCTCACCCTGCTTCCTCCGTCCTCGTGGGCTGGGGCTGTAAGGGCCCCTTCACTTAGGGAAGCCGCCAGCCAGGGCCAGCTCCCTGCCAGCCTCCTCCTCTTCTCCCCCCTGCAGGAGGGCCTCAATGGGGATGAGAGGGGAGGGGCTCTCGTGAGAGGAACTCTGGTGGGAGAGGAAGTCAGAGACATCCACGGCACTTAGGGACTGGGCCTGTAGTGAGTTTGAGGGGTTCCCCACCAGAGCGTTCTGCCCACACTGTGGAGTGGAGGGAGGAGGAGGCAGCGACCGGGGAGGCAACGCGGAGGAAAAGACAGCAGCAGCGGTGGGGGGACAGCACCGGCGGAGGAAGCGCCAGCAGCCATGGCAACGGGGAAGGCTGGAGGCGGGGGGCCAGGGGCCGGAGCCTCCCCCACGGAGGGGCTGGAGCCAAGCGAGGAACAGCTCTTGTTGCTCTCGCCGCTGCTGGAGGCAGTGGTGGCTTTGTCCTTGCCCACGTCCCTGCAGGCGCACTGGCACTGGCAGGCCTCTTCCTGCTTGATGATGATCACTGGAACGCTCAGGCCGATCTGCTGCACAGAGCTCCCTGCAGACAGAGACACACAAGTGCACACACTCTCTGTCACAAGAGTAGCAGGGAAAGTCTGGCTGCCGCCTCTTGCAAAACTGGGGAGACAGTTCCCGAAAGGGCTACGTGCCTTCTCATACCTGATGCCACGGGGAGGGGAAGGGAGCCAGTCTTGGCCCTGAGCAACAGCCCAAGTGGTGGTGGCCACAGCAAGAGGCTCCTACTACCCAGTGGGCAAGCCCCGGTCGCTCAAGAGAAGCTCGTAAAGCGCAACACGTTCTGAACACTGGACTCTCTGGTTGCCTCCCCCACCACAGTGCTGGAGAAAGAAGGACATGCATTCCAGCATCCCCGTCCCCCTCAGGAGGAAACTGAAATTTCACCATCAATTTTGCCCTTCCCCATAACCCGGGTTGAAAACAAACGAGTCCAGTGTGTCTCTCACACCAAAAGCACATTTGCTCTTCCAGCTCCTGATGGCCACTGACTCAGCCTCTGCCAGGGTGGACCATGAGCTGTGGGTAAGAAAAGGGGTGAGTGACTCTGGGACACTTCCACTTACCAGCATTACCAGTCACAGGCAGGGCAGTCGTAAAGAAGACTTTCTCCAGCACAGGAGGAGCCTGGGGCTTTGGGAAGAGGGCCAAGCCCAGAAAAGAGGGAAGACAGCCAGTTAGTACTCTCCTCTGAGAGGGAAAGCAGAGCCCTCACTCCACCACACTGCACCCCGTGCAGAGAGCCACAACTAGAGCTGCCCCTGACCTTTGCGGTCCTACATGCAGCTGGCCATCCATGGCCCCTGGCAGCCTGACACCCACCAGACTCACCATCTGCTCCTGGCTCTGGGGCGTCCTGGTGGCCCCATTTAAAATCCACTGGAGGTTCTGCTCCCCCATGACGATGCTGGACTGCAGGATGGCTGCACTCTGTGAGGATGTGATAGTGATTGTTGGGCTGCCGGCCAGCACAGAGTTGCCTCCTACGGGCACGGCCTGGACCTCGGCAGCACTCCCAGCTGTGGCGGTGGCAGCTGGGACACTCGGGGTGGGCCCTGTACCCACAGGAAGCCCCATTTCAGCTGTCTGGGGGGGCGCCTGCATGTGCTGCAAGAAGTCCTGGGGATTGGCTGCAAATGGTGTGCGGTTTGAAGCAGGCACTTCAGGGGGCTGAAGGACAGGGGCAGGAACGCCGTAGGTTGCTTGTGAAGGACCACCACCAGCAGGTCCGGGCTGCAGCACTGGAGGGGGCGGCTCAGAGATGCCCAGCTGCAGAACCAGTGGCAGGGATAGCGCCGGGGTGGACTCAGCGGCAGGGGGAGGGGCTGACGGGGCCGACTCCACGTCACCACTAAAATCTTCGATCAAGACATCTGCATCAAACAAGAAGATAGTGAAGAAGGGCTCCAGAGGGACCTGAGCACACAAGGCCCAGCTGTGGTCCACGGCTCCCCCAGAAGAGAAGCAGCTGCCCTTCCAATAAGGTTTTTTGGAAAGGGAATGGGCCCCCCCCATCAACCTCCCCCTGCCTCACTGGCTCTGGTGAGAGTGCCCAGCTCAGGCCTCCTCAGGCAGACCAAGGAGGGCACAGACACAGCCATCTTCCCAGAAGGAAAGCCCCTGTGGAACTCTAGGATGTCTGACAATCCTCCTCCAGGAGGCGACACCATGCAGATTCCTACCTGTGGGGTGAGAGTCCTCCTGATTGGCAGGAGGCTCTGGGCTCTGGAAGATGGACTCAAAGATACTTGCTGGTGAGATGGTGCTCAGGTCTTGCCCCTGCATCTGGGGAGTGAAGGGAGGGAGCCGTGAGGCACTCCCAGTCTGCCAGCCGTCTCCACACCTGAGCTTGGTAGCCACGCCAGCCACATGATCAGGCAAAACCCCCCTGGCAGTACCTCCTGATGCCCTCAGCCCAGAGAGGCATGGAAGCCTACTGGCTTTAAACAACATTGTAGTGGTTCACCATCAAACAACAAATCCTTCTCAAAAGAAACAGCAAGAGCCTACTGGTTGGCCTCACACCATCTATGGTGCTAACACAGAAAATGGATGAGATACTTACTGCATTCGAATTATCTCGCAGGTCTGAATCTGTGGACATCAGGCTCAGGTCACTCAGGCAGAGTGAGTGGTTTGTATCCTGCAGCGGAGAGGAGAGAGGGAGGCTGCATTAAGCAGCAGGATTTTCTGCCCATCAGGACCAGGGACCCACCAATCCACTCCATCGCTGCCAGCAGCGCCAACCAGCACAGCCAGCAGCCAAGGCCAGTGGGATCTGTAGTCCAACGGCACCTGCCAGGCCCCTGGTTTTCCACTTCTTTTTTGAGCTACAGGGTTCCAGCTGTTCCACACACATTCAGCCACAAGGAGAAAAAGAAGGCCAAGGGGACTGAGAACTCAGGCCTTCCACTAGCTCTCCAACTACTGTCTTGGTGGGAATGAGGCTGAAGCACAACAGGAGCAGAGGAACCCTAACTGTAACCTTTCACCATCCTTACTGAGCACGAGGTCTGCCCATCTTTGTTCTGGTGGATCCCCTAGACCCTTCTCGCTTGGCATCTCTGGTCAGTCCTTTTTTTTTAACTTTGCCCCCACTCACACCTAGGTGACCTCTTCTTCTCTCTGTTTCTTATTTTCCTTCTTTCCTTTCTTCCCTTCAGCTTGATTTAAAAAAAAAAAAAGCTAGGTCATTATCTTTTCTCTCACTCCCTGGAACAGTTTAAGACCTCCTTCAGAAACTCCTTCTCTGAAACCCAGACCCGCTGAGACTCCCTTCTCCACAATGCATTCAGCTGTATACCTGCCTGCCTGCAATCTAAAGCCCATCTTTGACTGAGTTTACCTTCAGAATTCAAACACGGCAGGATCAGAGCATTACGCCAAATGCCTCTTCCACAAATTAGATCTGTACAGTTCAGATCAATTCATCAGCCTGTCTAACCAGCTAGGAGTCCCTTGAAAAATTTGTTCTGCAGTGCACAATTTCAACCTGTGACATGTCTGAAAATATGGACTTCTATGAAAGTCCCACACAGCACAGGCAATGACAGGCACCCCCCCAAAAAAACTCACAATGACAGTGAGATAAAATGCATTCCTGGGGGCAGGGAGCAGAGAGAACCCACCTCTGAGAGGCTGCTATTGGAGAGCAAAGTGTAGGAGGGCCCCTTTTCATGTCCCTTCATGTGACTCTTCAGGCTGTATTGTGTGCTGAAAGTCTTCTCGCAGCCATTGCTGGGGCAGAAGAAGGGTCTCTCACCTACAGCAGGAAAAAGAAATAAGATCCATGTACAGACAAAAGCCCCAAAGTCTCTGTGTTCCCTGCTGGTCAGCACATTTGGGGTGTCCAGTCACAACTACCACTTTTCTTGGACAACTTTTACTTTCAACCTGCTCAGGGCCTCTTACGTTTAAGGAAAAGTACAGTTGAAAGCAGTACGTCACATAAAAAATGCCACCTCTCCTGAAAAACAAACCACGAGGGGAGTAAAAACCATTCCCTCAAACCCCCAGGAGGAGAGAAAGATCTCATACAAAGATCCACACATTTGGCTTGGGTAGCCTTTGCTGGGGAAAGCACTCTATTGGATGGGAGGGGAAGGACCCCTTTCTCCCGGGGTCACGGCAGAGACTGAAGAGCCGCTGCTCCCCCAAGTCTCACCAGTGTGTGTCCTGACATGCGTCTTCAGGTGATGGCTTGCAGCAAAAGCTTTTCCACAGCCATCATGGTCACACCTACAGGATAAAAGTGAAGAGAGAGCAGCATGAGATCCCAAGCAGAATCCAATTCTGATCACACCTCCAATTTTCTGCTGCAGTGGAAGGCTGGCAGAAGCTGCTGCAGGATGAAAATGGGTCTGTGGGGACACCCTGCACAGCCAGGATGACAAAGTCTGAGTGTTTTGTCAGCCAGAACATGGCTTTCCCTGGGAGACCACAGAAAGCCCTGGTGCTCAAGAGAAGCAGCAGCTCAAGCCTCCAGAAAAGCCTGGGATCCAGTGGGTGCCACAGCACCATATCTGGAGACCAACCTAAGACCCTCTTCCTCCTCCAACCCTGCCACCTCGCTCCACCTGGAGGCCACCTGAAGGCTCACCTAAATGGTTTCTCTCCAGTGTGAGTCCGAATGTGTTTCCGCAGATCACTGAGTGTGGTGAAGTACTTGCTGCAACCTTCCGATTCACAGTTAAACGTCTTCCCTGTGTGAAGCCTCTGATGGGCTCTTAACCTACAAGCAGATGGGAGTGGGAGACAGATGGGGAGAATGGGGGTCTCCACTAACATGAGTATCTTCTGGGCCAAAATCTACAAAACAAGGAAGCAGCATGACCTACAAGCCCCCAAAATGTCAGCCTTACTTTGCACCAAGGGGAACTCCTCAAGCCAGGGAGCTTCAGAGAATGGCAGCCTGCCTTTCTAACCACTGAGAGGGTTCTAGTCTCAGATGCTAAGGAGTGGCTGCTGGGGACACCCAGCCACAATCCTGAAGGAGAAACTAAAGAGAAGCCACATTCCAGCAACAAAGGTCCTTCAGGGCAGCAAAGGGGAGGTGATGCTGAGAGGTGCCTACAGGGAGAAAATTCTACAGGAAAGGAGTCCACAGAAAGTCTGTTCATTCTGGAAAACAGGACCCCTTCTGATTCCTCCCTGCCTCTCCCCTACATGCTTTCTCTCTCTCTCTCTGTAGATCACTTTGAGCACAGAGAATTAAAAGTGCAACTTCTGCACTTCTGGAAACCTCCAGGATCTACATTTTAAATAGGTTACAGATAATTTACAAAGAACAACTCAATTTTCTGAAGCAAAAGGTGGACTGCTGGCGACTTCTACTGCTTCCTCGCTATCTTGCATTTCCTGGGAGCCTGTGCAGCCCCAGAGGCAGACCCTTAGGCCCCAACAGCCACCCAGCCCTGGTCTCAAGGGAGGGAACGCACCAGCTCCTGCCTGCATACTGTCCTTACCTGTACAGTGTATTGAAGGCTTTTTCACAGCCCTGAACATCACACTCAAAAGGCTTCTCCTTGGTGTGGACACGGACATGGATTTTGAGACTGTAAGATGTGAGGAAGGCCTTCCCACACCCCTCCTGGTTGCACACAAATGTGTATTCCCCCCGGTGCGTCTTCTGGTGGGTGCGTAGGTTGCCTGCAGTGCTATAAGTGCGAGGGCAGCCCTCAAATGTGCATTGGTAGCGCTTCACCTGCCGGACAAACAAAGAAACATAATGCCGCATCCACTCCCATATGATATTGCTGGCAGTGATGTCTACCTGCCCAAAGCACTTGTGAAAAGAAAATAAGGAGAAAGGTGGCACACACGCTGTGGGGAGTGTGAGGAAGAGCAAGGAGCTCCAGCAGAGAAGAAGCCGCTGCTGTGATGCATCCATGGCCCTTGCCAGGAGAAGCCTCAGCCAGGAAAGGGGAGGAACCCTGACTCAGCCAGGTGAAATCGAACAGCAGCAACAAGCAGAACTGCTGGCAGAGAGGCAAAGCGCTCTGACTTCCACCAGGAAAGAACGAACAGGATCCACCAGAGGAGGGACTCAACTGTGTAAGTCCCTGCCCACCATCACTCAGCACACAGAAAACCCAGGTTACGACACTGAGGATTTTCCCCCTTAAAGCCTTCCTTGCTCTTCCCTTCCACTATTGGACCAGGTTCATCTGAGGGTCTCAAAACCTGCTTCCAAGTGACAACAAGAGGTCTGCCATCAGTCCAGCCCTGAAGAGCAGAATGGATCTCAGGAGCTTTGGCAAGGAGAGCTCACCACATCTGGGAAGTGGCAGAAGGAACCATCAGCCCAGCAGGGTGGCAAAGGCTTTTCTCTTGCTCAAAATAAGCAGAGAGAGAAGGAAGAGTCACAAGAGTGGCATTTTTATTTCAAATTCATTTCCTCAAAATCAAATTTGTTTCTTCCTCAGTCAGCACATAACCAAATTCAGCTTTCTATCAAGCTATTATTTTGACAGCTGAGGGCTGCAAAGTCACTAAGGCAGAAAGCGAACCAGCTTTAAAACGAGCCTGCAACCAATGTTTTCTCTCCAAAGACACTCTGGGCCCCAACTAAACTTACAAACATTCAATCAAAGTGGTAGCAGTGGAGATCTATACAAGTTGCCCAACAACTCCTGGTTGTTTCTGCTGCAATGGCTTAAGACAGCCACCCTCCTGGAGTGTCAAGTTCACTACTTACCTCTTTCACCTTAGTCTCAGGGCACTCAGACTGTAAAGTGAGGGTAGCTCCTTCGATGTTCCGCGGCATGGGAGTGGAGCCCGGATTGATAGTCAAATGAATCTGATCTGGGAAATAATGTGCTGCACGTAACCCTGGGACATTCCTTCATGGTCAGTTATCAAAGGAAATCTGTCCTCATGACCCTCTGGCAGAAACGGCAAGGAGTCCCCACACTGCCCCTCATCCTCCTCGTCCTTCAGCGGCCATCGGTCTTGCTCAATGAGGACCGTCGTCCGGTCATACACCGTCCTGGGCGAGGCTGGGACAAGGCCATTCTTGTCCACAAACCTCAGCAGTTTCCCCTCCGGGGCCAAGTCGTCTTCCTCCACTTCATAGTAGATGACATTCTCAGGGCTGTTTTCCCCCATGGCTTAGTGAAACTCAGGGAGACTCACGGAGTAAACACGTGACGGCTCATCTGGAAACAGACAAGACAGAACATGCAGTGAGCGGAGGCCAGTATCCAAGCTCAGACAGAGGTAGGGTGGTATTCCACCTGATGCTCTGGCCTTCTCCTTCAGGATCCCCAGAATTTAACCTGTGCATTTCCTGCTTCTGTGGCATTTTAAAGTTCAGGTTTTTTTACAGGTACTTTGTCCGTAAACAGTAAATTGTAATTAAATGTAATAACCAAATCTTACTTGTCACTATGGTCGAGAATGAGAGCTTGCCTTTTCCACTAGAGTGGATGGGGGTGGTGAATGGGGGGCCGCATGGAATGTATCAAAGCCCACCAATGAAAACACGAAGCAATCGACAATCTACTGTGGAAAAGCTGCTAGCTCCTAATGCTAAATGGCCCAAGCTGCACCTCTGCCCTGCGCCACCAGCCGCTGCTCCTGGAGTCTTCCAAGAGAGGCATCCTCCTCCTCTTCGGGATTTTGGGAAGAGGGAAAAACCGTGGTCTGGGAATTCTGGAGGGCCAGAGGGGAAGAAAAAGAAACCGCGGCCGGGGCGGCCCCCTGCCCGAGCAAAGGCTACAGTAAGCTTTTGGTCTCCGAATCGCCTCACGCCCCGGAGCCGCAGCCTGACACCCACGGGGGAGCCGAACAGGGGTGCTCGAAGGGGACGCCAGGCCGGGCCACTCTCGGGGGCTCACGCCGCCCCCTCCCTGCAGGCCGGAAAGCGAGAACGCGGGCGGGGCGGGGGGTCTCCCGGAGGCGGAGCCGAGGAGGGGGTCGCGAGTCTGCCCTCGGTGGTCCAAAAGCCCCTCCGCCTCGAGGGCGGGGGCGTCGCACCTTCTCCCTCCCGCCCCGCCCCGCCCCGCCTCGCCCGGCCTAGCGCGGCCCCTCACCAGCACCTGGGAGCGGCAGCGCCCGCCCGCGCCCGGCCCCCATGGCGCTCCCGCTGGCTCGCCCGGCCGCCCGTCCCACTCGCCCCGTCAGAGTCGCTCCCCCAGAACAGCCGCACTTCCGCTTCCGCCCCACGCACCGCAGCGCACGCCGGGACGCCGTCTCCGCTACTTCCGGCCACGCCCCCTGGGGAAGGAGCCTTCCGGAGTTCCCCGGAAGTCCCCCCCAGAAGGCGCTCCCGCAGGAGGAGCGGCCTCCCTTTCGGACTCCGCCGGGAGGCTGGGCGGGGCGCCGCCGCTCTTCCCCGACCTGGGTCGCCCCGCGTTCTCGGGCCCCGATGGGGACCGGCGGGAGAAAACGCAGGCCCAAGAGCGGGGCGGCGGTGGCCAGTCGGGGCCAGGAACCCCATGCCGCCTTCCAGAGACTGTCCGTTTCCGCACTAGGCTGTTACAGCGCAATTATTCCACTTTCAACATCCTATGGAATCCTGGGGCCGGCCGGCCCCTCCCTAAACTGAAAACTCCAGGATTCCATAGGATGCTGAAGGTGGAATAGTCGCGCTGTAACAGTCTGGTGCGGAACTGGCTGTTGTTGGAGTGCGGCTCCCGGAACTCCTGCTCAGCGCAGGCTACTCTGACGGGGGGCTGCAGGGAGCGGCAGCCCCGCAACATCCGGAGGGGCACACGAAGCACTCTCTGAGCTCTGGAGCACGGCTGCTGCTGAGAGCAGGGCTTTGTGGAGGAGGAGCTGCGCGGGGCGTTTCGTGGGTTCACCTTCAGATGAAAGGAACGCAGCTGATTGTCTGGGAGAATTCGGAGGGAACTGCGTCATGGTTTTGGCAGGGAAGGACTTCAGCTTTTAGCCCAAGCCAGCTTTATTGGCTGTCCCTGGGGGCCAAGTGGGACGGTGAAGGCAGGAGTGGCAGAGCAATAGGCCTAGAGGTGGGGAGAAGCTGTAAAAGAGACAGGAGAGCCAGGGATTAGAGCTGAATAATGCTTTTGGGTGAGGGATTAAATAGTTTGGAGGTTAATGACCGAAGCATGTTGCAATACACTTCTACCTGTTTATTCTGTGTCTGCCTGATCCTGTTAAATTTTGATAGAGAATCTGCTCACACTTCCCATAGCAAATGCACAGAGCGACACATCTCAGGCACCTGAGCCAAGGAGCGATCTTGCAGGGGAGAAGGGGGCTCGGTGAGTGAGAGGAGCCCAAGGGACGCCTGGCGTGGGGGTCTGTCCCAGTGACACAAGAAGATCAAAGGTAGTGCAAATCAGTTTAATATAAAAGCTCACTATGAAATATAATGCAACAGTGCTGCTACTGTTATGGCAGCTGGTTCTTCATCTTTTGTGCTTCCTCGAAACCAAAGAAGTTAAGTGCTTGACTCAAGATAAAAATATTTTAAAATACTGGAAGACCTAATACTGTGAATGTACAAAATTCTGCTTACAGAAGGCCTGTCTATAAAATTACAAACACTGTTACAACTCCCCTGCCCCTCCCCCCACCCCATGTGCTTTCACAAGACACCCCCTTCTCGTAGGAGGAACTGCCAGACGAACTGCTGAGCCTTCCGCTTGTCTGCGATGCCTGGCTTGGGGTGGCCTGGAGGGGGGCGCAGCAGGAGGCTCCCAAAGATGCTAGCTGCAGAGCAAAAAGAGGGGGAGGCCTGTCAGTGTCCCTTCTGCAGAAATGTGGGGCACCCAAAAGCCGTACAAGGAGATCCATACAAGGCGTCTCCTTCCATCTTCCTCCTCCCCACACAATCAGACTGGACAGTGCAGCCATCCAGCACAGGAGTGGGCAAAAGTCCAGCCCATGCCCCCCTCCGTACACACTCACAGGCCAATTTTCCAGCCCTCCAGAACCCCTCCCTCTAAAAAATGGGAAGATTTGAGGTGGCAGAATTTCTTCTAGATGCTCCAAGTGTGACCATTATAAAATTTCAGGTTCCCTCCTCTTCCCCAGATCCCAGAATGGTTTCTTTCCAAATACTGAAATGGAAGCCTCCTCCAGTGGGGCTGCTGAGGGCTTTGTCAGAGAATTTGCTTCCACAACGCCTGATCGCGTGTCTCTCCCAGCCCCGCTGTTCCTCTGAGGGGCAGTGGCTCCATTCTCCTTACCCAGAATATTTACATCCAAGTGGTTTTTCTCAGAATGTCGCAGCAGCTCCCGCAGAAAAGCCATCAAGTAACTGAAGACATTTCTATGGCATCTGGGGAGCGTGGACACCACCTGCGAGGAAAAGGAGATGGAAGCTGTAGCCCTGAGGGTAGGTCTACACATATGCCCCCCGCCCTCCCACCCCTGGTTTGGGGAGGCAGCTGGCCCACCTTACCTGCCTGCTCAGGACGTAGCTGTCAGCATACTCCAAGCAGCTGTCATAGAGCCCATAGCAGATGACTGGCTCAGGGAGGCTCTCCAGGAAGAGGAGCAGGGCTTCCGCCACAGAATGGTTACTGCCAACTGGCCAGCAAAGATTAAAGGAAAAGCAACAGCCCAAGCAGAGAACGTGCCTGGGAGACTGAGCTCCTTCCACACATGGGATGGGTCCCTGCCAGTCAAGCAGGGATATTTTTTCCTTCTCTTGAATAGAGCAGAAGTTGCTAGCCCATCAAGACAAACTGAAAAGCACTAGAGGACAATGAACTACAGGAATGAGCCAGCTGTGAAGACTGGAGGAGAGGGCGATGTTTTCTTTGAGAAGACCGACTGGAATAAATCCTGGCCACAAGCAGCTTGGAATGGTGAGTGGCAGAGCAGCTGTGGCTGCCAGATCAGCCATCCCCTTCTCCCTTTCTGCTGCTGGGCTTCTGTGTCACTGGGGCAGTGAATCCACACCAGGCTTCCACCCAGGCTGTTAAGGAGATTCTCCAGGTACCCATCCCTCGTCTCGAAGGAGGTTCAGCACCTTGGATAGCTCCTTTACGGTTCCCCCAAGACCTTTGGTGGATTCACAGCCCCACTGGCATGGGAGCAGCCAGCCACCTCTATGCTGAACTTTCAGTGCTTTGGCATTTGTGGATGAGAGGATTGTGAGAAAAAGCACTGCAGTATCTCTAGCAACGTCTCATCATCCAAAGCAACTGAACCTTGTAGACACATCTGTGGTCCTCATGCCTCCCCGGGAGAAAGAACATGCGATGTGACAACTTCCTCTCTGCTGCGATGGACAAGTGCCTGGGGTGGTTGCGGGGAGCTTGTCCTGCAAAGGGTCACCTGCAGGCCCGGCAGCACAATTCCACAGGTGGATACCTGCTTCTGAGCCAGACTAAGGCACAGCCGCCCTCCAGACACCCTGCTCCCTCAAAGGATACCCAGCGTGTCCAGCATCCCCGTGTCCAGGCAATCACGGATGTGTTCAAACTCAGACCGCAGGCCAGGCTGCTGGAACAGGTCTTCCTGCAAAGAAAGTGGGAGGGACATGAGAAGCCACTGAAGGAGGAATCGAGACCCTTCTCTTTGCCCAGGCGGCTAAAAGAACGTCTCCTCGTTGGCACCTAGATACTCAACCAAACACTCCTCTGGCACTGCCCAACAGACCTCCATGCTCCCTTGCAGAAGGAAACAACTACAACACTAGGAAGCACGGACCCAGCTGTACTGCTGAAGGACAGCCTGGGCAGGGCACACCCACCGGCACCACAGACAGAATCCCCAGCTCAAGTTTATTTCCTCTTCCCCAACTTCAAAACCACAGCCAACCTTTTACCTCTGCAGGCTCATAAACTGTGTTAGCTGTGGCCTTTGGAGGTTTCTGCTCTAAGGCGGCTGATAAACCTTTAAAACAAAGAAGCTAAATGCCAAGCCTGCCTAATAAAAGACGCTCCTCCCAAGAGGAGGCCAGGCCTCAAGAAGTGGACCTGGCTCAGACCTGCTGGCAAGCGCTGCGGTAGAGGTGGTCCACCATCATCCACAGCTCCTTGGGGATGTCCAGGGGCTTCTCCTCCCAACAGGCCTCTTCATTTTTTAGGAGCAGCGGCCGCAGGCTCTGAACAGGAGATAGGTGTTACCCTTCAGGAGGAGCGTGCTTTGCACAAAGCAGCAGAAAACAGGGCCCTGCTGGCGGGAGGAACTCACCAGGTCCCGGATGGCTTGTGGCGGCATCTCTTGGATGGGCTCTCTCATGTAAGTGAGTGCCTGGAGGGAGGTGCCGAAGCAGCTAGGCAGGTAGTTTCCCAAAACAGAAAGGAAGTAATCCTTGCCCCGATCAAGATGGAGCACCAAGATGTCCTCCAGCTGGTCCTCACCAGAGTTCAAGGCCGTGGCTGTTGATTTATTCACAAAGAGCTCCAGCTCAACTGTCACCTCAGTGTCTTTGGGGGGAAGAAAGGAGACATATGTGTAATTGTGGCAACACTTGGCTCAGAACCTGGCACAATTTCTTGCAGTTTGTTGGGGGGAGGAGAGGAGGGAGACATGGCAGAACCTGGTGGGACAGATAAGAACTTATCCACAGATAGTTCTCAGGTGGAAAGATTGCCCTCTGGGCAGGAGCAACCTCCCAGAAGAAGCAGAAGGAGGACTGTATGCATCCACATCCCACCTGGCAAGAGGAAGCCCTTGCTGGGGTTGGCCGTCAGCCATGGCTTGCAATAAGCCTCTTCATCCGGCTTGTTGATGAACTCAAACTGGCAGGGGACTGGCCCGTTGCAGATGGAGAAGGTCTCCACCTGGAGCTGCATGTACTTTACATCCCTGAAAAAGAACTGGGGGGTGTTTGGCAGGTGGGAGAAGAAGAACAAAGGATGGAAGGAAAGAAGAGGGTCCATTTCCTTCATCTTTGCTTCCCACCACATCCCCAGCCTCCATTTTGTTCCCACCTTTTGGCTCAGAGGGACCAAGGAGGCTGCCAGCTCTGCTGGCCAAGAATCAGAGTCCTGCTGATGGCCAAGGCTGTTTGGAAGCTGAGTTAAGAGGCCTGCTGTGTGGATTGTCCCCCATGGAGGAAATTTGGCCCCACTCCCTTTGGGAGGCTGGGCAACGAATACTCTCCCTGGACCCCCCAACTCCCAAGGATGTTTGTACCTTCGGGAGGAAGCCCCCCATCCCTTCCCTTGCTGCTGCCGTTCCCCACTGGCCCAGGCAGGACCCTCTTACCTCCCTCTTGGAGAGGGTGATGGAGGGGATGCTAGCGTTCTCCATCTTGTCCAAGGAGCGCACAATCTCCTCAAAGACCTGGCGGCACCGCACCTCATCTACCACCTTCACCTGGAAGGGAAGGGAGGCAGCCATATCACCAAGAAGGCTTCCTCTGCTGATGGGGGTGGGGTGGGGTGGGGGTTGCATTCAGTGGCCTCACCAGGCAGCAGGGAGGCTGAGGGCCACCCACCTAACCAGAGGATATAGGGCTGCCCCCTCTCAGCCTTCAGGGTCCTTTGCACTGGAAGGGCAGGGAGGGAGGGAGGGTGGATAGAGACAGGGGAAACAGTGCACCCAATGGGGGCTGCCCACCCAAGGGCTCTCCTACACCCCTCCAGCCCTGTGAAGAGGGTGGGTGCCCCTACCCCAACATCAAAGAGGGCGCTGACTGGCTTGTGGTCACTGCTCCTGAGGGCCGGGTGGCTCCGGTAGCTCAGCTGGGAGACGTTCCTCCCTTTGAAGAGGATGCGGTCGCACCAGGCGGGTATGCGGCACTTCTCACTGCAAGAGGCAGGGCGGGGCTGGTTCAGGCAGCCAGGGATGACACGGGGAGAGAGACTTTGCCCCAAAGGAGGCACCCCCACCCACCCATTTTGCAAGGGCCCTGTCAGGAGGAAAGGCCAAGGCAAGACTGGGACTGGATGGGGGTGACAGATGGCATCCCTAACCTCCAAGTTTTCTCTCCCTCAACACACATAAACTGACATGGAAAGAAGGCCCTGGAGATGTCACTGGGTCAGGAGGACCACCTCTCCTGTGGAACTCTCTAGCAGGGGTCCCACAGAAAGGAGAAGGCAAGAGAGAAAACCCACATTCCCTGTGAGATGCCAACCCTGACCTGCCAAGAAGGCAGCACTGCCAAAGGGGAAGGCTGGTGGCCATCTCCTGCTCCAGAAAGACCTACCCTGGCACCCCTCTGCCTGCAGCCCCCCTCCCCACACTGCAGGCTCTTTCAGGCCATGCAGCACCAGCTCAAGTACTGAGGGCTCCTCTCCAAAGCAGTGTTTCAACCAGAGCATCTGAACTGGTGGCACTTAGTTTTCACATCAAAAGGGCTCTGCGTGACTATGGGTGTTCTTACGCAGATCCCGAAGTGACCCAAAATGACAGGAAAACTCCCTCAATATTCCTGTGTTCTGCCTTTCCTCTGGAAGAGAACAAGGTACCCAAAAGGCCATGTGGGCATTCATATATGCACACGCACACATCTGCGTGCACCCACACCCAGCCAAAGAGCATGCCTACCTGGCATCCCAGTCATCAGAGCCTGGGTTATATTTGTACGTGGGTTGGAAGGTGATCTCTCCCTCGGTAAAGCCTTCGAATACCACCTTTGCCTCCATCTGGTGCTTCAGCTGGGAACCATAGGAAGCAAAGAGACAATGAACAATTTTCAGGGAAGGATGACCATGCCCAAGCCCACATCTCCCCCACTGCCATGAGTCCCAGCTCTGCTTCTTGCTTTGTCCTTCCGGTGTTTCAGGGTAAAGGCATCATCCCACATCCACACTAAGGTCACACTTCTGTGTTTCCTTCCTCCCTCCATCCTTCTGCTTCCCCCCACCCCAAGGAGAAGACCAAAGGCATCACCCCAAACCAGCCTAGAGCTTGGAGGCAAGAACTCAGGCAAGTTCTCTCAGTGCAATTGTCTGGCAAAAACATAAGTTCATTTCCTCCCCCTTTGGATTGTTTCCAACCGTTGAAATTAGGCATGCATCAAACTAATGGCAAAATTTTAGTTAAGAACACTGCAGTCCAGTTCTTCTTCTTCCTCACTCAGAGAAAGCAGAAAAGGTGCTTTGCCAACTCTGCAAGGGGAGGATGGAAAGGGAGCACATACACACACGTATGCACACAAACACAGGTGCTTTGACAGCAGTGTGCAAACCTGGTCTGAACTACAGCTGGGTGGATGTGGGGGGTTTCTGAACCTCCGCCCTTTCCCCTCCCTGGGTTGACTGGCATCTCAAACCAGGAGTCCCATCTGCCTGTGCTGGCCAGAGGGACAGTGCAGCGTAGTGACTGATACGAGATGAGGGCCTGGGAAGCCAGGGTTAAAATCCCTGCTTAGTCTCCAGGCTGGCTGGGTGATCTTTTCCTGGGCAAACTGGCAGCTTTGCAGGAGTGCTATGAGGAAAAAGGACGGGAGGTGTCTCAGTACACCTCACAGAGCTCTGAGGGAGAAATCAGACAGTGATTGTAAAGAAAAATGAACCAATGCACACCCCTTGAAATGCCAAAGGGATTTTTGCATTTTTTGGCATTTGGCTTTTTCCTAAGGGAAAAAAGAGCAATGCCTGACTTTATACCCCCACCCACCTTTCTCTCTCTAGCCTCTCTGAAAACCAAAAGAACTTTTTAATAATGCTGTTTAATTTCCTCCTCCAAAACACATACACACCAAACTCAAACATAGTCAGCAAGTCCTGAAGCCAGACTGAAAACATGTATCGCTACTTGTGCTGCTGCCACCATCTCAGCCTAATGAAGTCAGGCCACAGAGGCACACGGGGCCAAGGGGACCATCAAACGGGGTGGAGGGACAGTGGGGAGGAATTTCCAGCCCTCCGGGAGGAGAGAAAAGCCCCTCTGCTGCTCTGGGCAGCCGTTCCTCCACACGGATCCAGAAGTTCCCTCCCTTCTGCCAAGCGAATGTTGGAGGAGAGTGCTCATGTGGGGCAAGGAGAGCAGAATTTTACAGCCCCTCCTTGGGATCTCCCAGAGGCACCTGCAGATTCCAGGTCCCTTCCAGAAGGGAAAGAGAACTGTGCCAGGGGATCATAGCTACCTCTGGGGGCAGGAGGGTGGCAGCAGCAGCAAAGAACCCCCTTTTAAGGGGGCCTGTTTCAACCAAGACAGAAAAAGAAAAGGAGCCATCCACCCACTTGCCTCCCAGCCTGGCAGGGCTGCCATGCATACACCTGCCCCTACCTGGTCGTGCTGCTGAAGAGTGTGGAAGTCCCTGGCTTCCACCAGCTTCTTCACTTGCTCCACATCCTGGTCCTCCAGCCTGTAGTTCAAGTCTCCCAGCCACAAGACCACACTGCAAGGCAGGCAGAAAGAGCCCCAGTCTGATGACTCTGGCTCGCTGGAGCTGCCCCTGCCCACCCCACCCCACCCCGCCCCACCCCTGGGCTCCAGCATGCAGCCCCAATCTTGCTGCAGGCCAAGGGAGGGGGCTAGGAATCACAAACCCCTTTCCAGATGTGGTTGGACTGCAAATCCCAGCATTCCTCAATAGTAACCATGTGCTGGCTAGAAGGCTGCTGGAATCTACAGTTCACCTGGAGTGCTACAGTATTTCCATCTCTGGCTAAAAAGAAGAAACATCCTTTTATCGCCCTCAAACTAGGGCCAGAATCAGGCAGTCTTCTCCAGAGGTTGCTGTGGGACTGTAGCTCCCATCAGCTTCATAGTGCTGGGATCTGCTGTCCGGCAACATCCGGGTAAAGTCCATGAGGCTCCTTCCCACATCCCAAGTACCCAGAGGCACTGGCCAGCAGTCCCCTCATCCACACCCCTGGGATGCCCAGCAGGGCCTTGACTCCCCCACCCCCTGCAGACACATGCCGCTCCCGCACCCTGTGCCACTCACTCGTGCTTGGGGATGGTGAGGGCGGGGAGGCCAGGGGAGCCCAGCGGGCCGAAGTGCATGCGCGCACAGATGTCATGGAAGTCCTGGTTGCGCCGCTCACATTCCTCTGCATGGGCTGCCAGGTGGGCATTCACCAAGCAGATGGTGGTATTGTGGAGCTTGAAGCGGATGCCCACCCCGCCCTTGTTGCCCTGAGAGAGACGGGGGGAGGAAGGGGAAACTATGAGCACAGAAGAGCCAACCCTGCCAGAGAGGAGGCACTGGGGTGAGCAAACAAAGCTGGCCTCTCACAGACCTTGCTGGACTGGCATTCCCATCAGCCACAAGCGGCTGGCAGCCCTCCCCACTGCCTCTGGAGAAAGGCTCCCCGTGCTCCCCACTGGGCTGAAGAATGGAGCCATCATCCGGGCAGCCCCCAACTCTGGGCCTCAAGCAGAGGGGACATAACCCTGCACGGCTCTCTCTCAGCTCAGGCTGCCCCCAGAGACTGAAGGCAGGACCCCCTTCACCCCGCCCGAGCAAGCATGAAGCGGGGCTCACCATCCTCCCCATGATGCCCGTGCCAACTGTCTCTGCCTCCACCTCAGAGACGTTCACCGCCAGCTCCGTCCGCACGTAGAGCAGCAGCAGGATCCCCACCAGACGGACCAGCTTGATCTGTTTTGCAAAAACGAAACTGTCACCTTGGCCGTGCTCCGTGCCACGATTATTAATGTGCCTCATCCAAGATAACGAATGCCTGTTGATTATGCTACCTCCCATCCAATACCATATGCTGGTATAAAACAGAGTTGTAGCGAGATCTTGGTGCTGCCAAGGCTTGGATTATCCTCATGTGTTACAGGCCACCAAATGCTATATGTTAAACCTCAGGAAAAAGCTGAACGATTGTTGTCAGTGTATGTTCAGTCCTGCCATGAAAGCATGGCTTCGTTTAGCTAGACAGAATAGCAGCTGACAAGTGGTTTACTATGCATGAGCTTTAGGGCACTTTATACCAGCAACAGAGCCTATGCGAAGACCGTGTGTAGCAATGTATCAAAGGAAAGCGTCACTGCATCTCATCCTCGTAGAGACAGGTCAAAGAGGGGAGGTTGAGAGACGCCAATCCCCAGGCATCTGGTCAGTGTTTAGATGAACACACAATGCACTGAGATAGAGAAAACACTGGAGATCCATTAGAAAGTAATTTGGGGGCCAATAAAGAAACCTGAGAAAGTCTGGGGGCTTGGCAGGATCAAAGTATGGGAGCAAACAAGCTCCCATGGGAACGGCTGGGGTTTGGGAAAGGGGACAACCCTGAGAATCCACCAGAGGGAACTGTCAGAGCGTAAAAGTGTGTGTCATTATGAGACCAAGCCTCCATTGTTGAATGTCAGCTTCAGCACGCATTATACACTACGCTGCTTATACCTTGTTAAACATTGTCGGAAAACCCTGCATGCAAAAGAGTGGCCAGCACATGACAATGGCATTTGCACACACACACAGCAGAGCAGAGGAGGGCAGAAAGGGGCGTGCAAGCAGGAAGCAGCTGGAAAAGCCACCCCTCCCTTCCACAGAAGCCCTCCTCTAAACCAGCTGGCCCTGGGCCTCACTGTTCCCAGCTCTGGGTTTGAGGTCCAGGCCAACAGACAACAGCCCCAGCCCAGCTTACTTTGGGCATACTTTGCCCCGGGGTGAAGGCTCTCCGTCACAGCTCTGAACCACTCCTCCTCTTTAGGGGTGTCATTGAAGAAGAAGGCTTCCTTGCTGAGGTCCAGCTCCTGGAAACTGCACCCCTGAGATGTCAGTGGGAGCCCCACCGCCCAGCCACCTTCCCTCATCAGCCACTGCCCCACCTGCCTGCCTGCCTGCCTGCCAGGAGTGGGAGCACCTGGCTCCCTCCACCCAGGAAGCAAGAGGTGTGGCAAAGAAAAACTGCCTCTCCAGCCACCTGAGAGCCTCTGCGCTGCCCAGACCCACTGCTAGCATCTTGCACAGTCTCAGGCAGAAGGGGGAGGACAGCTGGGGAGAACTTACTCACCCCACACAGTAAACGTCGGGGGGGTTGACATCTTGGCTTAGCCAGGGCCGGAGGCTCTCTTTGGGGGACTGACCGTTCACGTTGTAGGAACCAACAAAAAACCTGCCAGGAAACACATGTGCCCCACACCTTGCCCCTGAGAAGTGCCAAGGAGGCCCTCTGGAATCTCCTCAACCAGACAAAGCCCCAGTCTCACCCCCCGTGAAGGCAGGGAGGCCTCTGCCCACCACACAGGGAAAAGGGGAGCCCCTCAGCCCCTTCCACCCTGTCCCTCTCCTTGCCTCACCCCCAACCCCACCCTCCTCAGGGGCAGAATTACGTGTAGCTCTGGAGGTGGGTATAGGCGTCCTCCTTCTGCAACAGTTGGGAGCGGATGAGGGTATCTCTCAGCCCAAAGGCCTGGATGGGTGCCCCCCGCGTCTCCTCTGACACCAGCACCCGGGAGGAGTGCACCATCTCGCTGGTCACCTCAGTCCTGGGCTTGGGGAGGCTGGAAACAGGAGAAGTGGCTAGGTGAAACATTGGGCCTCCCCACCCACAACGCGCTTGCTGCTGGTGCTGTTGGACAATAAACCTGGGCAATGCTCTCTCTGGAGCCTTACTTTAATACGCTCCATGAGAACCTTTTTTGGGCGGGGGGGTAGTTGCAAGGAGAATCAGCGTTTGCCACCAGACCTTCTCTTTCTCTCCCCCTACACCCCAACACATCCTGGTATGCAGAAACAAAGGCAGGCCCGGCTAAGAAGCCAAAGAACCACCACACCCACATCCTTCCACGCAGTGTTGGGAAACAGAAGCTCAGCCAGCCACTTCCCTCTTCAGGGCCCCTTGCAAGGCCAGGGGTGGAAGGGGAGAAGGTGCTCACAGGACTGCCACATGCCACACACAAGTGCCACAATGGCTGGCAGGACCCATGCAAGTAGCCAGGGGAATTCCTTCCACTTTTTCTCAGCACTTCAGGAAGCCTCTGAGGTGCTGGGCTCTGTAGGAGCATAGAATCATAGAGCCCCTTGCAGAACTTCTCCAAAGCCTGAATGAAAACATGGAGTGCATTTACATCACGCTGCCAGGGAAGCACCTAGCCACCCTAAACATGTGCATGCACAGCAGGCGGAGGTCCCCCGCAAGGGCCTGCTAAGAGAGACCAAGGGAAACACCTTTGGGAGATCGAGGGGCAGACCGGATGCAGGGTCAAACCACTAGGAAGGAAGAAAAGGGGAGGGCCTCGGCCCTCCATCTCTCCTGAGGCAGGGAGGTATGGCATAAATATATCCAAGGAATTTATTCCTGTGACACACCCTCCCTCACACCTATACAATCAGAAGAGAGGAATCAAGTCTGCAACCAAGGAAAAGATGCTCTCTCAGCTGGGAACCTTTTTCTGCTCCCTACGTCACACCCCATTAACCCCCAAATAGTGTGGAGTTTCGCACTGCAGAGAAAAACAAAGAGATTGGTATGTAAGCACAGGGGCACTCTTGCTGTCCTGCTACATCCTCTCAGGGCAGGCTCAGGTTGTAAAGTGGCACTTACCTGGGAGGAGGAGCAGAAGCAGTCCTGTCAGCCCCCCGTGGGGCACCCATCGATGGCAGAGGGGGCTTCCCCTCCCACTCAGGGTCCTTATTCCTGGCGACTCCTGGAAGCAGAGGGCGCCCTTGAGAGAAGGGCTTCTTGCCCCCCCCCCACACACACACATGACAGGGCCTTGGAGATGGGTGAGAGGAAGATGGCACTGGCAGAGTTGCTGCCTCTGGACAGCGCATTCCCTGGGGCAAAGGGACGCTTGGCTCCTCTGAGAGGGAGCCTGGAAGAGAGCATCCTTGTGACTGAGGGGAGGGAGCACATCCACCCCAAGCCAGCCACCTCCCAGGCCCTGGTCCGCATCCCCCAGGCAGTCCTGGCTCTTCCAAGGACATTCCAAAGGACTCTGTTAGCCATTATCTTCCTCTGCCTCTCCCTTTCTTAGCTTCCCCGGTTTTCACTCTGGAGAAAACAAAACAACACAATGAACGTGGGGGCGGGGAGGACACTGTCTAAAGCAAGGCTGGAGGTATTACAAGGACTCAGCCAGGGCCAAGTGCCTGCTGGGCCCCCTCCCACTTCCCAGAGGGGGAAGGCCGTGGGCCAAGGGGTACATTCCAGGGCTGCAAGGAGGGAGAAACTCAGCCGCTCCTGAGTGCCCCTTGGAGAAGGGCACGAGGAGGAGAAAAGCCCACAAGGAGGTCACGGGGCAGCCAGAGGGACCCCGAAAACCTAGCAGCTGCTGCCCCTTCTCCACTCTCCACCTGGGACTTTAGGGGACTCCTACCCCGTTGAGAGGAGAGTGGGTGGTCTCCGTAGCTGCTGCTCCTCTTCCTCCTCCGGGGACCAGTGAGGCCCAGGGCCGGCATGGAGCAGCGGGGGGGGGCAGAGGGACGAGGCCTACAGCCTCTGCCGCACCGGGTCCCGGGAGCCCCATTCTAAGGGGGGCACTGGGCAAAGGGGTTTGTGGCCAGAAGGAGGGCGGTTCAGGTTGGGAAGCGACAGGAGGAAAGGTGGGAAGGCCACCAGGGCTGACCCGCCTAGGCCGTGAGTAGAGGAGGAGGGGCGGGAGAAGCGAGGCAGGGGCAGGACGGAGGAGGGAAGCTGCTGGAACCGGGCGGGGGGGTCCCACAACCACCACCAAACGTGGCAGGGCGGGAGGGGAAGGGGAAAGGCTCCCCAGAAGGCCAACCGCCTCCCGGGGCTGCTTCCGGGACTTCCCGCTGCCGCCGCCGCCGCCGCCTGCGCCCACCTCCGCCCCTCCGCCGGGCGCCCCGGGCAGCACCGACAGGGCCGCTCGCGGTGCCGGGCTCGAACCCCGGCAGCGCCAAACATCCCCGAGCGAGGAGCGGCGGGGCCGCACCGGAAGCCCGCGGGACCGCCGGAGACTCCAAGCAGTCCCGGGATTCCCCTCCCCGCGCCGCCCGGGCGCCACTCCGCCCGAACCCACGGGGTCGGGGCCGGGGCCGGGGCCGGGACGCGAACCCCCCGGTACCTGCGCGGCGCCCCCGGCCCGCCCGCATCCCCCGCGGCTCAGAGGACCAGCTCCGCCACCGGGCCACGCCCGCCGGGCGTTCCCCCAACCGCCGGCCGGCCCTCCGCCCGCCCCACGGCCCCGTGCTCAGGCGCGGCCTGGTGGAAGGAAGCGGCGCGGCGCGGAGGGCGGGAGGGCGCGCAAAGCGGGGGCTCCGGCGCGGAGAAAGGCTCAGCCCGGGCGCCGTCCAACCTCCTTCTGTGGCGGAGGGCCGGCGCAGCGGCCTGCACCGAGTCCCCTCCCTTCCTCCCTCCCTCCCCGGGGCCGCCGCCGCCGCCGCCGCCCCCCTTCGCGGTGGCGGCCTTTGCCCTCGCCGGCGGCCCTTCGGCGCAGCCCCCGTTGCAAGGGCCCACCCCCGCTCCCGCCCCGGGGCGCCTACCTGGGCCGCAGCGCTTGCGGACCTCCCTCAGGAACGACTGGGTCTGAGAGCCGAAGGGCAGCCGCAGCAGCAACGTGGCCTCCCTCGCCGAGATCCGGACCGCGACGTCGGAGCCTGCGGGCGGCACGGGGGGCTGGGCTGAGCCTCGGAGGGGGCGACGCGGACGCCGACGCCCCCGAACCGCCAAGAAGGTGGTCGTGGTCCTGGCAGCGGACGCGCGGCACACGGCGCGTCCTCTGCCGCGGTCGGTTCTCACTTGAAGCGCGCCTTCCTCCCCCGTGAGCCCCTCCCCGCCCTCCGCACAGCGAGCGGGGCCTCTCAGTCCGGGTCCACCCGGGCCGCGCTCTGCCTCTCCGGATCGCACGCAGTGGCACCGACGCTTTCAGCTGGTTTTGAATTAGAATCCCGGGCAAGGTTTACGCCTGAACTTTGATGGAGCTGCCCACAGTGCTGAACCGTCCCAGAAAGCCGCGTCCCTGCTCGAGTTCGGACTAAACCTCGGAGCGAATTCCCCACCGCGCCCTACGGAGGAAGCCCGCGCCCTCCTCTGCTGAAGGGGGCAGTGTTGCCGTTTGCAGGAAGAATCCCTCGTGCCCCCACCCGGCGAGCGGCGAAAGCGGCAAGGGAGCGGGAGAGCGGCGCTTACCTAGGCAGGGCGGGGGGTCGCTCTCCAGGACGACTGTGGGGAGAGGGAGAGGAAGAGGGTGAGCGGACTGCGGGGAGGGCTGACATTTGGCGCTCCCTCTTCTTGTAGTAACTGCAGAGACCACCAAGGGGGGGGCAGCAGGGGAGATGGCCGGAAGGGACCGCTCCCGCCTTCCGTGGGGCAGTAAAAATCCTGCCCACGGCGGCCCTTCTTGTGGCACCTGGGGCCAGGAGCCCCCTTCCCAATCTGGGGCCCCGCAGGAGCCGGGGGCGCGCGGGGTAGGGTACCTTCCTCCAGGGCGAAGCCTTCCCGGACGAGGAGAACCCTCTCCAGGCAGACGTCCTCGGCGGCGATGGCCATGCGCCGGTGGGTGTACACGCAGACCCTGCGGGGCCAGACCGAGTGAGGAGGGCGCCAAGCTGGACCCTCCCCTCTCGGCTTCAGCCCGGGCTTTTCAAGGCGCTCTCTAGGGTGCCCTGAAGCCTCCAGGGCCCCCCCCCAGAGCTTCTTATTAAACTTCGGACTGAACCCCAAAGTGGACAGCCGCGAGGGAGATCAGTATTTCGCGGACTGTTTCTGCTCGGCAGCAAATCCGTTCCGGGGTTTAGTCTGAATTGCCAAGGAGCTCTTCGTGGTGCTGAACCTGTTGTGGAGATGGGGATCCGCTCCGCGGGGAGCTCCGTGGCACTTGGGACCAAACCCTGGAACGGAGCCCCTGCTCCCCAAAACAGCAGCCTCAGTCGGGGTCCAGTCCCCAACCGCCGGCCCGGGAACCAGGCAGGCCTGGCAGGACCTCCGAGCGAGGTAAGGGGGGTGGAAAGTGAGGCCCCTTCCCTCACCAGGGGCTCGGCGAGGCGATCGTGCCGCCGGAGTCTACGCCGCAGGGAGGCGTCGGCAGAAGGAGGGGGACGGGGGGAGGGAGGGAGGGAGTAGCACCCCCGCCCCTGGCGCGGCCCCCACGCCTCCCCCCACCCGCCCGCCCCGGGCCCGGCTTACGCGATTTTGCCGTGGCTCTCGACCAGGCCCAGCAGGCGGCTCTCCCCGCTCGGCCCCTCCTCGCCGGCCAGCCGGCCCGACACTGCCTGGAGCGCCGCGTCAAGGAAGCCAGGCGGGCGGAACGACGGAGCCCCCCCCGCGCGGCCCTCCCCGCCAGAGCAAGGATACGGCCACGCAGCGCTCGCCCGGCGCCAGCGTCTCCTCGATGGCCACCGACTGGTCCATCCCGCGGCGGTGGCGGCGGCGGCCCGGAGGCGGCAGGCCGGCCTATTTCCCCAGCCGGGGTGGCGGGGGCCGCCGGCTGCCCGGCCCCGCGACGGCTCGGTCGGCGGCCGTTTCCATCCTACCCGGGCCACAGCGGGCGGGCCTGGAGGAAGCGGCAGGAGGAGCAGCCCCGGCCGGACTGGCCCGCCCCTTTGCCCGCCACAGGGCCCTTGCCGCCCGGTCGCTGCCGGCCCCCGCGGCAGAAGGGCCGTGGCCTCGCTCCCCCGCCCCTTCAGCGCCCCCGCCGCCTCCTTCTCCTGCTCGGGAGGAGCCCTGTTGGAGCGCCCCGGCAGGAAGGGCAGCCCCCGAAAGCCTGACCTTCGGAAAGAGTCAGGGACGGCCCCCTCCCTTCCGCAGCGGAATCTGACCCCCCCCCGCCCACAACTGCCTGGCCCTCAAGCGAAGGCGGCCCCTCCCAGCCTGGGGCGGGGAGGGGGTGCGTTCTTCCGACGCTGAGAATAAGCTGCCCTTTGCGATCCTCTTTCTCGAGGTCGCCCCCACACGCCACTGGGAAGTCTCGGGGAGGGAGGCTGCCCCCCACTATTCCAACAGCCCGGCCACCCCCTCCCCAGCAGACCGACTTCTGGGCGTTCAGCCCCAGGCAGCTGTACCCTCCCTTGGTAGAACTGCAGGGCCCAGCACCTCTCATGCCATTGGTTGCAGTGTTTCTGGGGATGCTGGGAGCTTTAGTCCAACGCCAGGCTGCATGGGCACATGCACACAGTATAAAGCACACAGCCACCTGTGGTCCCATTAAATAGATTTATTTGAACTTTCTCTCACTGCCCCTGAAGCATATTTTCTCCCACTAGGACCTGCAGCAGAGAAAGGTGGCTACAGTGGCTCCTGGGGGGGTCGCAGAAAGCAGCCCCAAGACTCCCCCTCCTTGCACACATCCACACTGCCAGGCCTTCAAGGGCCTTGCTTGGGGAATGGAGGACGCCTATGCGCCCCTGCAGAGGGCGGGGCGTAGTAGCAAAGCAGCTGCCCCTCCCAGGAAAGACACCTGGCCCCCCTCCCCATTATTTCCATCTGGAAGGAGGGCAGCTTTGGCTCCTGGAAGGAAGCACTGAGGCCCTGGTCCACACAAACCGTGCCAGGTCTTCCCACCCCATCTGTGCCTGGCACTCACTGGTGGGCCTGCCTCATTGTGGGGGAGGGGTGCTGCCTCCTGCCATCACCCCTCCAGGCACACACACACACACACACACACACACACACTGCGGCTCCAGAGAAGGGGTGCAGCTTTTATTCTCAAGTGCTGGGGGAAGGGGAGCCATTTTGTAGACAGCTTTTCCATAGAGACAGCCAAGCGGGGAGGGACAGAATGGGGAGGGGGCATTGCCAAATGCCTTTCTTAGCTGGTGCTGGCTGACCCCAGGCTTTTCCTGAGCCCCCTACCGCCACTGCCTCAGGTGGAGAATGGGAGGGAGCAGATCAGGCTGAGAATGGCAGCTACCACGCAGGCCAGGAGTGGGATGAGGGGCAGAGCTCCCCCTGGCTGACTGGCCCCATTGAAGTGGACTTTGCCATCCAGCTTCAGGCAGCTGGTTTTGGGCCTGGCCGGGCAGCACTCCTGGTAGCAAGGGGCCGTGGATCCCGCAGCACAGGCCGGTCCCACTGTCTTGCACACTTTGCTGCAGCCGGCCACAAAATGGGGCCCAGTTTTCTTCATCTGGAAGGAGAGAAAAGAAAGCTTAGGGACTGGTGCCTCTCCTGAAGAAGCCCCTTTGTGTCTATGGGGAGGGCAAGACTCGCTTCTAGGTTAGGTGAGGTGAGGGAATGGTCAGCCTCCTCTTGCAGTATAGGGGGAACAGGGGGTCACTGACTGGGATCCACAGGTCCCCTCCCTTTCTCACCCTTCAAAGGAAAATGGAGGGCAGAAATGTCCTCTCCCAGTTCAGAATGCTACCCCGAATCCTTGGGCTTGGGGTGGGAGGATTGCTGGTGTCGGAAGCCACATGGCCCTGGTGGGCTTCAGCCTCCAGAAGCCAGCTTCTGCTCCACCACCTCCAAATATGTGGGGAGCCCACAGGGTGGAAGAGAGCAAGAGCATTCCAGAGAAGGTGGGGCAGGAAGGATCCCACCATCCAGCATGGGGGGCTCTTGTGCTTGGAGGGGTCCTGTGTTCTCAGAAGGAAAACGGTGGGAAGAGTCACCTCGCAGAAATCAAAGCCGATGTGGCAGCTCGTGGAAGACTTCTGGCCTCTGTAACATCCTTCTCCGTGGCAGGTGAAGTGGCCACACACTTTCCCCTGGGAAGTCACGACCGAGGGAGGGAGTCAGCTGAGCCCAGGGACCCAGTAGTGTTGGGTGGGTGGCGAGTGTGGGAGATGCACAGCATTCCCATCAGAGGATAGGCACCATGATAACCATCCAGGCCACAGGTGGACCCCACCTCCCACCTCCCAGGGAAGGAGCACCTACATTTTTAGGGACTGCAGTGGTGGTGGTGGTGGTCATTGTAGTAGTAGTTGTGGGGGCCAGAGTGGAGGTGGGTGGCAGGTCACCTGGAACGGAGGAGAGCAGGAGACATGGGCCAAAGTCTTGGGGGTGCTGTAGAGCTCCCAGTGGGCATCACCAGGCCAGATGGGAACAGGGTTGGAAAGGGGCTTAAGGGCTGCCCTGGCAGGACCTGGCTCTTGCTCCAGGACTGTGCAAGGAGCAACCGTTGCAGGCACAGGAAGCGGGAGGCCCTCCCTGAGAAGGTCCTGCCAAAGCAACAGAAGCAGCAAGGAGGGAAGGAGGGAGTGCTCCACCCACTAGGCTGCTTCACAGCTGGGCTTGGCTTACCATAGGCTGTGGCATTGAGGCACAGGCAGTTTGGGGAGCTGCAGCACTCCATGATACAAAGCTCCATGCTCAGGCTGCTGTTGGTCACACACATCTCGGTGGTGCTGGCGTTCCCACACTGACTGCTGCACCCGGCTGTGTAACTGGTGCTGTTGATGCGGAACAGCTGTGGGGAGCCAGACAGCCCACGAGTGACCCTCCTTTATAACGACAGGGCTGGGGAGCAATTTGTGACCCCGAAGTGGCCCTCCTCCCACTCCAGGGTGGGGTTCAGAGCTCTAATGAGGCCACCCGCAGTGCTCTGCACCCCCTCCGTCCCAGAGGACTGCCCTTCCCAATCCACAGCGTGCCCTACAGTAAGCTCCAGACACCCTGACCTTACCTCACAGTGTGAGGCATCGTGGCAGGACTCCCACGTGCTATTCCCGTGCACCTCCGCCACCTCCTGGTAGCATCTCTCTCCAGAACACTGGAAGCTCTGGCAAGTCAGCTGCAAGGAGAACAGGAGCTGGGGGGGCGGCCTGTCGTCCCTGGGCCCCTGGACTGCACTTGGCACTGCCCTGCCCCCTGTTCCTCTCTCCCTGGGCTCCGGTGAGTGCCCAGCCTCCTTGGGGTTGACAGCCTGGCAGAGGGATGCAGGGCCCCCCTCCCCCCTCCCTCCCGGTGCTGCTGATGGTCCTTACAGGCATCGCCAGGTCTGTTCTGTCCCCAGAGCTGTTGGAGAAAAGAGGCGCTCCCAAGGTGGTGGTGGGCTCTGAAAGAGAATGGGGAGAGTGAGGGCAGAAGGAAGACACAGGCACTCCGGGGGCACCATCTCCCTGAGCCAGTGGCTGCCCAGGAGGCACAGGACTTGAGTGCGCTTAGAAGACAGTGAGCAGCACATGGAGGGGGCGGGCTGAAACCATAGCCCCTGCTTAGCTGTCCCTCCCCTCCTGGCACGCCCCATCCCCACCTCACCTGCTGCAGCCTGAAGGTGCCAGATGTTGGAGTGCAGAATGAGCCAGACCAGGAGAGTGCCTGGAGGAAGAAGAGGCGGCAGGATTGGCCTTGGGGTGGGGATGGCAGCAGGCAAGTGGAAGGAGAGTTCCACCTGGCCTCACAGCCCCTCCTCCAGGAAAGGGGACTCTGTCTGATCCCAAGGCCAGAGAGTCCTAGACAGATGGCACCCCTCTTGTTCATCCCCCTCCGTCCCCAGCCACGGCAGAGCAGTGGGTGCTTTGATCCCTGGGGCTGGTAGAAACCCAAGTAGAAACCCTGGCTTCCCCAGGAGAGGAGGAGAAGAGCTGTGCTCGGTGAGGCAGAAAGGGATTAAGCCTCCCAAGAGGGGGCAGTATGGGCAACAGCAGCCTCCATCTCTCTCTCTCTGCACCCCTTTCCTGCCACTGTGATACAGATGCAGATGCACCGTCCCTGGTGCTGGAGACCCCACAGAGCCATCCTGACTCAGAGCCACCAGCAAGCTTTCTCCTCCATGAATTTGTTCTGAGTTGGCGGCTGTCAGGACATCTTGCAGCAAGGAGTTTTACAGCATAGTGGACCATTGGGTCCTCCTTACTGCTTTCAGTCTGAAGGGCTTCAAGGACCACCCAAAGCTCCCTTCAGGTAGAAGCCCCATGCGCTGCCTTGGCATTTCAACTAGCAGGCCATCAGTTGCAACAACAAAATCTCTCACCACGAGCTGGATGGATCCAGTACTTGGGCCACCGCATCTTGAACCGAGAGTACTCCTTTCCAATCCTGCAGTGTGGGCAAAGAGAAGGCAAACACACTCAAGCGCTTTACAGGCTCCTCCCCGCTGGGTCAGCTGTTGGTTCCCACATCAGTGAGGCACTCCAAGGTTTGAATAGTTTTAGATGAGCCTTCCAAGGGGCCCAGGCTATTCGGAAGACAGAGTTCAGCACCCTGGAGAGCTCCTGCACAGCCTGGATGAAAACCTGGAGAGGCTTCTCCACTGCCCTGACCGGGCAGCTACTGGCTGCCCCTGCGCCCACCGGGCAAAGAAATGAAGGCAGCAAAGCAGGCAATGCATGAACACGGGGCGGGGGGGCATGGTTGGCAAGGTGGTAAATGCTGGGTTTGGCTGCTGCGCTCCCCAGCCTAGCCTCAGATGGCATGTCTGAGCTGGTGGGGACATGGGGTGGCACACACACACACACACATGAAGGGATGTGCTAGCAGAAAAGAACTACACACTGCTGCAGATTCTGCCCACCCCACAACCTGCCCCCCAGCGATCGCCAAGGGAAAGTGGGGAAAAGGTTTCCCATCCCGGTTGCGAAGGGCAGAAGAGCAGCTCTTTCCACGACGCAAGAGAGGTTTCTAGGCAAGACCAACAAAATGCCACTTTTGGCCACATAGCAGCTTTGGTGGCAGTTAGAGCCACAAGTCTGTTTTCTATCTGTTTTAGAACTCAACAAAGCCTAAACCAAGCCAATGGGGTGAAGGGGCTTCTCAGTCTCAGCTTGCAAGTTGCTCACCCAGGATGGGTGGAGGGCATGTCAGATAGCAAGGAGGAGAGTACGTTTCCCAGACACTGTTGTTAATTTCCTTCACCACTTTACCCATCATCCCCCAGGAGCAGTCGCGTCTTCCTCTGTATACTGTTCCCCCACCCCCGCTGACCGACTTTCCTTGGTTATGGGCCATGCTCTGCGAGCACGTGAAGCCGAGTGGCACTTCTCTGCGGTTGCAACAGTCCTCCTCTTGAGGAACAGAGGAGGACCCTCCTGTTTGGGAACCCTCCAGGGAGGACTCTTTCCCACAACTGCTCTGTTGTGCCCTCCTTGGTAGGATGCCCATGGTGAGAGCTCACACCCCTACACATTTTCACCCCTCAAAGATTTGTGGCAGGCCATCTGTGTTACTCTTCTCTGGATGGCTGCCTCATTGAAAAACAATTTAAATATGAAATTAAAAAGAAAATGTTGAAAAGCAAAGCACAAAATAGGCCCACTAATTGCACCAGTACTATAAAATCTAACAGGCAGAGGCAGCTATATTTAAAAGCCTGCAAAGATAAGCATGTGCATCTTCACAGCAAGAGAGCGGGCACTCTGCCTCTGCAACAGCCTCCCTTCCCACCACCCGCTATCTCTTCTGAGATGGCAAGGGGCACAGTGGGCACCCCAGTTTGTGTGGCAGGAAGGCTCCCCTTGGCTGCTGAGAGCCCTCCGTATTCTGTTGGCAACCAGACCAGCTGCCAGGCAGGCTGCTTCAGAGGAGACCTGCTTCCACCAGCGGGAGACGTTCCACTGAGTACTTTGTGATTAAAAAGTGGCTCACGGGAAGCTCTTGGTTCACCCTGTTCCCAGGACCTGGGTAGGTCTGCTCTGAGACTCCTGAGCTGTCCAGGAGTTTTGGACATTCAGTGCAGTGGCTCTTTGAGCAATTGGGAGGGGGGAGCTGGGGGCTGCTGGCATGAGGAAAGCACTTGTGTAGACAGAGGGAGCAATCCAGGAAGGCTGCTGGCCAAGTCCCAAGTTCCCTTGGCAAGTCCCTGAGGGACTAGTGGCTGCCAAGGAGACTGGAAAACGAATAGCCCAGTGGCCCAGTGCAGCTCACTAATGACATCCACTGTTGGCCCAGCAACAGCGTGTTTGGTGGCGTCTCAGAGGGAAAGCAGTGGTGGGGCTCCCTCCACTCCAAACAGGCACCAGGAAGAGAAACACACTCCTAACACTGCCAGCCAGTCCCCAAAACCTGAAATGAGGCCAGGGCAGGACCCCTCTTTCTGGCCAAAAGGAAGGAAGGAAGGCTGGCCTGACAGAGAGTCAGAAGAGAAGGGTGCCTGCTCTTCGCAGAAAGTCTCCCTGAAAGAAACAGAAACCTGGAAGTTCTACCTGGTTCATCAATACCCAATCCAAATGCAGGCATCCTCCAGCTAAATAAAGGGAGGCCAGCAGGTCTTGGGAATATTTCCTGATTGTTCAGGATGGCAGTTCTTAACCTGCGACCCCCAGGGAAACGAAATGTCCTCCCAAATGGTCCATGAAGGTGTGAAAAAACATTATCAGATTTTACAGTTAAAACAGAAAGAAAGGAAGAAAGGAAGAAAGGAAGAAAGAAAAAGAAAGAAAGAAAGAAAGAAAGAAAGAAAGAAAGAAAGAAAGAAAGAAAGAAAGAAAGAAAGAAAGACGAATTTGTACAACAAAAATATCATAACGAGAGTGTGTGCGTTTACTAATTTCTCTATCCAAATCTGAAGACCCTTGATGATCAACTTTAAATAAACATTTGAGGCACTTTAGGATTTTAAACCCTGAGTTAAGGTTTGGTGGTCCACGACAACGAAGGACATTTAGAGGGTAAAGAAATTGAAGAATTGCTGGTTCAGGCCCCATCCTGCCTACAGGGAGCTGCCTCGGCCTCAGCCGCACCTGAACTTTCCTACCACAACATGAGCTCAGATGTTTAGCCCTTCTATACTGGGAAGGTATCTTGCCCCTCCCCACTTCCGTGGCTGCCACCCAAAGAACCCCCCACCCTCCTCCCTCCCACCTCACCACTGTGCTCACCGGTCAGGCTTGCTTCTCACCTGCGGGGAGCCCTGGATGCCTCTCTGAGGAAGATCAGCCTCCAGCACTGGCTAGCATAGGAGATGTCCCCATGGGGCTCTCTTCCCCGCCCAGGCAGAGGTGGCACCAGCCTGCAGGTAGAGCTGAGGGGTGGAGTGATGGGGGGCCGAGGAGGAGCCTCCTTCCCTGGTGCTCTGGGGAGCAAATCTCTCCCTCCACCCCCACCCCCAGTGGAGGCTCAGCTCTTTACCTGCCAAGGACAGCTTGCAGGGCACTGTAAACCCAACAGTTCTTCAGTCTTGGCAGTTGCTGTAATGTGCTGCTGTTTCTTTGTGGTTCTGATAAAAGCTTTTTTACCCACTAAGCCTGTTCTCTGAACTTGAAGCTAGCCAATACATGACATCCTGCTTAAAACATTTGGTGAAGGGGGCAGAGCAGTAGGGATCCTGCTGGGGTTGAGGATATCATTACAGACGAGGAGCCTGGAATGCCTAGCAGGAGATGGAAAAGGCCATACCCATACTGAGGAAGAAATGTGTGTGCCTGCCTGCATCCATGTGTATGAGAGAGACTGAGAAAGAAATACATGTGTGTGGGCAGGTGGCTGAGATCAGAGAATCCTGCGCTGCTCTCTGCAGGAGAAACACTTCCTTTCCGAGCACTGCAGAAAAAGCAAGAATATGGGGGCTCAGCTCAGTCCTCACCCTACTGAAGCAGAAAAGCATCCTCTAGGCAGGGTGCCTGTGCACAGGCCGATTCTTCCAGTAAGGATAGCAATTAGTGCCCCCCTACCCTTTATCAGGAAGACCTTCTGCTCACCTCAAGGCCACTCCCACCTCCACCTTTCTCTTCCAGTTGTAACACTTCCCAAACCAGGGCTTGCCTTCCTGGGGCAATCAGAGAAAGAAGCCCACCCCAGTTAGATCGAATTATCCTCACCCTGCATTCCAGTGTGTGTGTGTGGGGGGGTACTTTTGCAAACGGTGGGCAGTAGCACAGAAAGCGACAACCAGGAGAAGATGGCTCCAGGCAGCAACTTCTGTTTGTTCTTCTGACTAGGGACAAATTTCTGGACAACAGTGTGCCTTCCTAGGGAGCTCACAAAGGAGGCTTTGGAGCCAGGTCATAGTCCTTTGGGGACCAGGGACTCCTGGGGCCCACACTGGTCTATTTGCAACTGGGGTGCTCTCTGGCACCTTCATGCCTGCTGTGAGCAACCAATCTCCTTGCTATCAATTTTTAAAATTAAGTTTCAAAAGGCTGCACTGGAAACTCTCCCTGGACTGGTCATAATATCATCTCAGCAAAGTCTGTTCTATCGGCTTGTTAAAGTTCTGCAATTAAGATAAGAAGAGAGCAAGAAGCTAAAATGGCAAAGAAAGGGAATGGGAAATTCATGTCAAAGTGTTTGATATTTTTTTCTTTATTAGGTAGATTTTGTAGAGTGTTTTTTTCCCATCTTATGTTTGTGTTCTGTTAATGTCTGAAGATTCAGTAATATTTTTTCTTTTTTTTAGTGTTTTACTTTGTATTATACCTGTCTTTTTCTTTTGTAGTTTTAACAAAAATTATTAATAAATAGGTTACAAATGACACTGGAGAAACTTTCTTTCTGCTTTTAAAACTAGGGTTTACTTCTATGAATTAGCTGCATACAAAGAAAATGTCTTACAGAATCGACCCTGCTTGCTGGACAGCTCCTGGCAGCCCAGGTGGATGGGAGAATCCTGGCGTGCAAAAAGAGAGGCCTTGTGCCACCCCACTTGTCCCCTCATCACAGCAGGCCTTGCCGTTTCAGGTCTTCGTAGGTCTTCTTATTGACCACGTTACCACTGGAATCCTCATATTCCTCCTGAGATAAGAAAGAAAGGGAGGGAGGGAGGATGGATTCTGTTGGGTGCCCAAACAAAGAAGCAAAAGAACAGCAAGAGGCCATCGAGAGAGTGGGAGCAAGAGGGCCAGATGGGCCACCAGGCCACACGGAGTCAATGACTGAGGCCAGGAGCAACTGGCTGAGTGGGCTGAGGAGCATCTTGTCCAAGAGCCCGTGGCTGATCAGATGCCCCAGCCAGCCATCCCTGAGATCCCCCCCGTAGCCCTCCCCTTGCTCCTGAGGGATCCTGATGGGACAAAGGGCCTCTCTTCCTCACTGCCTTCCCTTCTTCCCCTACTTTGGATGGTCAAGCATGGGGGCTTGTCCTTCCACTCCCACCTTTAGGTCCTTCTTGCCATGACAAAAAGAGATCCCCCATTAACAGAGGATTCATTAGGTTTCCCCAGCCTGGTTTTCTTTGCGAAGCTTCTTAGTGGTCTCTGGGACACAGGGGTGTCAGTGATCCCATGACCCACACAGTCTGAGTGGCCTTCTCTGGGGAGGGAGGGAGGGAGGGAGGGAGGGAGGGAGGAGAACAGGCCAAGGGCACCCCCAGTCCCAACTTACTTCAGTGTCTGGCTGCCACCTCTCTGAAGCCTTCTGCTGCTTGAGCTTTGCCCACACTGCAAGAGATACAGATCGCCGGTCAGGCTCCAGTGCCTCCAGCTGCCCAAGAGGAGTGCAGGCTCTGATTCTGCCACCCACAGAAAAGAGGCTGCCTAGCCCGCCCACCCGCCCAGAAGGGCTGCCTGCGCCACAGTCCCTGCTTTTCCAAGCTGTTCTCCATCCTGACAAAGAGGCCCCCAGTTCACTCAGAAAGGGCAGCTGCTGGAGCCAACCTGGTTGAGAGCAGTCAGAGATGCAGCCCTCTGAGAACTCCTTGCAGCTCTAGAAAGCAAGTACAGACACTGTCCAGGGATGGCAACAGGTTGCTCCCTGCTCCCTGGGCAACCAGAGAAGTGACGCGCTTCCACTTACGTGAGACAGCATCCTCAATCTGCGTGACGTTGGCAAAGTGAGCTGTGTTGGGGATGCCCAGGCATCGCATCCCATGAGCGTGGCGCCACTCCTGCAGAGTAGAGAGAAGGGCATCAAAAAGAGGGTCTGGAAAGCAGGAAAGGCTCACTGAGACTGCTTTCAGGCAGCCCCAAAGGACACAGGGAAATTGCCACTTCTCTTTCCTGGCACAGCTGTGGCTCCTGAGTCCACAAGCAAGGTCCGAGGATGCCTGGATGCCAGGAGCAGACCTCCCGATCATGAGATGCATCCTCCGCCCCCACTACCACACATGCACCAGCCAGGCCCAATCCTTCCTTCTTTCAAAGCAAGTTGCCCCCTGCAAGCGGAGGATCCAAAGATGTCTCTCTCCTCAGTCCCCAACCCTTCAAGCAACCCTTTGGCCTTTTCCCAGCCCACCATAACACCTCTCCCTGATGGCACTTACTGCAAAGTGCCGCTGAAAGGCCTTGGGCCCCCGGTAGGTGTAATTCCCACAGATCTCACAGTTGTAGTTAATATTCAGGCCATGGAGCTTGTAGAGCCAGTAGGGGATGGGCTGGAAGAGGGCAAGAAGGGAGGGTGTGAAGCCGCAGGGGAGGCATATCGTGCCTGCTCCCAGCACCGCCAATGACCAGCAGAGGGGCTCACCTTGCCATCCCAGCCCAGGGGCAAGTTCTTGGGATTGTAGATGATTTCATTCTCTTCATCCTCACTCTCACTCTCGCTGATCTGCTCTTCCTCCTCCTCCTCCCGCTCCTCCCCGGTCCGGGCCTGCTTGCGCTGGACGTTCTCGTGGGTCAGTTGCCGCTGCTCCTGCAGGAAGAGGCACCGCCCACAAGTGCTGATGAAGCACCCCTGAGAAGACCCCGCGTGAGGCTGGGGAACTGGGAAAGGGAGGGGCACTTACCCCAAGGATTTCCACATATTCGTAGATCTGAGCCTCCAGGAAAGCCAGGTCCCTGTTCCGCTCTGTGTCCCTGCAAAGGCAACGGAAGCGTAAGACCAGGACAACCGAGCTCTGGAGCTGAGGCAGAGCTGGTCACAGCCATTATCAAAGGGGGGGGGCGCTCTAGCACCTTCCAAGGATGTTAGCATAGAAAAAGAAGGGAAGAGAAATTGTCCAACCAGCCCCATCGCAGCCCCCAGGCTCCCAAAGAGAGAGGAGTCCAATGGGCAGTTAGCTTCCCTACCCTCGACCCCCCTGCACAAAGCCCCAAAGGCCACTCACCGCTTGCTTCCCTTTGTCTTGGGGTTCTTGGCAAAGAGGGAAGGATCTAGGGCCTCCAGGGACTTTCCCTTGGTGCTAAACAGCCTCTGAGCACGTTCCTCTAATGTGCTGCTCAGGAGAAAAAAACAAGGCAAGGCAACACTATAAAGTTCATGTACTTCTGGAGAGGTGGGGCGGTGATGCACCCAAAAACTCACTTGAACTGTCAGCTGCTTCCTGTATCCCAGAGAACCCTACCTACCAGCCCAGCCCATCCAGCTTCCTTAGGAAGACAGAAATCAGGCATCTTACTCACCCTCCACATTTCAGACCCAAAGCCAACAGGGCAGACTTCAGCCGATCCAGCCCAAGGGAAGCCAACTCCTGCAGCAGAAACATAAAAGCTCAGTCAGCCTGACCCAGGCAGGTGATTACTATCTCTTCTGCAGGGCAGCAAAGTGCACAGCAGAAAGTCAGACCAGAACCCAAGGGACAGAGAGTGGGGACAGCAGCAGGACCACCACCCACCGCTGCTGCCTTGCTTCTCCCCTTCCCGTGACAAGAAAGGCTCAAGAAGGCAAACAAACCTCCCAGGAAGAAAAGGCCGAGAGGTCCAGGTGGGCACCTGCATGGGTGAGGGCACTGCTGGTCTCTTTCTGCCGAAACACAACAGAAGAAAGGGGTTACTGGCTAATGGCCCCCAACACACCTCGGCCCAGAAGTCCAACAGGCATCAAACAAGCCTGGGGAAAAGGCTGCCCGAGACCGCTTTTCTCTGCGGCCAAAACAGCACTTCTGCCCATTTCTACCGAGGAACTCTGCTCACCGGCCAGCCAGGGAAAGTGCCGTTCTCCCATTTCTTCTCAAACTCTGCCTGGATTTTGCCAAAGAGCTCATTTTGGTCTAACAGAGGCTTCACTCGGTCTGTGTAATCCTGCAGGTATTCCAGGAGCATCTCCAGGTACCTGTCACGGGAAAACATCAAGCAAGGGAGTAAGGGAGCTGTGCGTGCAAGTGAGTGAGCAAGCGTGAGAGCTTCACACCCACCCCTGGCTGAACAGCTACCCCCAACAGAGATCCTCATTGTGCAGAAATTTGTCTGCTGCTCTCTCTGTGCCTCCTGGGCCAGAAAGGGAGAAATTCTGCCCTGAGTGAAATTCATTTGGCATGAAACAATCTCCCTTGGATGGCCACAAATCATCCCAGAAGCATGGCAGAAAGACAGGCGAGACCCATGCCAGCACCTGAGAGGCCACATGAACCACAGCCTGTGCCCTTCCTCTCACTCCCCAAAGAGCCTGTTTACACTCACCTCCTGTACTCTGCATTTTTTCTCTCCTTGGGAACGTCAAAGAGCTGATCAAAAGTAGACAAATATGTGATATAGTCCAGTTTCTACAATAGAAAAGATAACTCACCATTATTCAAGACAAGGAAGTAATCCTTTGTCTGTTGGCACAGTATCTACTAGATTGCTAACTCAAGGGGAGAGACTGTGAGGGAACACAAAAAGGAGCAGAGACTAACCAATGCCCACCCTGCCCATATCCAGGAAACAGTGCAGGAATCTCACCTCTGAGGATTTCAAGTTAATGTACTTGAGATAACAGTCGTGTAGGTCCAAGTAGCGGCCGTATCCTTCTTCGTCCGTAAACTCTACGAGGTCTGCCAAAAACAAAGGAACGTGCCTAAAAGTGCCATAAGGGGAAAAAGGGATACCCCTAGAGAACCCCACTCCTTTCCACCTCACGTGCTCTCACATGGCTATGCTGCGTCCCAAGAGAAGACACAGCCTACTGTGCCAATCCATTCTAGATTCTCCTGAGAAGGGAGACAGGCATCAGGGTAGCCAGAAAAGCCAAGGAGTGATGTCAAATGCTTTCAAATCTTAAACTTACTCTGAGCTTCTTCACTGGGGTTCTCCCGAGCTTTCAAGAGCTCCTCAAACTCCACTGACATTGGCACACAGATCTACACAAAAGGATGAAAAACATTACTGCTAGCAATCCTTAAAAGAAAGAGGAACAACTGAGGGCTGCAGAACTTATGACTCCTAAGATCCCCATCAAACCAGTGTGAGCCCTAACACCAGAATGGGAGCTGCAAAGACATCACAAAATTGGCCCAAAAGTAGTCTTAGAGAACACTCCCAAAGCTACCCCCTCCACCCAAAAATTAGCCCTGACTTTGTTTTTGGCGTTTATCAACCGAATTTTGGTGGAGGGGAACAGCACAGGCAGCTCCCCCTGACTAGACCACTGGGCTGGCCCTCACTTCATTGGGGTGCTTCCGGTGGAACTCCTTGATCTGCTTGAGGCGGTTGTAGAATTCAGCAAACTCGTTGGGTCCAGAGATGGCGCTGAGCTCCTCCTTCCTCAGCCTGCGAACCAAAAAATTTGTGGGGGTCTGGGGGGCAGAAGGCGGGGAGCCGCTCCCCTTCCCTCCCCGGCCCAGTCTGCAGGCTCTCCCTCCTGGGCGCCCCCTGAAGGCGTCAGAGGGCTGGACTGGAACCAAGGCTGGCGGGAACCGTAAGGAGCCGCGCCCCTCCCTCCGGAGGCCAGGACGGGACCCCGCCGCATCTCCCTTACCCGTCCTTGTCGTCGTACAGGTCGCGCAGGTTGCCGCTCACCTCCATGTAGCGCTGCAAAACGGGGAGGAGGAGAAGGGCCGGGCCGCGTTAGGGGCCGCGGGGCGGGGCGGGACGGGGCAGGGCCGGCTGCAGCCGCCCACTCGCGAGCCCGGCCGCCGGAGGGGGAGGGGGGAGGTACTCACGTCCTGCATGGCGCGGGTCCGGTGGTCCGAGTTGATCTGGTCCCGAAGCTGGAAGACAAGGAGGCGGTTGAGGTCGGGGCTGCGGGCGGCCTACCCCCCGTCCCCCGTCCCCCGTCTCCCTCCCCTCACCGTGGACTTCCGCGTGAGCATCTCCTTGACCATGACGTCCATCAGCCGCTCGCGCTCCTCGTGGTAGCGCCGCTGCTGCTCCAGGATGGTCTCCATGGCGGAGGCGGAGGCGGAGGCACCGGAACTGGCTCCCGCTCTCTCCCGGAGCGCCGCTCTTTCCGGCCGCGGTTCGCACGCGTCGCTTCCCCCCGCCCCAGGGCCTGAGAAGAAAGGTTCCGCCACCGAAGGTTCCCCGGTCTCCCCTACCGGGGCTCTTTAGGATGGCGCACAATTCTCCGTCCCGAGGGTCTGCAAAAGGGGGGCGGCGGGCGATCTAGGGTGCAGTGGGAGCGAGGGGACGTAAGGCGCAGCTGGGGGGAGCGGGGCGGGGAAGAGTGGAGCTCCCTCGGGGGAAACCAGCCCTCCCGGGAGGGCCTTCCCCACCTCGAGGCCGCCCTCGCCAGGCAGGACCTCGGGAGGCCTCACCAGGGGCCGCTGCTCCGGCCGCACCGCCTCCCGCCCCCGAATTCCCGAGGGGGCCTCCTGGAGCCCCGGGACCCCTGGAGGTGCCGCTCTCCCTGCCTCTGCCCCAACCCCGCGCGCCCCATCCTGAGCGAGGCAAAACCCGACCCTGTCAGGAGGGATGAAAGGAGGGGAAGGAAGGCGCTCCGAGGCACGGAAGAGGGGATCCCAGGAACCCCGGGCCCGTTTCCGCACTAGATGGTTATAGTGCTATCGTTCCACTTTCAACACCCTGCGGAATTCTGTTAATCCTAAACTGCCAACCCCAGGATGCCGTGGGATGTTCAGAGCTGGAATAACAGCACGGTAACAGCCCAGTGCGGACGTGGCCCGGGTCTCTGGCGCAGCAGCAAGCGGGCCAGCTCCACGGTCCGCGGGACGTCCCTTCAGCTGCTTGGGGATGGCGGGACGCCCCCTTCTCCCATCCAGCCTAAACAGTCATAGAATCATGGAATCATAGAAATGTAGAGTTGGAAGAGACCGCAAGGGCCATCCAGTCCAACCCCCTGCCGTGCAGGAAAACCCTCAAAGCACTCCCGACAAGTGGCCATCCAGCCTCTGCTTAAAAACTTCCAACGAAGGAGACTCCACCACACTCCGTGGCAACACATTCCACTGCCGGACAGCCCTGACCGTCAGGAAATTCTTCCTGAGGTTCAAGTGGAATCTCCCCTCCTGCAGCTTGTTTCCATTGCTCCTTGTCCTGGTCTCAAGAGCAGGAGAAAACAAGCCCATTCCCTCCTCAACATGACATCCCTTCAAATATTTAAACATGGCTATCATGTCCCCCCTCAACCTTCTCTTCTGCAGACTAAACTTACCCAGCTCTCTAAGTCTGTCCTCATAGGGCATGGCTTCCAGGCCCCTCACCATTTTGGTTGTCCTCCTCTGGACCTGCTCCAGCTTATCCATATCCTTCTTGAATTGGGGTGCCCAGAACTGGACACAGGATTCCAGATGAGGTCTAACCAAAGCAGAATAAAGTGGTACCAATACCTCCCTCGATCTAGACACCATACTCCTATTGATGCAACCAAGAATTGCGTTGGCTTTCTTGGCTGCCGCATCACACTGCTGACTCATGTTCAGCTTGTAGTCTATTAAGACTCCTAGATCCCTTTCACACATACTATTAGCTAGCCACGTGTCCCCCATCCTATATTTCTGCATACCATTTTTTCTGCCTAAGTGTAGGACCTTACATTTCTCTCTGTTGAAATTCATTTTGTTAGCCTTGGCCCAGCTCTCTAATCTGTCCAGGTCCTTTTGAATTTTGATCCTGTCCTCTGGCATATTAGCAACCCCTCCCAATTTGGTGTCATCTGCAAATTTGATCAGCGTGCCCTCTATTCCTTCATCCAAGTCATTAATGAAGATATTGAACAGCACCGGGCCCAGGACAGAACCCTGTGGCACCCCGCTAGTCACTTCTCTCCAGGATGAGAATCTGCCATTGGTGACCACCCTTTGGGTACGGTCAGTCAACCAGTTACAAATCCACCTGACGGTAGCCCTGTCCAGCCCACATCTTACTAGCTTCTTTGCAAGAATGTCATGGGGAACTTTGTTAAAGGCCTTACTGAAATCAGTCCCAGCTCCCTTGGTCGCTCCTCGTAAGGCGTGGTTTCCAGAGGTTTGATTATCTTGGTCACCCTCCCGTGGACACTTTCCAGTTTGTCAGTGCCCTCCTTGAACTTTGGTGCCCAGAAGCGGGCACAGGCTTCCAGGTGGGGTCTGATAAAAGCAGAGCAGAGTGGCCCTGCGATTTCCCTCGGTCTGGATGCGGTGCTCCTGTCGATGCGCCCCAGGCCTCTATGGGCTCTCTGGCTGCTGTGCTTTGGCTGCTGCTTCCTGGTTAGCCTGTGGCCCCAAGATCCTTTTCACACATACTGCTTTCAAGCCTGTGTATGTGCGTTTCATCTTCCTTGCCTAAATGCAATATCCTATATTTATCCCTGTTGAAATTCATTTTGTTAGTTTTGGCCCAGTTCTCCAATTTGTCAAGCTTATTTTGAATTCTGATCCTGTGTTCCGGGGTATCAGCTACCCTCTTAATTCGATAAACATACCTTCTATTCCATCGCATAAGTCATTTTTTAAAATGTTAAAACCAATCATTTCTCTCCAAGATGAAGAACAAGCATTGGTGAGTACTCTCTGTAACAACGTGTAGCCTGCAGTACACCTGCTTGTCTGCAAAAATACAGGGTCATGCTAATATGGGGAAACTTGTTTAGAAGGGATTTGTCTTTGCCTTCCTCTGAGGCTGAGACAGTAGGACTTGCCCAGTGTGATCCAGCAGATTATACCTTTTGAAACTTCAAGTGCTAGTGTGTATCTTCATTTGGGGCTATGTTTTCCCGAGCAGAACCCTACAGAGGCACTTATTCTCACTGACCTCCACCTAAGGGTTTTATGAGACCAGTAACTGCAAAATGACTTGAGGGTGTTTGATTTTAAATGTTTACATTTGGTTTAGACACTTTGTTTGGCTTTTTCCCATTATTAAGTGAATGGAATGTGAGCTGTCTGTGATTGCTTGATAAGCATCCTTGAAGTGGAACTTTGAGGCGAGAGGAAGCCCATAAGCATCCTGAAATTCACTCATGCACAGATGGATTCCCCATGGTTTCTGGGGAAAGAAGAAGTGGAGGTCACCTGAAACCAGCCTCAGCATCAAGCTCATGGTGTCCACTACATGAATACCAGTATTTTAAGTGGGGGACTTCTCCCTGCCCCAGAAGTGTGTGGGTGGCCGGGGGGCTGGAGTACACCTAGTGGCGGGGAGAGGACCTGTGGGTGTGGGGTGACCATTACAGCCTTTGCAGGAACCGCATGGGCAAGGGATTGCAAGAGCCCACTCCCCTCCTGCACGTACCAAATTCAGGGCAGAGTGGGGGTGGAGGAATTGTGTATGAGAGCACTTGGCTGCCCCATGGGGGAATGGAGAAGCCGCTTCAGTGTTCACTGCTGTTGCTACTGTGTAGGAAACTGATCTCAGAAAGGTGACTTCATGGGGGGGCATTGGTTGCAGTGCCCTCTGCCCCCTCCACCCTGGGCCTCCCCATCTGTCTCCTTTTCCCCCTCCCACCCCTATCCGAATCTGAGCAACCCAAGCTCCAGGACCATCCCTCCTCGCTCTGTGTGTGCAAAGCACGCGCGCGCGCGCACACACACACACACCGCAGTCCTCCCAGCTGGCAGCAGCATTACGTCACTCCCCTCCCTCCCCAGGCAGAGTGAAGTCATGGCCCTCTCATTTTGGGATGGGATCCAAATGTTGGCTGGCAGCTGGCCGTGGGGCGTTCTTCCCTTTTTTGGAGAAGAACAGGATGGGCTGTTGGTGGGAAGGGAAGGCGCAGAGCCGCCAGCCCCCAGAGGCACCAAGAGTTTTGGGAAAGGGGGGTCACTTGTTTCTCAGCAACCCGCCCCCACACTCAGAGAAGGGAGGCAGCCACAAGTGTCCTTCTCTCCCCACCTCCCCCAGAAGCACTTCTGAACAGTTTTGTGGCAGTGAGAACAGATCCACTGAAAATAAACAGAGTCCCCCCAGGCAGAAAAACAGTTCAGGGACTGCAGAAAGGGAGCCATGTGGATGAGCCTCAAGCCTCCCTCCCCACATACACACACCCCAACACCTATGGGAGGCAGAGAGGCTGACACCCCATGTGCAACAGCCAATAGGCGTGTGTGGACTGATTTTGGGGAGCCCTCCCTCCGCTGTGATCTGGGGAAGACAGATGCACAGTGGGGGGAGAGATGGGCTGTTCCTCTACCCAGTGATGTAAAGAGTCGATTGACTCAGACTCAAGTCAGACTTAAGTCACTTCAGTGACTCGACTTGGACTTGACTTAAAGCAAGAATTACACATTGACTTAACTCGAGACTTGGTTATTTTTTTGTGACTGACTTGCTGCCCTTGGTTCAGTAATCTAACACATTCATCCAGAAACTTTACAGCTTACTGGTCACGTGACAATCTGTCTCAAGCCCAAAGTATGGACACATTTCTCAGAGGGAACAGCAAATGGGTCAGGCAATGGGCTTAAGATCTGCTCAGCAGCCTGTCCCCACTACATATAGGAGGAGCTTTCTAAAACTTTTCTTGAGAGCAGAAGGCAAGGCTTGTGCCCAGAGTGCAGGGCACATATCTCAAGAGGGAACAGAAAATGTGTTAGGCAATGGGCTTGAGGAGGAAGGATCCTTCCTTCTAAATCTTGAAGCTTTTAAGAAAGATCCTATTCACCACTTCTGGAAAAGCCTCCAGCTTTGCAACTGGGGAGTAAGAAAGATCCTATTCCCCACTTCTGAAGCTGCAGTTGGCAAAATCCCAAGAGTGGCGGGTCAAGTCTACTTAAATTGTTAAAACTGACTTTATTTGACTCTGTCCAGAAATTCTGGAATACAGGTTGGTGTACAAAGTTGGCTTCCAGACTTGACTCGAGAGTTGACTTGCAAAGACTTGAGACTTGAGACTTGAAGGCAGAGACTTGAGACTTGGAATAAAAGACTTAAATACATCACTGCCCCTACCATGGGACAAAAGCCAGGACAGAGAAAGTTTTAGGCAGACTCACTGGGCTCAGAAAGCCACAAATTGGGATTTTGTGGGTTGGAACAGGCTGGTTTTTTTGGGTGCTGCTTTCTGCAGAGGTAACTTGCAGTCCCCAGGTGAAGCAAACAAACCCAGTGCCCCTCTTGTGCCTCCCCCCCACTTGAAAGGGAACAATCGCCATGGTTCATTAATGTTGTTTATTATACAAAGCCAAAAAAGACACACACACACACACACACCCCAGAAGAATACAAAAGTGGAAGAGAAGTACCCCGTATGAGAGGGGGAGAGAGAGAGACTCCCCCCAGCAAAGCATTTGAGGAACCACTAGTGGGTTCATGAAAAGCCACATGCATAATGCATTCTGCCCAAGGAAAATTGGCAGCTGTGAAAGTCTGGGATGGAAAAACAGAGCCTGGAGTAGAAAAGACAGGGGGCCGCCCTGGGAAACCTGGAGGGCAAAGGTGCCCCCTACTGGCTGTGGAGGGCCAGGTCTGCCCGGCCAGAGGGAGAGATCTGCCGCAGCAGAGTGGCAGGGAGACGCTGTGTGTGGGAGAGAGCCAGTGGGGCCTGCCCTGCCCTGCCCAACTGAGGTGGAGAGGGCCGAGAAGGAGACCCCCCCAGGGGCCCAGGCCTTGTCCTCTAATGCAGAGGATCCTTGGGGCACCAGAGAAATGGGCAAACACTAGGGCGCAAATTCCAGGAACATGAGATGGGTGGAGAGCTCCCTCCTTCGCTTTCTACCCGCCAGTGGGGGCGGCTGTCCCCACCTCCTGCTGCGCTGTGAAAGCAGGCCAGGAGAAGACCAGAGTGTCTGGCGCCAGCGGACCAGATCCGTCTCTCTAGGAGGCTGGGGCAGGCGGGGGGGCATTGGCTACCGACAGGCATCAAGCCTTCTCCCCACCCACCCTGGTGCCCATCCCTCCAAGCAGTGGGAAGAGCGGGAAGTGCCCGCCGTCCGGCAGCTCTAGGAGAAAGGGCAGAGCAAAGAGCTCCCAGGGTGAGCCTGGCCCAGCCACTGATGGGCCAGTGTCCTGGCCACGCTGCATCCTTCTGGAGCGAAGGGGAAGGAGGCCGGGCGGAGGATGGAGGGGCAGGGAGGGAGGGGTGCTGCCTTGGGGGCAGGGACATTGAGGCAAGGGGGGAGGCCTCTGTGCCCTGCTGCTCCAGAATGGGGACTTTGGCACATGGAGGAGCACCGAGGGCAACAGGTCTCCAGGTGGGACCTTTCAAAGGTCTCTGGCACAGTTGCGGCAAAGGATCTCCTCGTTCTCAGGGATGAAGCCCTTCCCCACGAGGGAGGTGGCGCAGCGGGAGCAGCTGAAGCAGTGGTGGTGCCAGTGGCGGTCTTCAAAGGAGACGTATTTGCCCCCGCCAAAGCCTAGAAAGGGGAGGGAGGGAGGAAGAAGAAGGGCAGCTGAACACGGTGCAGCTCCCTACAGCCTAGGCACCCAGGTGGCTGGCCAGCCAACCGGCCTGCCTGTCCCCCAACTCCACGTGACCCGCTTGCTGTCTGTGCCCCAAAGGCACCTGGGGCACTGGGGGTGGGTGCCCAGACCTCTCCCCCCAACTCACCGGTGATGGGTCTGGTGCAGGCGCTGCACTTCTTGGCGTAGAGGCTCCCAAAGCACTGGAGGCAGAAGGGCTGGTCTTCCTGGGAGGTGAACTGCTGCCCGGCCAGGGGGGTCTGGCACCCCGTGCACACAAAGCACTCCTTGTGCCATGGCTCATCCCGGTACGTCACGCCGCCCTTGGTCAGTGACTGTGGGCACAGGATTGGTGATGCTGGCACCGGCAGGACCCTCACGGTGCGACCCTCCCTCCTCTCCCTGCACCTGCAGGAAGGAGCCCCCCCATGTCCCAGCTGTGCCCACCACTGTCCCCCAACGTGTTCCCCACCTTCTTGCAGCGGGTGCAGCGGGGGCAAACTTGCTCTCATAGCAGGGGACGCAGTAGTAGTCTTTCTGTTCAGGGATGAAGGAGCGGGACCCGATGGGCTCCTGGCAGCTGCTGCACAGGAAGCAGTGCTCGTGCCATGTCTGCCCGCCATACTCCAGCTTCCGGGAGCCTGCCAGGGAAGGGGGAGTGCCCGTGAGGGGGGTGAGGAAGCCCCCCAGGGAGCTTCAGCACAAGAGAGGCCGCTCGCAGGGCCATCCTGGGAGTGCATTCCCTCATCCCCAGGGTGTGTAAGCAGCCTTGGCATCAGATGCAAGGAGGCGGCATACCTGGCATGACCACCTGCTGGCAGGCGACACATTGGGAGGAGAACTCGCGGCAGTAGCAGTCATTGCAGAGCAGCTCCTCCCCCTGGCAGGTGAAGGGCTCCTCTGCCAGGGACCGACCGCACCGGAAGCACCGGAAGCAGCCCTCGTGGTAGTGCCGGTCCTCATAAAACAGCTCCTGGGGAAGGGACACAGTAGGAGGTCAGGCGCCGGCTGCTGTCGCCCCCCAGGTCTTTTGGCCTGGGGGCAGCACCAACTGAGACCCACAGAGCAGCGGCCTAAGTAGCTGGTCATTTGTTTGCCTGAAGAGGTTTCTTGGGGTCCCTGCCTGCCCAAGGAGGCCAGCAGCCCCTAGCAAATGGGAAAGGGGCCAGAGAGAGACCTGAAAGAAAGGGGGAGGACTTTCTGAACCCCCAGGGGGGTGGGGAAGAGACATCAGCCATGGGGGGAGCTGGGTCAGGCTGCCATTCTGAAAGCCACTGAGATAGGCATAGGGTGGGCCCTGCCTGGGGGAAGGGGCTGGGCTGTCCCTCCTCTCTGCCTGAGGTCCAGAGCAGTAGGTGCCTGCAGGGCTCTCAGGGCCCCCCACCCCCTCCCTTTGCAGTGGGGGTGGGGACACCCCCACATATCCCACAAGGCAAAGCTGTCAGACAGAACGGTTCTGCTCAAAAGGGCCACATGAGTGGGCCCCTGCCTCCTGGCCCCCGGAGCACCTCCCGGAGGAAGATGTGAGGAAGCTGCTGTGGAGTGTGAAGGAAACACCATTGTGGAAGGCCCACTGGCCCCCCTCCCCACTTTCTGTCCAAGGGGACCCCTCCTGGCAGAAGAAAGAGGTGAGCTGGGCATGTGCCCCGCAGAGGGATACGGATGGAGAAGACGTGCATGTGTGGGGTGGGGAGGGTGAAGTCCTGGAGAGAGCCTACCCCCCCCCCCTGCACTCACCCGGCAGTCGTGGCCAATGAGCTCCTTGCACTCCTCACAGGTGTTGGCAAAGTGGGCGTCATAGCAGGGGATGCAGAAGGGCCCCTCCTCCCCCTGGATGTACTTGCGCCCGTAAAGGGACTCCTTGCAGCCAGCGCAGTCAAAGCCTTCTGTCATTCTGGCAGGAGAAAGAGGACAAGCAGGTACTTCGGATCAGGGCCCAACAAAAGCAGCTCAGCAGCCGCCATGGGGGGAACAGAACCCAGTGCCAGGCCTAAGGAAATCCCCCACTCCCCCAGCCAAGCTGCACTCCCTCCGATCCAGCTCCCCAGCAGGTAATCTTTCTCCCCCCAAAAAAATCTGAGGCCAGGAAGAGTTTTTGCCCCCCCCCCCACAGCCAGTTCTATCTTTCTGCTGGGTGTCTGCTGGGTTCCGCATGCCTCCCCACACCCTCAGCAGACCCCAAGCTGACCTCCTCCACCCTCACGGCTGGCCCAGGACACCCCAGCCACAGGCCTGAGGGTTCAGGGAGCGGTGCAGCAAAGGGGGACCACCAGCATGTGTGTGCGTTCGTGTATGCTTTGGGTGGGGGCACCTCCAGAGGCCCACCCCACAGTCTTCCCATGGCCCCCTCCCCTCCCCTCCCCCCCAGGGCTACATACCATCCCCGCAGGGAGGGGAGGAAGAGGGCCTCCCTAAGCCCTTTGTAGCTGGAGGAGGGAGGGGGAAGGGGGATTAGGCTCAGCTGGCTTCCCCTCCCCCCAAGGCAGCCCAAATGCTGAGGAGGAGGAGGCCCTCCTGTCCTAAAGGGGGAGGCCTCTGGGTGGATCAGGACAAAGGAGGCCTGGCTCCGAGCACCCCTTCCCTCCGCCCCAGCAGGAGGATGCCGTTCTCCTGCCGCCTGGGCTCCTCTCCCAGCAGCTGTGGCAAGCCCGGACTGGCTGTCCTGACGCTGTGGGGTGGGCAGGCGGGGGGGGGTGAGACGCCTCTGCCTCTGTCCTCGTGATGGCTTCCCGGAAATTCCAACATTTCAAGCTTTTCTGAAGCCAGAGGGAGAAGGAGAGGGAGAAGGAACCTAGACAAACAGACCCACACAGAGAACTGGTTTTCTTCTGCTCCCTCCAACCCCCGCCATACCAGCGGGCATGTGGAGATGGAAGCCAGGCCCCTGGTTCTGGCAGGCTGGGCGCCCCCAGGCTCTGTGGGACCCCCTGCCAGGGGGTTGGGGCCCCACCCCAACCCCCCCTGCCCTGAGTTGGGGAAGTAGGAAACTGTACAGGCTCCCCAGATTCTGGCACAGCAGGAGTGGTTCCCCAGCACTGTAGGCCCCACTGGTGATTCCTTTGGGGGCCCAAGCCAGCAATGCTCTTGCCTGGGAAGGAAGAAGAGGAGGGGGTGCCTTGGGACCTGGGGCCACTTGGAAGCTTTTGGGCTTCAGCTGGGGCTGCCAAGGAGCCCCAGACAGGTACAGCAAAGGGTCCCTGGAAAGCCAGGCCCAGATGCGCTTCTTCTGCTCTTTGCCCTAGAGGCACCCCTCCTCTGAAACGTCTGGGGCTCGCACAGTGGGAGATGGTCTGCTGGGACCCCTCCTCAGGCCAGAATCCCATCACGAAGACTACTTTCCTTCAGGCACTCTGGGAAGCCAATCCTGCTGGAGAAGAGACTCCCTGCAGGAATTCCCTTGGGGGAGTGAAAGGCATCCTGAGAAATGGCCCCGGGGGCGGAAAGGAAAAAGCAGCTCCCAGAAAAGCAGGGCAGGAAACCTCAACACTGCTGTTGTGCTTGGAGTAAAGACAGCCCCCAGGGGATAGCTTCAACTTCAGCATCATTCCTGGGGTTTCTGGGAGCCCCAATCTCCTCACAAACAAGGTGCCTGTGGGTGTCCCCCTGGCTTTGAAGCAGGGTTGGCATGGCCAAGAGGGGCTCCTTTCAGGTTAGCCAAATGCTTGAGGAGGGGGGGATTTTACCTGTCGCTAAGTATGACCGTGAATTTAATGGAATTTAACAAAGTATTACTTTGCTAGCGGTCAGAGGTGGCCACGATCCTGCCGAGGGGCCCACTTGTCCCAGGGAAGCCAGCCACCCAATCTCAGTGATTCAGCGCCGGAGAGCTCTGGCCAGAAGCTCCCAGGGCCATGCCTGATGCCTCTTTGTGCCTGGCCATTTTTGGGAACATTCTGCAGGACACAGTGGGGGCGGGGGAGGAGAGGAGAGGGTGAGCCCTGGGGGCCACGGTGTTGCAATCCTGCCACAAACCAGGGAGATGCCGGAAAAAGAAATAGGGAGAGAGAGAGAGAGAGAGGCGGGATCTCAGCTCACACGCAAAGGTCGCTCACTGCACACACAAAAATGGATCAAAGCAGCCCCCCTTGCTGGCTGCGCCTGGCAGCTCCCCTTTGTCCAGAGAGCTGCCGCTCAGGATGGGTGGAGGGAGGCAGAGGGGGTAAGTCGGGTGTCCCACCCGGAGGCTCTGGCAGTTCTGGGACTCGCTCCATGGTGGGAGTGGAAACCATTGTCCCAGGGAGAGATGGGGGGGCACTGTATGGGGAGGAGAGAAGGGGAAATATACCCGGGATCCGCGTGAAGGGGCACCACGGAGCCACAGCTCCAGAAGGAGGGGACTGCACTTCCCCCAAATCCGGAGAGACATCAGAAGCCACAAACAGGAAACCACTCCGGTTATCGCCTCTGTGGCTGGTTGCAAAGCAAAGACTTCTGGTACAGGAGCACAACTGCCCCCTCTTTTTTAAAGAGAAAGAGCTCCAAGAAGCAGCCAGGTCCAGTGGGCTGGTGGGGGGCCAAAGTACCTTTTTGTTCCTCTTCCCCATCAGGGCGAGGGAGCAAGTGAGACGAGAGCGCGGGATCACATTTCCATCTGCACAGCTGAGGCTTTCCAGACCCAGCAAGAGCCGGTGGGGAGAGGAGGAGGGGGCCGCTCAATTGCTCCCCCCCCGCTCGCACCATCTGGTGTCAATTACAGTCCCAGCTCAAGGCCTGCGCCAACTGCAAATCCATCTCCCCTCGGGGAGCAGAGGTCCCTTCTTGCCAATTTTCTCTTGTGAAAGAGCCCCCTCCCTGCCAACAGCAACCCGGACGCATGCCAGGCTCCAGGTGGCATTTACAGAGCGGGCTGGCACAGGAGTGGAATGTTCCTCAGAGGAACTTTCTCTGGCACAGATACACCATGAACTTTTGGGACTACCACAACAACCCGATCCTGGGCTGGGGCCATGCTAAATAGCAGCTGACAGATGCACTGAAGACAGCAGGGCAGGAGCCAGCCCTGAGAAATACAAAGCCCCGCAATCTTGAGCTTGGTCACGGCAAGCTGCAGCAAAGCGGGCGCCCTGACCTGCCCTTGCACTGCAGCAAGCAACAGGGCAGGGTGCAGAGAGACCCTTTTGCACCCTGGGCCAGGGAGCCCCGTCCCCCCAGCCAGAGGTCCTGGGTGGGGCCTGGGCTGAGAGACTCTGGAGCCCATGTTGGAGTGCCACTGTTCTGGACCAAAGCACTTGGGTTCTGCACGTGCCCTCGGAACCCGGCCAAAAGGTGGGCCCTCTTTGGGAACCCAGGAGGGAGCACACACAACCCCCTGTGGCCTCTCTGAAACCCCCATCCGCATGGCAACAGGCACTTATTTGTGCAACTGTGACACACACACACACATAGAGAATATTGGTGCCTCCCTGTGTCACCATACACAAGCCCTGACCGCAGCATCTGGAAGCCAAGGGCTTTCCCCTTCAGGCTTAGCCACTTGGCTACAAGCTCCACTCTCCTCCAGCCTGCAAGGGGAGAGCAGAAAAGCCCCAGACAGCTCAGGAGGGGAGGGGGCCTCACTGAGCCTTCTGGGCAATGGCTGCTACCACCACCACCACCCCTTCCCTCTTCCCATGACTGCAGGGTGGGGGAGCACCAAGTCAGCTGCACGACACACCCCTGGCAGCAGCAAAGGGGGCCTGGGGATCTGGAATAGGCGCTGGAAGTGAGGGCAGGATAGGTGGCTGGTCCAGGGGGCCCAACATTCCACCTCTTTCTGGGCGCTCCCTAATGCCAACCTGGCCACAGGCAACATCCAAAGGGGGTCAAGCTCCTGCCATTTTAGCTCTACATCTGATTGGAAATCCTGGAACTTCCCAGCGCTTCCGTCCCTCCTGGATCCAACATGAGGCTCCTGGCCAAACCCAAACGGCTGGCGCTTCTGGGATTCAATGGGGACCAAATTATGATTAGTCCTGGGTCTGGACAGTTGGTGTGTCAGCCCTTAGCCTCCTCCTGGGACCCTCTGAGCAACAGGGCTCTCAGAGTATGAGCCCCTAGTCTGCCTTAGCTCCTGGCACTTGCTGTCACAGCACTCTTCCTTCCACAGCTTTTGGCCTCCTCCACGGCCCTGCAGGAGCACCAGCACCAAGAGAACTGTCTACTGCCTTCACAGGCTCCATAGCCTCCCTCTGCTCTTCCCAGTACTGCGGTTCAAGGAGACACCAGCAATTCCTTTCCAACCATTTCCTCAGTCATGGAGCATTTTTGCTAGATGAGGTAAACATCCCCAGGGCTGCCAGGTCCTTCCTGCTCACCACAGGAGGGGCGCCTGAGAGCAGCACGGCCAGCTCAGAAGAGAGAAGCGGGCCTTCGCCCCAACACCACCACCACCACCACCTCCTCCACCACCAGTCCAGCTGCTGCTGGATCCCCCTGGAAGAAAGAAGGTGCTCTTAAGGTGGCAGGGGCCAGCGGACAAGCCATAAATACAAGCTAAGCATGGCAGGGGAGATGGTGCACGCAAGTGCACATTCCTGCATGAACACAGGCCATTTTTTCCACAGTGTGACCTTTACAAATACACACAGTCCGTCACTGGCAAAACAGTCCCTCAGGTTGCCAACATTCAGATTTCAGTGTGAACAGTCAGCCAGGCACCCCCTTTGGCTCAAAGCACTCTTCATCCCCCCCCAAACACACACGAAAAAAGACCTTCTGAGCCAATCCTGGTCAGCATGACAGAGGGAGGGCGCTACCCAGTCTGAACTGGATAACTTTATGCTGGATACCTCTGGCTACTGGGCAAGTGGGGGCACGAGAGAAGGGTCGAGGCGGCCCCCAGCAATTGAGCGAGCCAATGAGTGGGAGAGACAGCTACCACCAAGCAGGAATGCCACCTGGGTCCAAGGCCACCTCTACCTCCATAACGAGGCCCTTTCCCAGGGGGAGAAAATGAGGCCCCCCCTCCCCATTTCCAAGAGTTTTGCTTCCTCCTCCTCCAAGTGCAATTCACCCTGCTCCTAAGCACAGCAGCACAGATCCTACAGAGAAGTAGAAGGTGCACGTGTCATCAAGGCGGGGGCATGGCAATCCTCTCCCCCAGCTCTGTCACCAGGGCTATTTTTGTCCCTGCACAATCCAGGCCCCAAAATGAATAGGGTGGCATCTGCTCAAGACAACGAGAGGAACGGGAGGAAAAGGGCAGCCAGACACTCATGGCATGGGCATGGCGCCCAGGGAGAGAGAGGAAGAGTAGCAGGCCAGCTGCTGTGGTCATTGTCTAGAGCCCCCCTATCCATGACAGACAGAGTGCATGAGGGGGACCCCCAGCCAAGAAACCTCTAATCTGGGGCTAGTATTTTTAGGCCGGAGATGCCGTGCATTCAGCAGGAGCCCAGAAAGTACTGGGCAGCAGCTGCTGCCCTTTGCTGAAGGGGGAAACTGCCTGGGGAGGGAGGGGAAACTGGCCCCTTCATCCCCACACCCCCCGGGAGGCAACAGGGTGGGTCTAAAAAAGGGGGCCCTGTTGAAGACCCTGCAGCCACTCTCCTCTGGAGTGACCCTAACAGATGGAGACACCCCCCCAAGGCAGGTGGGAGGAATCCCACAGGAGGGCAGGCCCAGTCCCAGCTCCCAACTTGCTGTCAGCCCCCTTGTTCACCCCCTCCTCTCAGCCTCCTGCATCATTTTACCACCAGGAGTGCCGGGGGATTAGAAGCCACCATGTCTTGCCCCTTCTTAAGGGACACACATGGGAGGGTGTGGACTGCACCTCCCAGCAGCCCCTAGCCAGAGGTGAGGAATGCTGGGAGCTGCAGTTAATCACATCTGAAGAGCCACCGGATTTCTGTCCTTGGCAGACATCCATCTGGAGTGCTTTGGCTTTACACCTGCAAAGAACCACACAAAAGAAAGAGTGAAAGGTCGGACAACCCCATGTATTTAGCAGCTAGGGATCTGGGAACAAAGGGTGGAAGGGGTTCGTCTGCAGAGTCAGGCCCCCCAGCGTCCCTCTGCCCCCCTTGCCCAGTCTAGCTGGCGGCAGCAGCTGCAGGGCTCAAACCTCTGCACTTGTTCCAGGCAATCCTTCCTCTCCTGACCATGCCTGGAGGAGCCCCCCCCAGAGGTAACTTGGTGAAGCCACTGCTGCTTGCTGGCTCTGACCCTCCAAGGTCTCCCACCCAGGGTTGGTGGCTGTAGCTTCTCAGCATTGCCTTCAGCCAGACCATTTCTCCCAGCCTAACAGAGAGTCTCAGTCTTCAGGTGGGGGAGGTCTCTCATCCAAGAACTAACCAGGCCTGACCCCCACTGCGCCTCCAAAAGCAAAGCAAGGGACCATGCTCTTTTTCTTGGGATGGGGGGGGGCCAGGCTAGTGAACCTGGGGGAGCCCTCAAAGTCAGGACTCAGTGGGGCCAAGGGAGCCCAGCTCAGACCATGGACAGGGAGCGGTGTGTTTGTGTGTGGCTGGTTCCAGAGAGCACGGAAGATTCCCAGAACAAGCCCCAAGCAGGCTCACAGCATGCTGCGTCCAGGGGCCACCAGCTGAGGAAGGCTCTTTGGCCCTCCCTGAAAGATGCTAAACTCCCCCACAAGGCGACAGGGATGGGGGACTCTCCCTGAGTGCTTATGAGGGCCAGAGGTCAGAGGGCAAGGGACTGAGCTCAAGACCAGGCCATGCAAGCCCATGCTGCAAACACTGCTCTCAAAAGAAACCCACGCAGGCCCTAGCTGTGAACCCTGCCCCCCACCCTAAAAGACCCCAGCCCACAACCCCTTCAGCCATGGCTGGGGGCTTCCTCTTCCTTACAAAGTTCAGGAACCCTCTGAGGCTGGGTTGGGACACCACAGAAGGAGGGCCTCCAGCTCCAGCCCCAACCTCCTAACTCCTTTTTCACATGGACAAGTCTCAGTCCAAAGCGGGGGTCTCTGGGAAGAGGAGCAGAACAGGCAGGCACTGCAAGCAGGCATCCACAAATTCCCTTGATGAATGGAGGGGGGCATCTCCACATTGCTGCTGCTGCCAGCCCGCAGCCTCACCCCACTGCAAGATCATGGGGCCAAGAGTGGCACAGCTCCCCCACTGCCCTTCCAGGCTCCCCAGCCACAGCATCTTGTGCCCACTCTGTGCCCCAAACTCCTGCTGATCAAAGCAATGTGGAGATCGCAGGAAGCCATGGCACTGTGTTGAGTCCTCCAGACCTCTTCGCCACACAAGGTGGGAGCAACTGGGGGAGGAGAGGGAGAGAGAAAAAAGGTCTGAGTGACCTCCAAATCAGGATGCCCGCCATTTGGAGGCTGCCCTCTCTGTCCTTGCAGCCTCTCCTCCCAGGCAGGGAAGGCGTTTGCAGGGAAACAAGGGGCCTACTGTGCCTGAGCCAAACAGAAAGGGGCTACGTGAGCATTATCATATGACGAGGGAGCCCCTCTGGCTTTGTTGCCTCTCATAATCCCCCCAGTCCTGTTGTCTCTTCCTGGTCCCACCCTTTCCTTCTCTTTAAGGAGACCCAGCATAAACTCCAGAGTCCAAGCTCTGTGTAAATTCCAATTTGGGGTTTTTTGGAGGGGGCTCTGACTCCCCCACACACGCATGTCCTTCAGAGTCTCTCTGCCAGCATGCGCAGCACAATTACTCCACTCTCAGGCTGGGCCCTGGCACTGAATGCGACCCAAGTGGTGAATCCAACTCTGGGCACACCTGGTACAATGGAAAGAGCCCAGAGCTCTGTCTCTCCCCCTACTATTACAAACGTGGTGCCATTTCAAGAGAGCAGCTGCCAGAGGACTGGGACCCCCGGCCTGCCTGTACTGCCCAACTGCCACAATCCCCAACAGGCAGCACTCCTTGCTTTCCTGAGCCATTCCAGCTCAGTTATCGCTGCAATCTTTATTAGTTCCTGTTTGCTTTGGCTGGACGCTTTTAGTAAGAAGGAAATCTGGACTCTGCAACAGCATGCACTGGATGGCATCTATTGTGTGTGAGAGAGAGGCAGCTGCTTGCCTGGCTCCGCTGGGCATCAGCCAACCTTGACAGGACCGCAGAGAACAGAAGCAAGAAGCCAGAAGCCAGGCTCAGCCTTCCCAGGTCCACCTCGTGCTGGACTGCAGCAGCTGAGGCGGCTTTCCTGCTCTCTCCCTGCCTGTGGGTGCAGAGACAAAAGGGCCAAAGGGGAGCCTCCTCCTCCTCCTCCTTTTCAGGACAAAGAGAGGGAGAGGGGTGCCTATTTGGTACCTTTGTGCTTGGCTTTCCAAAGAGTTTGGGCACTCAGAAAGAGAAGTGCAGACAGGAAGAAAGATGTCAGGGTCACACCACATAGGAACCTCGAAGTGTCGACTGGAGACACCCCAACTGGTCCCTTCCCAGGTGGGGGAGAGAGGAGGGTCTTTACCAAGGTCACTGGGCCAGCAGCTGAGCCTCTTGCACCAGCTGTAATTGGGTGCCCCAATGGCCAAGTCTGCCATGGCCTCTCTTGGCCCAAACCTCTCCTCCTTCCCAGCAAGGCCACAGCCATGCCTGGGGCACACACTAAGTCCCAGGAAGGGGGCTGAGGCTCTCTTGGGAGTCAGGAGCATCACCCCCAGAGCCCCAGAGGCAGGGGTAGCATCTCCATTCCCTTTTTCTTCTAAAGGGGGAGGTGAGAGGGTTGCCCCTGAATGCAAAGATTTATTCCATGGGACGAAAAAGAGCAGCCCCCTCCATTGAATTCTCTGTCACTGAAGAAGTCTTGCAGGCCTTGGCCCCCCAGGCCGAAAGATGCCCACCCCAGGCAGGAAGCATGGTTTTGGTAGGAGGATGCACACCAGCCACCAGGCAAGGTGCCAAGCTGGCATCTCCCTGGGAGACTGGCTCCGTTCCAAAGAGATTAGTCAGGCTGGTTATCGTCTTGGATCGTTTCCTTTGTCTGAGGAGATTGGAGTCAGCGAAGGCGAGGATGTGGGGTGAGGAGGGCTGAGAGGGACTGAGGGAGCTGGAGAGGGCGAGGCGTCAGCCCTACCAGAACCACCCCAAAATGGAGGGGCAATGAAAAGAGTTCCAATCCAGCCAAAGAGGCCACATTCCACCTGCCTTCCCCCCACTTTACTTAAAATGTCACCTGCTCGCCAGAAGACAAGCCCAGGGCAAAAAGAGGTTACCAGTGTGGCCCAAAAGAAGCGTCGCTGGGGCAGGGATGAATCTGCTGCTCACTTTTTAAAGGCCACTTTAGATCAGAGAAAGGGGGGAAGGCTACCAGTTACACGCTAGAGGTGGCAAAGGACTATTCCATGTGCCCTGCTTCCCTTTGCTGCCAGGCAGACTCCCCTCTGACCACCTGGGGGTGAGGGAGTCTCAGCCTGTGTGTCCCAGCAGGCCTTGGACTCAGCTTTTTCTGGGAGGGGGTGCTGTGGGCAGACGGTGAGCTGACGAGGGCAAAGTTGAAGGTGGCAGGAAAAAGAGAGAGAGAGAGACCCTGGTGCAGGTGCACACAAGGAAGCCGTCGCTGCTGTCTGGAGCCTGAGTGACCTGAGCTGGGCTGGGCATTCCTGGGGGAGCTTTTGCAGGCCTCCCATCCTGAGGGCCAACAGAGGGCCAGCGACTACTTGATGCCGGGGGGGAGGGCGGGTACTGAGCCCTTGTCAGGCCAGCCGGCCGGCCAGCTGCTGCACCACACAGAAGCCCCTGGGCACGGGTGGCACCAAGAACAGTAGATCTAAGCAGGGCAGCTCGTGTTGTGCCCATGTATGTGTGTATTGTGTTTGCCAAGGTTGGAGGCAGGAATGAGAGAAGGTAGGGAGAGGGAAGGTGCAGGGAGACATTTGGGGTGGGGGCATGGAGGTCTCCCTCCTGGAGGGGGCAGGGGTGAGAAAGGGCCACAGAGAAGAGACACAGAAGGCTCATCTTTTTTAGCAATAACAGAACAAATAGCTGGAAAAAGAGGAAGAAAAGAGGGTGGGGAGTTGCTACAAGAAGAAAAAGGAGCAGGAAGAGAAGAGGTGAAAGAAGATTCTAGTTGTAGAGGGCAATGGGCTACACATGAAGTGCGGTAACAACTGGGGAAAGATCCAGCCAGTGGTGAGTGAAAATACTGCGAAAGGCTGGGGGAGGGCAGAGGGGGAAATCACAGTGCACCCTCCTTACTAGCAGACTTGAACATCTGCAGTGGTCTCACATCTTATATTTAAAATGGCAGGAACACAGATTCATGGACACTGAAGCATCCGTGTGCATGTAGCCAACACTGAATATAACAAGACTCAAGCATGCACAAATTTTGCCATTTGTGGGGGCTCCTGCAATGGAACCCCCTCCCCTGCATCTATGGAGGACAAACTGTATAACACTGAAAGCTTTCTAAACCTGCAGCTTTCAGATCTGCCTAAATACACTAAAGACACCAGATTCCATCTGCTCTTGGAGGCTAAGCAGGGTCAGCCCTGATTAGTAGTTGGTTGGAAGACCACTAAAGAATATCAGGTTCTGTTTCAGAGGATGGAACTTGCAAAACTATCCCTGAGCCTTCCTTACCTACGAAATCCCTAGGAAACTCACGAGATTACCATAAATTGACAAGCAACTTTAAGGCACATATACTCATGCACAAAACAGAAAGGCATAGGCACCACACCCCCAAAACCAACATCTGTTCCCACGTAACTCCCTGCTACTTGACCATTGTGCCAGGAAAGATCCCCACAGCCATTTCCAAAGGGGACTCCGCTGAAAACGGGTGTCAGCAGCCTTTGCCTGGGGAACAGACCAAACTCCTGTTCCCATCATGGACAATTCAGGACTGAGCCTCTCCCCGCAACTGCCCCGCTTGGTACTTTCCAAGTGACAATCCCCAGGGAAGGGGGCAGAGGGACCCCAAGATCCTTTGACTGGAACAACCCACCCCAGAGACAACCACACTTCCTCAATGCAGGCAGGACCCCTGGGGGACACAACTTTAAAATCCAGCCATGAACATCGCTGCCCTGCTCTGGGGTTCAGGGCAGCGGTTGCTCTTTAGAGGGCAAGGTCTGCGGCTACCGTCTGGAAACAGAACCATCCCCACCATTCCCTTTAATGGGAAAAATACCTTCCTTCCCTACCCAACCCCAGCCCTGCGGCTGACTCAGGATGAAGAGCGTCGAGGATGAGGGCAATGACGAGAGCCGTGGAAACAAGGAGGCCTCACCTTTGGCCAGCCCACAAAGTGGCGGCGGCGGCAGTGAGTCACTGTGGAACAGTTGGGAGGAAGGCTCAGGCACAGGGGAGGGAGGAAGAAGAAAAAGGGAAGGAAGGGAGGAAGAATCCGGCCCCTCTCCCTCCGCCCTCCACAGCTGGCAGGCCCAGAAGAGCCAAGAGGACTGGCGGACAGACAGAGGCCAGAAGTTGCCTTTTGCTTCTGCAAACGGGGGAGGGGGCATGTGGAGCTGGGAGGTGGTGAGGAGTGAGATCAAACCCCACCTCGGCTGCCCCTCCCATTCTGCACATCTGGCCAGCCTGCAGACTTGGAGTGGGAAAGAACCAGATCTGGATTTTGTCCCCCAGGTGGTACCAGGAGGGTTGCTTTTGGCTTCTGAGAAAACACTCTGTTAGTGGCCTCCTTGATCTCGCCCCCACCAATTCCCATTTCAACACACATTCCTGGACGCCAGCAGGGTCCCCCCTGCTCCAGATTCAGTAGTGCTTTCCAAACTTTGCCTGAGGTGCAGGTCCTGTGCCCCAAAACAAGCACACTCCCCCTCTCTTCTATCAGGTGAAGAGAAGCCCCAGAAAGCTCAGCTAGAGAAAAGGGAGACACCCCCCAAATGATGTATCAGCTGGAGTTGCGCCCAGGACCTGACCATGCCATGCCCCCCAGCACCCCAAAGGGGGAGGGTGACAGGGCCCCTCTCCCTGAAAAGTTCCTCCAGGGGTCCCAAACTCCCTCTTGCGCAGGGCCCACCTGGCTCATCTGCAAGGAGCGCCTTCCCACACCTAGAGGAGAACCGAGGGGGGCACTCACAAGGGAATACATTATGATCCCCCTAGCAAAGCACGTGCAACTACTGGGATACCTCCACCCTACCCGGAAGCAACAAAAGGGGGGGTGCAACCTGGAGGAGCGACCAGGACTCCCCCTTGCCCCTGCCATTCTGTCCCCCCCTAGCACTCAGCGAAGGCAGGGAAGCAGGAGAGGAAGATGGGGTGGGGAGTTGGGGCTCTTTCCTCACGCGTTTCCTTCACCAGTAGTTTCTCAAGAGGCCCTTTTTTATGTCGAGGGGTTGGGAAGGTCCCCTCCATGAGGCACAGGCCGAGGAGGAGACCCCCGGGGCAGATCTGGGGACCCATCGAAGGGCATCTCTCTGTCCAAGGGCACGCCTTCTTGTCTTTGGGGGGGTACGGGGGTGGCAGGGGGGCTCCCTTTTCTGCCTCCAGCGCCAAGACAAACGCCCTGACCCCCTCCCTGTCCACCACCTCATCGCCGCACGGTCGGAGCGCCCCCGCGCCCGAAAATTTCCTCGGAGAAAATGCAAGGGGCGCGGAGGGGGGCTCCGCCCTTGTCTCCGTCCCGGTAGAGCTGCGGAGAGACTGTAGCCGCCCCCTAGGCGCCCCCTCGAGTCTCGACTGCCGCCCCACCCCGCGCCAGCGCCGCCATCCCAGAGGCGGAGGGTGCTCTATCCCGTCCCCAATCCGCCGGGCCCTTTGGGGGCCCCTGCCCGGCCCCGATCCCCCGCGCGGCACATCCTTTTTTTCTCCGTTCCGGGAGCGGAGGTGCAGCCTCCTCCTGCGGAGGAGCCGCCGCCGCCGCCTCGTTCCCCTTTACTGCGAGGAGGGCGGCCTGGAGGGAGGAGGAAGGGGCGCCGCTCGCTCGCTCGCTCGCTCCGTCCACCTCACCTGGCTGCTCCCGGTGGCGGCGACGGCGGATCTTGCTTCTGGGCGCGCTTCTCCCTGGAGGAGCTCCGCCGCGCCGCGCCGCGCCGCGCCCCGCTCCTCCCGTCCAGCGCGCCGGGCGACCCGAGTCAGAGTGGCCGCGGAGCCTCCGCCTCCGCCCTCGCTCCCGCCCCGCCCCGCCCCGCCCTCGGAGGGAGGAGGAGGAGCCGCCGCCGCCCCCCCGGAGCCCGAGGGGGGGAATCGGCCGCCCGGCGGGACCCCCGCTCGCCCGCCCCGCCCGGCCTTCCCGAGGGAGGGCGGGAGGGAGAGAGGGGAGCGTCTGGGTGCTGCTTGCAGGCGAGGCTCGCCTCTCCCTCCCGCACTTCCCCTGTCAACACCCCCCGGCCGCCCCCCAAAGAAAAGACCTTTTCAGCCCCCCCGGCGCCTCTGTGCCTCCTTGGACGCAGCGGCCGCCCCGCGCCCCTCCGCGCGCCCGAGCGGCACAGGCCCCCGGGACCCCGCTCAGCCGCCGGGCCCTTCTTCACGAGAGAGCGCGGAGCGGAGCGGAGCGGAGCGGAGCGGAGCGGAGGGGGCAGGGCGGAGCGGGCCGCGCACGCCGCCGGCGCGCCGTGGGGGAAAGCGCGGCCCCAGGCAGGGCCCCGTGGGACCGCCTTTTCTCTTCACGAGGTCGGCTTCTCGGCGCCAGTGACGGAACGCACCGCGCAGCGCAGCGCAAAACCGGGCCGCCGGTGCCTGCGGTCTGCACCCGGCGGGGCCCGCCCGAGGCCGCTCCCGAGGGGTGGATCCCGGCGTGCGACGCCGATCCCGCGCCCCCTTCGGGCCCCGAAAGAGCCCGTTCCGTTGGCGGGCTGCCGGGTCCACACGGACGCCCCCGGATCCCTCCCCGTCGCCCGGCCCGGCCCGCCCCTCCACTCGCAGCCGCGCGTCCGCCACCCCTGAAATCCTCCCAGCGCGGCGGGTCGCGATCGCTCCTGCACGCCGGCGCGCCGCCGCCCTGCGCCGCACCCGCGCGTTTGCGCAACCGGGGCGGCTCGGGCTCGGGGGACACTTGGCGCCCCGGCGCGAAGAAAAGGGGGGAACCGCTCCGCGGGTCTCGGGCCCCGCCGCCTCCGGTGCCCCCCTCGCCGGGAGAGCCGGCCGGCCGGCCGGCCGGTCGGGGGCGGGGGCGCGCCCCAAGGCCCCGGCCCCGCCTCGGCCGGGGGGCGGGGCCCCCTGCAGCCGGAAGAAGGGCCGGCGCGTGGAGGACGCAGGCGCCCGCGCGCTTCAGACATGGCGGCGGCGTTCCGGAAGGCGGCCAGGGCCGGGCAGCGCCAGCACCGCGAGCGGGCCCAGGTGAGCCCGCAGGAGCCCGCGGGACGGCGGGGAAGCGGAGCCGGCGCCCGTGCCCGTGCCCGCGGACGAGCCGCGGGCCCTGGGGCCCTGGTGGCTCCCTGGGGGATTCCGGGGCGCCCGCCCTGCCGGGGGAAGCGGGTGGGGGCTTGCTCCGCCGGCGCTCCGCTGACTCTCCCCCCTCCCCCGCCTTCCCGCCAGCCCTCCTCCCGGAAGCACCTGGGACTCCTGGAGAAGAAGAAGGACTCCAGCTCCGCGCCGGGTGAGTCGGGCCCGCCGCCCCCGCCCCGCCCCGCCCCGCCCCTCCTGGGGCGCCGGGATCTCGGGCCCCGCCCGCCAGGCAGCCCCCGGCCCCAAGCGAGTCCTCCCGGGCCGGCGCGCCCAGGGAGCGAGGCCGTGGGCGAGGGCGCGCCAGGCTTTAGAGGCAGCCCTCTCAGTGGGGTGGGGTATCCGTTCCAGTTTCTAGTCTGAACTGAGTCAGATTTCCCGAACAGGTTCTGTGCTGTGGTTACCTCCTTTCGGAGTTCAAACTAAAATCCAGGGGGTGTTTCCCTCTCCCCCAGCCGTCCCTTAGGTGCTTTGGAAGGCAAGGGTTTGAGCTGCACCTTCAGGGGGCAGGGACCTCTGAGGCCCTCTTTCTCCTGAGCCCTGCCAAGCTTCAGGGACAGAGCTACTACTTAATTTTGCTGAAATGTTACTGTATAAAATGCTCTGAATCTATTTACTGAAAACTAAATGGAATAAAAATGTCCCAGATACTGCTATCTTTTTCTGCTTCTATGAGGGACAGAGGACTTCCTGGGCCATCAGTAGTGCTTCCTTGATTTACACCTGTAACACCTTTGATGTGGAATCAGACACAAGTGGGCAACAATCTGTATGCACATGATGCAGTCTGTGAAAGACATGTTGGGCTGCCAGCAGCCACAGGACGCTTTGTTGCTACTGCTGTTGTTGCAAAAGAGGAATGAAGTCTTCTTTTCTCTTTTGCCTCAGCCCCAAATCACCCAGCAGTGGAACGGGTCTGTCTTGCCTGTACACACAGGTGTGTGCCTTTGTGTACAACTAAAGATTGTGCTGCTGTTTTGCTTGGTTGTTTTTCAGTGACTATCACAGGAAACAAAATGCCCTCCGAGCTCTTCGCCAGAAGGCCCAGGAGAAGAACCCAGATGAATTCTACTTCAAAATGACCCGGGTGCAGCTGCAGGTGAGGGTTGGCCTCTAAGAAACAGCTACTGTTTTTGCTGGCATATAAGACTCAGTTGTTTCCTCAAGCAATACTGTTTGCAAATGGGATGCATCTTATACACAGGTGTGTCTTAAACGGCAAATACGATTGTGTCGCCCCACGTGGGTGCCTGTGTGCCTTGCTGGGACGGAAACCACTTTCACATGTTTCATTTGCACATGGAAGAATGAATTGCTTCAGTCATCTCTTTGTGCTGGATTATGATGTGTGTGTGTGCATGCGCGCGTGTATGAATTTTGAACAACATTTTGCATTTTTGTGACAAATGTGTTAAAGGTGACATCTTAGTGCCACGAAAACTGGCCCATTTTTACTGCCTCAAAGGCTGGAGGAGTTTGCATAAATGTTCCCCTGACACAAAAAGTTTGGAAATGTGAAGAAAATCTCTCACAGGCTTGCTGGTCTCCTGCTGCTGGCATGCAATCCACAGTCTCTTCTGTTTCCCCACCACCACTCTCACTTCTCCTGCCAGGCCATATCTGAGTGCTGCCCCCCCTGCAAAAGTGGCTCTTCTCTCTCAGCCCCTTGCGCTGTTTTCTTCCATCTGCTGCTAGGACGGTGTGCACGTGATTAAGCCACAGGAAGAGGAAACGACCCCAGAGCAGCAGAAACTGATGAAGACCCAGGACCTGAAGTACATTGAAATGAAGCGGGTGGCAGAAGTCAAGGTCAGAGCACCCCCAGCCTCCCTGGGGCCAGCAGATGTGCAGGAGCAGTGAGATGGAGGCAAAGGGCTTTGGGGCTTCCTGGAGCCTTTTGCTCTCTGACTTCAGCACCAGAGGATGTGTGGGCTAAATTGGGGTCCCTACAGCCTTCTCCCTCTTTGCTCTTCAAGGCTGTATCTAAATGCAAACCCTGTGGTTATTCCAGTCCCCCCACCATTTTCCTTGGTGCACCTCAGCTTTTGCAGCATTCTGAGGAAACTGCATGTTGAGCTCATAAAGGTGTTGCTCCAAGATTAGTGTTAGCAGCAGGACAACAACATCAGTGTTTTAAAAATTGTCAGATGTCAGATGTGGGGTGGGGACTATTCATTGGGAGCAAAGAGCAAGGGTAGGTGGCTGAACCCCTCTTTTCCCTGTGGCAGTTCCCTTGCTCACCAGGGAAAAACAGTTCTTGCCCTATTCTCTAGGTGGTGGTCTTGCCCGACCGCTGGGGCACCAAAGAAGCATCCGTCAGCTGTGCTGGCACTTGGGATCCTTCAGCTGGCCTTGCTGCCTGTCCCCCTTGTCAGGGCTCCTCTGCCTCTCGGGGAGCGGGGAGAGACAGATGGGGGTGAGGCTGGTTGCTCTATTGCTGGCTTTTTCACGTGGGGAGGGTACCCAGCGTTGAACTTGGAGTCTTCCATGTGCAAAGCTGGGCAGGTCTCCTCCCAAGCTCTCCGCCCTTCCCCCATCACTCTTCTGGCCCAGTTGTCTACCATTCAAAGGTTTCCAGCAAAGGCGACATGCAGAAGACTTGAATAGTCTCTTTCTCTCTGTCTCTCTTTGGTCCTAGAAAATCGAAAGACTGAAGTCAGAGCTCCATCTGCTGGAGGCAGAAGGAAAGCAGCCCAACAAGCACACCTTCTTTTTCGACACCAAAAAGGAAGGTGAGGCCGTGCCTAATTGGCTAGATTGCAGGGCAGAGCAGGGTGGGGTGGAGAATTGTGCTCATTAGCACTTTGAATATTCACCAAAACCTCCCCCTCCGCAGCTGCCAACCCCCACGGGACACTGCTTCAGCCATTCATTGGCCAGGGTGGGGAGGGAGGAAGCAAGGAAGGGGGTCTGCCTCCCTCCCCCTGCAGCTCTATGGGGAGGGGAGGCCAGCCCCCTCACTACTCTTCCTCTTTATCTAGAGGACTGCAGTGGGGAGGGGAGGCAGTCCCTGCTGCTCACTGCCTGCTGCCTGCCATTTCATAGAATCATATTGCTGGAAGAGACCACAAGGGGTATCAAATCCAACCAGAAGCAGAGGCAGGCGTGTCAGAGGAGGCCTCTTCCCAGCTGTCATCCGGCAGAGGCTGGAGGCCGAGGGCTGTGTCAGCTCAGCTGAGAGGTTGGCTGGCCGGCCAGCGGGGGCCTCCTCTTCCTCTCACCCCTCCCTGAACTGTTTCTGTTCCTGCCAGCTGAAGTGAGAAGACTGAGGGCACCTGGTCATTGGCCACATTAATTAAAGCAGCCTTAGCCAAAAGGGGGTCCTGGAGCAGCATAAAGATGTTACCCACAAAGGCAGAGGAATGGGAGGAAAAGGCAACTCAGGTGCTAGTCCTCCAAGCTCCGGTGACTCAGCCGGTCGGCTGGGAGCGATGAGGCAGACCCACTCCCCTGCTGGAGCTGACCAGTGCTGCCGGGTGATCAGGAAGGGAGGGCGGGCTAGTGATTACCTCAGCAGAGGTGAGGGAATGGCTTGTCCTCCCTCCTTCCCCCTCCCTCTGCTTGTAGCACATTATCTGGGCTGGGTGGGCACTGGCAGGGCACTGGAACTGTGGATTGGCCACCCAGGCAGGGGCTTGTAACGGTCCACCTTTGCTGGCCCTTCCAGCTACATGATTCTCGGGTGGTCTTGTTGTAGAAAAACAGGCCCAGGATGCTTTAACCAAGGAAGATTTTTCTTTTTGTTCAGTGCGAGAGTTTGACCTCGCTGCCCATCTGAACACAGCCCCTGAGCTGGTGGACAGAGTGTACAACCGGCCAACCCTTGAAACACTGAAGAAGGAACCCATTCGGGGGACGACAGCCCCAGAGCAGTTACAGGTCTGTGTAGCAGTGGTGGCTTCTGACTGGAAAGCTAGAGTGAGCACTTCTGGGCAGGAACAGAGTTTTTAATTCTCTCTCGCACTGCCGAGGAGGGCGGAGGACATGGAAAGTGCCCCAGAGGCCAGGGAATATACAGCAGGGCACTGTGAGGGCTCTCAGCTCTTACCTGCTCCGCTGCTGAGGCTATTAACAATACTCCAGCTGACCAGGAATGGGGCGTGTGTGGAGCCAGGCTCTCAGGATTGAAGCCATGGGACAGGGGGTGGCAGGCAGTGGCATCACTTGCCATCCTATCCCCTTGGACTTCTCTGTTCTATCCTCTGAATTCATCTGTGGTCTCCAAAGCAGCCAGTGTGGAAAAGGATTTTCCCAGAAACTGTGTGCTGTTATGAGGTAGATCGGTGTCATCATCCAAAATGTCTTGGGTCTGGCTTGGTCCTGAGTTGACAATTAAGACGCGTCAGCCGCAGAAAACACCTGCTCCTGGTGGAGATAAACATGGCTCTTTCTTGGTCAACATGGTTGACTCTGTTTTGGGGCTCTCCTGGACAGTGGTGTTGCTGTGGGGGCATGTCGTGATGAGGGCCTGCTCTCCGGAACTTCCCACTGCCCCACCATTTGGGTAGGTTGAGCACAGGGCCAAGGAGACCCCCCCCGCTTCCTGAAGCAGCCTAGTGGGGAGTCCCATGGCTGGGTCAGGAAGGGTCCTGCCTCTGAGGGAGGCCTCTTGACAGCAAGCTGGCCTGGGTTGAGCAGCCAGCTGGGAGCCACACTCTTGGCAGGGATGGCAGGAGAGGAATGTGGCTGTGGCCCAGATACGCAGAGGAGGAGGCGGCGGCGGAGGCAGGGCCCCACCCATGTCCCATCGTCCCTGGGCGAGTTCAGGCTGGTGGGTTTTCTCCTTTTCCAGGAGAATTGAGTCACGCTTGGCTTCTGCCAGTGGGACGAGCTGGGACCTGTCCTCCTTCCAGGGTGCTAATTAGCTCACACCTGCCGCAGTGCAGCCTTCACCACCGTGTTCTCTGCCACTCCGGGTGAGCAGGCCTGGGTGCCGTGGGACAAGGGGCTGGTGTGGAACCAGACCTGGGGGAAAAGACTAGGCCTCACCACGTCCTGGGTTCCCGGCTGCCCCCTTTGCAGCCTCCCTGCTCAGAAAGAGCCAGGGTGGCAGTGGGGGGGCTCTGTGGGAAATGCCCCCCAAGGGCAAGAGGAACAGCATGGCTTCCTGGCGAGCCTGGCCACTGGGGAGCTACACTTAACCCTGCGAGGAAGGCCTGTGGAGGAAGAGGCGCAACTGGAAATTCTGTTATTTCCTCTCCCACCTTTCCTCAAAGAAAGGGCCCAGGGTGGCTCAGGCAGATTGGTAGAAAATACTGCTAAAATAAATCATCTTCATCATGCAGTTACTAAACTCTCTTGCCATAACCACCACTGATTCAGAACGGTGTGGAAGGATTTCAGATGCAACGGGGAGGATAACAGAACAGGGCGTGCACACACACCCCTTCAGAGGCTCTTTTGCGAGACCCAGTTTGTGGCTGAGGGCCCCTCTGAATACTGAGAAGTCTTTGCCTTCCAGGGCGAGGGAGAGCGGTGGGGGGGCCAGTGGAGCCTCCCCAGGGAGGGAGCAGAAGGCCCCATCTCCCCACTGGACAGAGGGGTTCCTGGGGTGGGCTTGTCTCTCCAGCTTCCCTGGCATTCCCCTTTCTTACTGTCTCTTTCCTCCCTTGCCAGAAATTAGCCCGCCAACAGAAGAGCCAGTACAACCTCCTGCAGCAGCGCGTTGAACGGGAGCGGAAGATGTTCGTTGTTTCTCAGAAACTCCAGACCCGGAAAGATCTCTTGGTGAGGGGGACGCAGGGGTGGAATGTGCACATGCTTTGGTCTCACCCCACCCCGCCTGCTGGCTCCCCTGGCTTTGCTTTCCATTTTGGGCAGTGGTCCTTCCTGCAGGGCCTGTGTGGGGTGGGCTTAGGCAGCCAGGGGCCGGTGTCAATTTCTTGCCTTGGGAGATGACCCTGAAGCTGCAGAAACAGTGAGAAGGCGGGGGCCCGGGCCCCCCCATTGACCAGAGAGCCCTGGTGGCCCTTCTCCCCACAAGAGGCGGAGAGGCTTGCTTTGCTGAAAAAAGTCCCCTTTGCTTTCCTTTCAGGACAAGATGCAGAAAGTGAAGGTGAAGAAGGAAACAGTCAACCAGCCGGCCATTTACAAATTTCAGTTCAGACGGAAACGCTGAAGGCGCTCTTGGGCCCTGCAAAGAACCAGTGGAAGAATGCCAGACACCCCCCCCCCCGTTTTCATTGAAGGGAGGAGTTGCATTGTGCAGAACCTCTCTTTCAGAATAAATCTCTGGTGCTAATACTTCTCCTCAGTCTTTGCAGGGGGAATGAATTTTGGGTGGGGGGTAGGTGGGGCCCTCTGCCCTTCTTTCTGAGCCATTGCCCCCTGCCAAGGTGCCAGAGAAGGCGGCTTCCCTCTGGCCCTCTTGGGGGAGGGTGGATGGGCCGGGAATGGCTGAACTGGGGCTGCTGAGGCAGAAATGCCCCCGGTTCTGGTCCAGTTTGCTTTGGTCCTCAGATGTTTGGGGCAGGCCACACAGATAGATGGGGTGGGTGGGTGGTGTCACCTCCCCTCAGACCCGCATGGCTCTGAAGGAGGGAGGAGCTGTCTGGGCCTCCTGCTTAGGGGCAGCCTCCCCCTCTAGGAGTCTCTGCCCCCCCAGCTTTAGTGGTCCATCTGGCTGGGAGTGAGGGGGTGCGGGAGTGTGCAATGGTCTCTTCGGGGCAGCTAAAATCCTGAGCATTCTGTAGGGTTTCCTGTTCCAGACAGAGCCCCTCACAGGACGAGGCAAGCAGGGCCCAGCTGTTATCCAAGGATGATGGGGCCTGCAGTGTAAAGGAACTCCGGCTGGAGGGGGCTTCAGTGCTGACCTGTACTCCGGCAGGGAGGCAGTGATGCCCCCCCCCATGACCAGAGAGACCTGGAGTCTCAGGGGTTGCCGACTGCCTCGCTTTTTCCTGGTGAGGGAGGGGGAAGAGGGGCGGCCGGCCCCGAGGAGGAGGAGGGGGCACTTCGGCGGAGGCTCCGCGCGAGTCGGGCAGCAGGGGGCGCTGTAGCTCCACGGTCGGGTCCAGGGCGCTTTGGGGCTGGAGAGGGAGTCTGGGCTGGCTGAAGCCCTCGGGGCTCCCAGGCCACGGTGCAGGGAAGACCCCCACTTCTCCGCCAGATTGGCCCTCTTGCAATGGCCGACGGGGAGTATTTTGGGTGGTCGTGCTGTGTACTTGCTTTCCTCACCAGCCTATGCTGAGCCCTGGAGCCCTAGGGGGCTGTCGTTACTGGGGGGCTGGGGCATCTCCTTTCAACCGGGGGTTTCCGCCCAGCGCAGTGGTCCAGTTGTAGGGAAGGGAGGTGGGGCGGGGACTTCTCCCCCTCCCTCGGTAGACGATCTGGAGCCGAGCCCGGTTGTGGCTGCTCCTCATAAGTACCAGGGAACGGTGTCCCTGCGAGGTCTCATCCAGTTTAATTAACCTAATTAAAAGCTCTGATTGCAGGGCTGATTGGCCCGGGGCCAGCAGCAGGAGCCGTCGCTGCCTCGTTCTCGCTCGCTCTCTCGCAGGCCTGGCGGCGGCGGCGGTTAGGGGGGGCGCCCGGGCCAAAGCGGAGGAGAGGGGCGGCGGCAGCCGGCAGGGCTCCCCAGGAGGGTTTCTGGCAAGCGCCCCCGCCGCTTCCCCGCCTTTCTGGCTGCCCCCCCTCGCCTGCGGTCCCTGACTCGTTCGCCCACCCAGAGCCCCCCGTGAGGAGGCCGCGGCTCCCGCGAGCCCAATCTGTCTCTCACCAGCTTGGGTCCCAGTCTCTGCCCCCCCCCGCCAGCTCTGTTGCTGTTCCTGGGCGGGGGACTCTCCTTGCGGAGATGCCGATAGAGACTCTACCTGGGGAGCACCACACCTGGCACTTCTCTGGCATCAAGGGGGCAGGAGGAGCAAGGCCAGGAGTCCTAGCTGCCCCCCACCAGACAGCGGCAGAGGGGCTGCTTTGGAGAGCCTGGCGCGGGGCGCGGGAGGGGATCGTGGAGAAGTGTCCCCTCCCTCGCTGGCTTTCTGTCCTTCCCCCCCCTCGCCCCTCCTGGCTGCCTGGGCTGAGTGGGAAGCGCAGCGGTTCCTCTGCCGAGCGGGGGTATGTATGGAGGGGTCCTCCAGTTGCCCCGGAGAAAAGCTGGGAGGGGTTGGAGGCGGAGCCCGGGGGGGGTCTTTCCTTGGCTTCTCTCCCTTCCTTATTTCTTCTCCTGGCCCCCCTTCGCCCCCGAAGGCCACGCGGGTATCTCCCAGGCCGGGCCCGGATTCTTCTCGGCCCGGCTAGCGACCACCCGCCCCCGGTCCGCTCACAGGGGGACCGTTATCTTCCCTCCCGTTCCACGCCCGCATCACCGCGCCCACTGCCCCGCTGAAGCCTCCTGACGGAGCGGCCAGGGGGTGATCCAGACTTTCTGCCCCCCGGGGCAAGCCGCGAGCCTCAAAGACCCGCCCAGCAGAATTCTTGGGCCCCGCAGGCAAGGCTGCGCGTCCGGAGACCCTCCCGGCCCGTCTTCTGGATTACAGTTCCTATCAACCAACAAGTCAGCCCAGCCAAGGGTCCTTCTCGGCCCACTCCAGACGCGCTGGTAGGCTCCGGATCTCCCGAAGACCGGAGGGGAGGGGAGGAGAGGGGGTGCCCCGAGGCGTTGATGCAGAGGAGAGTAAGGGGCACCAAAGGCACGCCTGCCCTGTCGCGCCGCATTCGCAAATGTGCACGCTACAGACCCCCAAAAGGGTATAGGAGACCCCCGTGGGGCACGCGGGGGACTTCGGGCAAGGGTGGGTGTAAGGGAGCCCCAGGGCTGCGCCCGGAGACGATTGGGGGGACGCGGGGGGCCCAGAGTGAAACGCAGCCCTGAGGAAGGAGGAACAGGCCATGCCTGGTGGGAGGTTGGCTATTGTCAGTCGTCGTTCCCTCCCTCCTCCCTCCCTCCTTCCGAGTGGGAGAGGTAACTTGGTTTCCTCGGGGGGGGGGGTCCACGAGGCCGGAGGGGCGAGGACCTGAAGGAGAGCAATACCACACTCGCGCGGAAAACTCCACCGGGGTCAAGCAAGGACAGGGTCCTCTCGACGAGGTGGAAGCAGGGCGAGGAGGAAGAGGAGGGGATGTGCGCGCGCCTGTGGGGGACTGGGGAAACTGAGCAGTGGCTCAAACGCAGGCAGAGAACCCCCTTCCAAGGCCGTGGAGGAGAAGAGGGGGAGTGCCTCTGAGCACGTGCAGAGTGGCACTTCTTCGCGAGGGTTTGCCTCTTCCACGCTGACCCTGAGCCCCACCACTGTAGATTAAACCTCTTCACGCCCCCTCTTCTACTGGGCCTTCCGACTGGCGGGTCCAGCTCCTGGCCGGGCGGCGGGGCGTGGGCGCGCATCAGCGTCACGGATGGACGGGGAAGCGGGGCGGCCTCCGTCCAGGTCGTGCCCGGGGCTGCTGCCGGGCAACCAGAGCGCTTCTGGCATTTGAACGGGTGCCCGGAATGTGCCCGGCGCTGCTTTGGCAGAGGGGCGCCTTTGTTCCCGCGGCCGGCCGTGCGTGCGTGCGTGGGCCGGGGACGCTGGGAGCGGGCGGAGGACAGCTGGGCACCCGCCACCCGCCAGCTGAATGCGCCCCGTGTTCCCACTTCATTCCAGACTGGAGGAGCCGAGCTCTGTGACGACCGCGGCCGGAAGGGGTCCGGCTGGCCTACCGGCCAGCCGGCCATCCCTCGCCCTGCCAGGCTGAGGAAAAGGGAGATGCCGCTCGCCGCCCCGGCAGAACAGTCAGTCCGGGGCAGGGGCGGGGGCTCCCCGAGGCGGCCGGCGGAGCCGCACCTGTCCCCTCTGGCCGCTCCAGGCTGGGCAGCTCGAGGGAGGGGCTGCTCGGCCACGAGCAATCCCGGGCGAGGTCTCCCTCTCCGCCCGCTGATCTTCCTCTGGGCCCGGCCTCCGAGCCCCCTCCGGTGGGCCTTGCGCACCGCACCGCGCCTGGCTGCTGAGGGCCGAGAGGGGCGGGGGCTCCAGGGGGAGAAGCAATTGGGGGCGGAGGGCCCTCTTCAGCAGTGCGTGCGCACGAGAGAGAGGGAGAGCGAGGAGAACAGAGAGGGCGAGGCGGGCGGAGCGGGGCTCTCGAAGGCCGTTGCCCTCCTGGTGGGGAGAGGCATCCCGGGGCTGCTGAAAGTTCCCACGGAAACCGGCCCGAGGGAGCCTCTCCCCCGCCCCCGCGCGCAGTCTTCCAACCGGGGAGGCTGGCCGGACACCAAGGAGCGGAGCAGGGAGAGGATTTTGCAGCAGCCGCTTCTGCGGCTGCTGCTGTGGTCGGGTGCCCTCAAATCGCTTCCGACTTATGGCGACCCTCAGGTGATGCCCTCCTGGGATGTTCTTGGCCAGAGTTCCCGAGGGAATCTGCCAGCCTTGTACTCACCAGCCGGGGCTGGGTGCCAGCTTCCACCGCGTGTCTCCCACGGACCCTCAGCCTTCCTCTCGGATCCACCAAGAAGAGACCTTTCCCGGCACCGCCTGGCAGGGGGTGGCGGGAAGGCGCCCTCCCCTTCCCAATCGGCGCCCCCTCCCCGGGGCTTTGGCGGCCTCCTGGCGGCTTCCTGCAGATCCTGGCAGGGGCCAGAGGGGGCTCTCTAGTTGCAGGGCAAAGTCGCCCGGGGGCCTCAAGGGGCAGTGGTGCGGCTGCGTTTCCGTCCAATCCAAAGGAGCTCTCCGAGGTTCCAGACCCTCTCCCCCAAACAGCCTTCCAACCTCAAGTAGCTCGTTTAAAGTTTGGACTGAAACCCAGAACACATTTCCTGCCCCCTCCCCCGCTGCCACAGGGTGAGAATGGGTTGCTGCTGCCTCTGGCCTGGAGCGGTGGGAGGTGCAGGGAGGGAACTCCGTGAACACTGTTGACTTAAGCAGAGGGAGAGGTTGCCCACGGGATCACCTCCTGGACTTCCTCCTCCGTCTTTTGGCAAAAAGAATTTGAGGGGTAAGCAAGGCCTTCCTTGGCAGAGCGTGTGACCCAAAAACCCCAAAAGCAGCCCAGGAAAAAGGCCTCCCCATCTCCTCCTAGGCCTGTCAGGGCCTTACCAACTCCATTCAGGACACCTGGCTGCCCCCTCGCCCTCCTGCCTGTCCCCTTGACTCCTGGAGGATACCCACACTTCCTTGCCCACCCAGCCAGAAGTTCACGCCAGGAGGATAAGGCAGCTCCAGCTTCCTTTGGGAACATTTTAGCTGCCTGTTTCTCTCTTTGGGAATCACCATCTGCTTCCATCTCCTGCTTGTCTGAGCACCATGTGACAGAAAGGCAGGACAGACCTCTGATGCGGATCAGCGGGAGGATGCCGCAGCCCCTTCTTAGATAAGTTGACCCTTTCTCTGCAAGAACCTTGGTGGGCAAAGCAGGTCCCATCTACTGCAGGAGGAAGTCAGAGCCAGAAGTGGCTGCAGGCAGCTTAGAAAACAGCAAACATTTCACCTTCTTGCAAGAGATCCCGACAAGATAAGAGCAGGGAGTGCAATGAACAGAGTCACAGACGCAAGCAGTGCTGCAAGCAAATGTCCGTAGTGCGTGTGGGAGTTGCTACTGCTGCTGCACCCAAAGCAAAAGCAGGAGTGCTGAGCTCCGCAGTCCCCCTTTGGTTGATTCCTCTCCTGCCCTGAACCTCTGGAGGACATCTACCCTGAGATCTGCACCTTTGGAGCTGGAAAGGGTGAAACTTTACTCCCCCCAACAGGCCTCAGAGGTCTTTCTAGCTGTCTGTCTGATTCATGTCTTGCTGTCCTCTTTACTCAGGTCCCAAGGATATCAAATCTTCTGTGAATCTTTTGGCCTTCCGTTTAACTCTTGCTGTTGGGAGGATTGCCTCCTCTGCCCTGTCCTTTCAGGAGTGGTTTCTGGTTGTATCCATGGTAACATTTGACTTGGGTGAGCTGTGTGGCCACTAGCCAGGAAAGAAGAGTTACAAATGCACCCCCTAGTCTTTGCAAAGAGGGCCCCCCTCCCTCCCAGTGATGAAACATATCCTGTTGGGGCCAGCAGGGTATAGTTAGAATCCTAGAATCCTAGAATCATAGAATTGGAAGAGACCCCAGGGGCCATCGAGTCCAACCCCTGCTATGCAGGAACACCTACCCAAGCATTCCCAACAGATGACCACCCAGCCTCTGCTTAAAAATCTCCAAAGAAGGAGACTCCACCACACTCCAAGGCATTATATTCTACTCCCGGACAACTTTGACCATCAGGAAGTTCTTCCTGAGGTTCAGGTGGAATCTCCTTTCCTGTAGCTTGAATCCATTGCTCTTTGTCCTAGTCTCTGGAGCAGCAGAAAGCAAGCCCACTCCCTCCTCAACAGGACATCCCTTCAAATATTTAAACATGGCTATCATGTCCCCTCTTAACCTTCTCTTCTGCAGACAAAGTTGTCTGAATGTTGGACTACAGCTTAAATCCCTGCTCAACCATACAAACCCACTGGGCAGGTCACACTCTCTCAGCCTGAGAGGAGAGCAAAGGCAACCCCCTTCTGAAGAAATCTTGCCAAGAAAACCATAGGACAAAGTTGCTGTATATGGGAGTCAACGCGAGGGCCCATGGCAACAGTAAGAGCCAGAGGCAGATGGTGGAGATGGGACCACCTGTAGCCCCCTTGCCGAGCCCAAAGGCTGGTGCCAGCCTGCCAGCTCTGACTGACCAGGGGATGAAGAGATGGGCTTTCTCAGTCGTGCGCTTTCTCTCTCTCTCTCTGGCTTCGGTCCAGTTTAAAGACAGACCCTCCAACTCTCAGGTCTTTCTCAGAGGCCCATCTGATCCCCCCCATGTGCTACCAGTGCCAAATGGGGGGGCAAGGAAGACGAGGTGCCCCTCTACCAGCACATTGTGTGCCTTCAGCATTCTTGACAGAATGCCAGCTGGCTGGTGTGCCCGTGTGTTTGTGCGCAGACACCCACACCCTTCAGCTGCCAGTGTCAGGGAACGTGTGACCTGAATGGGGACCCTCGGGGGAAGCACGCCTTCCGCCTTCCACTGCTGCTGCAGCCGCTCTTGTGCTTTAGCTTTTTTCTTTTCTTTTCTTTTCTTTTGTTGCTTTAAGCCCCCCCTTGGGGTTTGTCTGAATTTTAATTTTAATGCAATTATGGTCAAGTTTTGGTTCTTCCTTGTGCTGTTTTTCCTCTCTTGTGCTTTATAAAAAATACAATAAAATGAAGTGTGCATAATCATGTGTGCAAATCCAGGCATAAAGAAGAAATATTTCTGAGAAAACACCTTCTTCCCTCCCTCCCTCCCCTCCAATTATATAGAAATCTTCCCGGGGGGCTGGTTTTGCCCTCTCCCTTTGGCCACCCTGTCAGCATCCAGCGAGATCTGATTGGAGGCCCCCTCCCACTTCCTTTTTCCCGGTGGCAGAACAGCAGCAGCACCCACCACAAAGCCCCATGTGGGTTTGCCTTTGCCAAGAGGCCTTTGAAGCCAGAGGGGGGCTCCTTATGTCCATGGAAGAAAACAGCCCACCCTGGGGGAACTCAGGAGAGGACAGAGGGACCCCCAAACAAGCCGTGCATGCTCAAGGGGCAGGCATCAGGTGCGCTTCTTCTGGGCACAGCAATTCTCTACTTTATAAGGTAGCAGAAGGCATGTGAGTCTTCGACTGGATGGCAGGATACCAGGTTTGGAACCCCTACCTGGGCAGGGAATCCCTCAGGTGAACATGGGGAAGTTCCACTCTTTCCTCAGCCCCAGAGACAGCCAAGGGCAACCTCTGCACCCTGTCTTGTGAAGAGCACCCTGTGATGGAGTCTCCAAAATTTGGGGTTGACTTGGAGGCAAGTGACACTAAACATAAGCATGACTGTCTCAGAGGGAAGGAGCCCCCGCCCCCCACCTCCCGCCTGCCTTGCAGCCCCTTGCAAAGTAGGAAGCAGGCACTGGGGGGATGCATCCCTTGGGCTCCCCCTTTCCCTAAATGCAGGGGAGCTGCCTGAAGTCAGGGGGTCCCAGAGCCACAGGGAAAGCCGTTGCCTACCAGTGCAATCAGTGCCTTATTTCACCAGTCACCTTTCATAACCAAACAATGTAAAAATTAGCCTATTTTAACAATAATTAAAATAAATTACGGAAAATTACAAATAAAATCCTTACTGGGATACACTTTGTTACAACTTCTGGAATCTGAAGTATATATGTATGTACGTATCTATGTATGTATTTTAAAGAACTTCTACTGTATCTGTATGAATTCTTGAATTTTAAAGGTGAACACCCAGATTTAAAATGGGGGTGGGGAATTGGGCAAGACCGAAGAGGCTGCTCCAGCATTCAGCACTGGCAGTGGGTGGGTCTCCCTGCCCCAACCTGCCACTGCAGTCCTTGTGGTGTCAAAACAATCAAGGGAAAGCAGCCCCAGGCCCACCCAAGAGGCCCTCCAAAGCAGCTTTTTAGGGAGCTGCAGGACAAAGGGCGGGGAGAGGACTGTCACGTTCTGGTGGACACTGGGGGTTCCAGTGGATGCCCACCCGCAGATCCTTGCTTTCTGACAGCAGGATACAAAGAAGGACGCATCTGGCCAAGGGGTGTTCCAAATTCTCTCTCCTGTCCTCAGCCCTGAGAGGGGCAGCTCCCCCAACCTCCAGCCCAGGGTTTCCTCATCAGACCCCATAGCCAGAGTCCTGGGCTGATGGGAGGAAGAGTGACTCTCCCAGCCGCAGAAGACAGGCTGATGCATTTTTCATTTCGATTTGATTCGTCCTGTGCGTCATATGTTGTTGTTGTTGTCTGTTGTCATCCTCAAACTATTACACAATTATGCATTTATGAGTTTTAACTGACAGCACATTTCCATCCAAGTTCAATTCACGATTTTTGCCTTCCGGTCATTTCTGACTTACAGTGACCTAGATTTTCTTGGGAACCTTTATCGCAAGAAAGTTTGCCCAGATAGTGTCACTGGTACACAGGGAGTGTCTGTGGCTGAACAAGGATTCGAACCTTGCTCTCGTGGAGTCCTCGTCCAATGCTCAGACCACACGAGCAGGCCGTTCTCTCGGTTCCTGATACTCCTGAAGAAATAAAAGAGCTGCTAGGGCATAGAGGTTGCGGGGGGTGGACTAGGACTCTGGAGACTAGAGTTCGAATCCACACTCAACCATGGACACCCCTGGGTAACCCTGGGCAAGACACACTCTCTCAGCTTCAGAGGAAGGCAAGGGAAAATCCCTCTCCACAAGGTGGGGGAAGTCAGAAAAGGGCTTGAAGGTACATGACAAGGACAACAATAACACGACCCAGCAGGCTTTGTAGTACATTTCCGTGAAAACATGAGATATGAAAAAGTAATTGTGTTTAAAATGGTGATTGGTTTATAGCAGAGGTTCCCAAACTTTGGTCCTCCAGATTTTTGGACTTCAGCTCCCAGAATTGCTGGCTGTGGGCCAAGTTGGCTGAAAGTTGAAGTCTAACCCCCCCAGGACCAAAATTTGGGAACTGCTGCTTTAAAAGAACTGAACAGCGCGACCTGAAGGCCGTACTGGGAGAAAAACATGCAGACCTGGAAACGCTGAAGAGTGAGGGTGACATTACCCTGTGCGGAGGGACGCCCTGCGTCCGGGCGAAACCCAGAAACCCCTGGGTGGAAAGAAACCTGACTCTGGGTAGGAGAACGGCCCCCTTCCAAGAAGACAGAGAGGCGTTGGATCGGGGCCTCGAGGAGAAGGGATCCAAAGAGCGGAGGAAGGCGCGGCCTCCTCGGAAGGAGCCACCGAGCCGCAGTCCTGGCCCGCCTGGCGACCAACTCCCGGAAGCCACCCCGGCTGAGCCCACCGCTGAGGAAAGGGGGGCCCTGGGGGGCAGGGGCTTCACGGCGCCCGCCCTGGCAGCGCTGGGCTCGCGGTGGGATTCCTCTTCCTCCTCTCCACCCCTCCAGAGAAAGGGTCCGGCTCCGCCTTTGCGTCTGCTTCCCCTCGGTCTTCGTGGCGGGGGAGGGTCTTTTCCTTCCTGGATGCGGGGGGACCCTGGTGAAGGAACACCAGCGTCCATCGTTCCCCCCCCCCGTACATCACCCCCCCACATTTCCTCAGCCTTTGGAATGCGGTGAGGAGGAAAAAGCGGGGAACCAGCAAGAATGGGAGTAGCCTGGGAAGCCCCTGTGCCTTGAGGGGGCGGGAAGAGCGGACCCTCTCGAGTCGCCCCAACTGCGATCGGACGCCTTTGGCTGGAAAACAAGGGACCACTCGTCACGGGAGACGCGGGGAGGCGGGAGGTGGAGACCCTCTGAGTTCTCAGACGGGGGGGGGGTCCGAGAGAGAGAGCTGCGTCCGCCGCTCCCGGCAAGGAGGAGGGGGCGGCGGCCCAGCCTGGTCCTAGGGTTCCGCCGGGCCCGCTTCGCCTGGCTTCGCTGCCTGCGCGTCAAGAAGGAAGAAGATAGGCGCGGGCGAGGAGGCGGCGGGCCACGCGCGAGTTCCCCACCCCCCTGGCCTTTACAAGGCGCCCTTCGCCTTCCCCCCACCCCGAGCTACCGGAGGGAAGATCCCTTCGCTCCAGGCAAGGCGTCCCGGCGTAGGGTAGGGGGCTACTGCCGGGACTGACACTCCAAAGACATCCCGGTCGGGCTCGCACTATCGGGCAGCAATAGGCATCTAGGAGAACTCGAAGGCGAGGAGTGAGGATCGGAAGCGCCTTTCCTGGGCCGCCGCCGCCTCTCCCCTCCCCTCCCCTGGAATTTGGTCCCCAAAAGTTCATTCCAACCAGGAGCGGCCGAGCGGCTTCTGGAAAGGCGCGGGAGGCGACCCGGAGAAGAAGAACGGCCAAGAAGGAGGAAGAGAGTGACAGCAGCGCCGTTCGCCCGCTTCCTCCTTCCCACTCGCTCCCCCCGGCTGGCGTTGGCTGCCCCGAGGAGGAGGCGCCAGTGGGTGGCAGGAGTGCGAGCCGCCTTTTCTCTGGTTCGCGGCCAGAAGGCCCGCGGCTCCTCCTGACCCGCAGGGCCCCTGCTTTGCTTGCCAGGCCGGCGCAGTGACAGAGCAAGGGGGCGTGGGGAAACCGGGTCCGGAGGCCGGCCAGAGGAACCTGCGGCCGCGGCAGCGCCGGGGATGTCGGGCCGCTTTTCCGCCCCGCCACCCTTCCCGCGACGCTTGCCTGCTCACCGAATGAGGAGGGTCCTCTCGAGGCGCAGGGGAATCAGAGGGTCCCCCCGCCGCCGCCAGCCGTCTCTAGGAGGGATCCCCAGACCCGGAAAGGTTAGCAGGAGACATGGAAAGCGGAGACGGGAGGGGTCCTCCTTGCTGGGGCTGGAGGCCGCAAACCGAAAAGAAATCCCGGGAAGAAACGCGGCCGCTGCGCTCAGACCGCTTGGCCTAGCGCCAGGCGGGAAAGAGGGCTGGAAAGCGGGAATCCGGCCTCTCGCAGCCCCGCCGGAGGGAGGCCTCCTCGGAGGCAGGAGCGGCGCGCGGGCGTTGAGGGGAGAGAAATCGAGCAAAGGTGAGCGGGTGACCGACGGGCTTCTCTCTCCCCCCGGGTCTGGGGGGGCTCTCGGAGGGGGCGAGCGGTGCAAGAAAGGCCTTTACGTCCCCCGGCCAAGGAGGGTGCCTGGACAAGAGGCTGCTGCTGCCGCTCCCCCTCCACCGGTGGACACTGCGCCCTTCCCCACGCCAGCGGAGGGGAGAAAAGACACGAGACGAGTTCCTTCTGGATAATAATAAATGTTTTATGCGAGTAATAAAATAGTGGCTGTAACATAAATAGAAAGGGACCCGTGCCCAGCGGACGGGATGGCCCTGGTGGGGGGCAACGCAAAAGAGGCCCCGCCAGATCGCATTCCTTTCTGGGCTTCCGGGCTGGAGCGACGGCAGATCCATCTCGCGGTGGTTGAGTGAGTGGGCGAGAGGCGGCCGGACTGCGGTCTTTGGCTCGCAGTCCGGCCCGCAGGCGTGGAATCCCGGAGGGGCGCCGGAGGTCTCTTTGGGAAAGAAAAAGCAGCCGCCTCTCAGAGCCCCCTCCCGGCTCAGTCTCCCCGGAGGGGCGCGGGGAACCCGCCGCCGGCCGGCTCAAACCTTCCTTCTCCCCGGTACTGGTCTCCCTGGGGAAGGGCGCTGGGCTTTTCCGTAGGCACAAATAAATACGCGGAGTCTTCTTTTCCCTTTAACTTAGAAACGGAGAGTAGGGAGGAGGAGCGGAGAGCCCGTCGTCGGGCAGCAGTAAAAAGGGGGCGAAGAATAAATTAACTCAGAGGCTGCCTGGCCCCATCCGCCGCCGCCGGCTTCCTGCTCTGTCCGGGCCTCCAAGGCGGGCGAGTGTCCGAGGCCGGCGGCAAGGGCGAGCCGAGGCCCCGCGACGTCCTTCCTCGTGCGCCAGTCCCAGTTGAAGCCGGAGGGCGAGCTGCAGTCCCCGAGGGGGCGGCGGGCGCGGCGGCGGCGGGGACCCAGTCATTGCCCGGGGGGGCTCTGGAGCGCGTGCGGGTGGTGGTGGTGGTGAAGCGGCGGCGAGTGGGCCGGCTCGCCCGTCTGCTGCGGGTGCGGGTGCGAGTAGACCACGGCAGCGGCGACGTCTTCGAGGGCGTGGGGGGCTCCGGGGGCGGCGGCGGCGGGGGTCATGCGCTTCTCCTTCTGGCGGCGGTTGCAGAACCAAACGCGGACCACCTCCTTCTCCAGCTGGAGGGTGTCGGCCAGCGAGGTGATCTCGTGGGCCGAGGGCTTGGGACACTTGAGGAAGTGGTTCTCCAGCGCCCCCTTGACGCCCACCTCGATGGAGGTGCGCTTCTTGCGCTTCCGGCCCTGCGCCGCGATCTTGTCGAGGCTCGCCGGGCTCCCGCTGCTCGAGTCGGTCTCCTCCAGCCACTTGTTGAGCAGCGGCTTCAGCTTGCACATGTTCTTGAAGCTCAGCTGCAGCGCCTCGAACCGGCAGATGGTCGTCTGCGAGAAGACGTTCCCGTAGAGGGTGCCCAGCGCCAGCCCCACGTCGGCTTGCGTGAAGCCCAGCTTGATCCGCCGCTGCTTGAACTGCTTGGCGAACTGCTCCAGGTCGTCAGAGCTGGGCGCCTCCTCGTCCGAGGCCGCCGCCGCCGCCGGGTCCGCCGCCTGCCCCAGGCCCGGGTGCCCCTGCAGATGATGGTGGTGGGGGTGGGGGTGGTGGGGGTGGGGGTGGTTGTGGTGGTGGTGATGGTGGGAGTGCGGGTGGTGGGAGTGCGGGTGGTGACCCTCCAGGTGCCCCCCTGCCGCCGCCGCCGCCGCTTCCGCCTCGCCGTGCGGGTGGTGGTGCGGGGCCCCGTGGCCGTGGGGCGGCAGGTGCAGGGCCGCCGAGGCCTGGGGGCCGCCCAGCATCCCATTCAGGCAGGAAGGGTAGGCGGCCTGCGAGTAGAGCAACGCCGGCTGGTGCCCGCCCGCCGCCGTCGGGGAGAGCGCCGAGGGGCAGCCGCCTAGGTGGTGCGCCGCCGCCCCCGCCGCCGCCCCCGGGCTGCCCTGCGCCCACTGGCCGCCCCCGCCGCCCGAGCCCGCCGGCTGGTGCACCAGGTGCGACCGGGAGTGGAACCCGCCGCCGCCGCCGCCGCCGTCGAGGTCCCCCCGCGGGCCGGTGCCGCCTTTGCTTTGCTCCAGGTGGGTCCCCGCTCCGCCTGCCCCGCCGCCGCCGCCGCCCCAGTCGCCCGTGGCGCCCGGGAGCCACTGGTGGTGAGGGAGGCTGCCCAGCGGGTGGCCTGGGTGGCGGCCAGTCCCTGCAGGTACTCGTGGTGCATCATCTTCTGGACCTCGCGGTAGGCGGCCCCCGGGTGAAGGCGCTCCCCGTCCGACGTGGGCATCTGCAGGAGCGGGCTCCCACGCGGCAGGTACTGGGCCGTGGTGGCCATGGTGCGGCCGCTGGGGGCGGCGGCGGCGGCGGCGGCGGCGGCAGGGTCGCTCGCTGGCTCCGGCAGGACGCACTCCTCCGCTCGGCACCTCTCACTGGGGCCCCTCGGCAGCGGGGCGCGCTTTAGAGTGCCGGCTAGTCCCCACGCGCGGGCCACTCCCCCACGCGCGCCCCATTGGCTCCGCCGCCCGCGACTGGCAGCCGGCACCGCTCCTCCATAGGGCGCCCCCGGCTAAGGGAACCGCCCCCGCCCCGTCTGCAGGTGCCGGGCCTGGGATTGGCGAGCGGGGGCAGGGGGAGGGGGCGACCGGCCCTGATTGGAGCCCATGCGTGGGGAGGGCAGGCGGAGGCGCCCCAGTGACCGCGCCCGCTTCTCGGAGTCGCCGCGTGGGCCGGGAACCGCCGCAACCAGGGCCAGTTGTTGAGATCAGTGCGCTGGACTGGGCTACCGCGGGTCGGGGAAGGGTGGGTCCAGCGAGGGGCGGCGCGGAAGTGCCGCAGTTCCGCCGACGTCGCTGTAGGGAGCTCTCTGTCCGGGGAGGAAGCCCCGAGAACCCCCGCCGAGCCCCTTGCCCGTCCTCCGAGTCCACGAGCAGGTGAGTGGGCCGCCCCACAGGGGCTGCCTCGGTTTTCCTTTGGGGCGGAGGCTCTCCAGGGGCTCCGACCTTTCTACGCTTCCTGGTCGGCCGAGGGCGTCCTGGTTCTCTTCTGTGGCGTTCCTGGCGGAGCTACTCGTGTCGGGTCTTCGCGCGTGTTCGGCCTGCTTCCTCCAGGACGCTCGGTCCACCCTGCCGCCAGACCTCCTGGGACCGGCGCTGGGCGCGCGGGGGTCGCCGGCGGCGTCGGGTGAAACGCCCGGGCTTCCCTGGCCCTCTCGGCGGCGGCGGCACTCGTCCCTCCATCGGACCGGTCTTCTTTTCCACTCTCCGTGCCTCTCGGTGCGCCGGGTTGGAGCCATGCCTCGGACTGTGACGATCCCGGCTCTCCGGGGCTGCGTGGAGTTTCTGCGCCGGGCGCGTCTGGCCCACGAAGACGGAAGGGAGAGACGGAGGGGGTGTAGCGAGGGCACCGCCCGCCTTCCTCGCTGCCGCCTTGCCTGGCGGACTGTCCTCCAATTTGCGGGGGAGCGGCCGCCCGCTCGCCCCCCAACCACCTGAAGCCCCTCCTCTTGGCGCTTTCGGCGGCGGGCGCTTCGCCTCCTCGCTGCGTCGGAGCGGAAGACGAAGGGCGGCGAACGGGCGCGGGGGACGGCCAGAGTTCCTCCGGAGGGACGGCGGGGGGCCGGAGGAGCGCCCGGGCCCCCTCCCCGGCGGAAGGTGAAGGGATCGCCGGCCCTCCGGGACCGGGGCTGCCCCTCGTCGCGTGCCCTGGAAGCGCCGCGTATCCCTCCAGGTGCCCCGGGCGGTCCTGCTGGAGACGCCGAACCCCCCGCCGAGGCCTGCGGTCCCCGCGTCACCCTCAGAGCTTTGCAGCGACCCTGAAGGCGCCTCCCAGTGTTTGGCTCTCCCGCGCGGCGCACTCTCCAGGAGGCCCGGGGCCCGCCGTTCTCGCGGCCGGCTGCAGCCCTTTGCGGCCGGCCAGTACGAAGAGAGCGATGGCCTCCCGAGAGAGGGATCGACCATTCCCCGGAGGCAGCCTGAGGGCAGCACTTTCTCCAGGCAGTTTGTTCCGGCCGGGTTCTCCAGCTGGGGCGGGAAAGGGGGTGGGCCCTGTCGCTGCCTGGGGCCCGGCGGGGCGGGATGGAGGCCTGAGGCGCTTACTCCGCCGCATGCTGCCCCGTTTGCGCTCCTCCTCTGCCCCTTTCTTTGACTGTTCTCCGCCTTGTGTCTGCTCAGAGATGGGGGTGGGGGGGTCCCCTTGCCCTGTGGTTGGTGGCCAGGAGCTGCGCTCTCCCCCTCCCCCTGCGTCTATGCTGCCTCTGAGTGTGCTGAGGTCCTGCGACCCACGCAGGTGGGTGCATGCCACCTGAGGGGAGCACACCCCATATCTCTCCCTCTTGGAGCTGAGGCAGGCCACCATCTTCCTCCTCTGACTTTTCTCCCCTCCTCAGTAAGCAGTGACAGCAGCTCCTCACTGGTTTGGCATCTGCTGTGTGTGTGTGGGGGGGGGGGGTGCCCAGGGTACAAAGACGTAAAGAATAGCCCCTTGCTCCTCATCAGTGTGCATCCATAAGCCACACTTCCACAGGCACATGCCTGTAAGAAGATGCTGGCCAAGAGGGGACACAGAGCCAATATCTCACCCCTTGCAGGTTTTTGCTGCTAAAGTAAGACTCCCCTCCCAAATTCTCTCTGAGAACCTTCTCCAGCAGGCTTGGCTCTTAAGGAGAGAGAGGTGAGGGAGCAGCATCTTTCGCTTTACCAGCTAATTGGGGGGAGGATACTTGGGGGTTTCAGCAGTTCTCCCTCCTATTACTCTGGTGCTTGTGGCATTGCTACTAAAGCCCATGCTGGCAGCTCTCCACGGCATGCCGCAGGTGGCCCCTCCCAGTCATCTGAGCATGGGATTACTGCAACACTGGAGGCCAGGGTTCAGTTCCCCACTCGGCCATGGAAACCCGCTGAGTGATCTTGGGTGCGTCACATACTCTCAGCCTCAGAAAACCCCAAGATAGGGTTGCCTTGAGGTTGCTGGAAGTTGGAAACAACTTGAAGGCACACAACAACAAGAGCCACAATGTGAGGATCCCACATTGGTGGCGTCCTGGATTTTAGTGAAGTCTTCAGAGAAGCAACCCAAAGTGCTCAACCCTATCCTAGAACTGGTTGGGCCTCATCTTCAAAGTTCAAACTATAGCTAGGAACAGAATGGCATGGCTTGGAAGCTGCCAGCTAAAATCCAGGGTCACTGGGAGGGGATCCTGATTGCCTCCCCCCGCCCCCCCACCAATGGGGCTGAGCTCTTTTCTCTGAACGTCGGGGGGGGTGTTCCGTGCTGCTGCCCTCTGGATTCTTGGAGTGGGAGGATGGGGGGGAGGTGAAAAGGTCCCCCCAAGCCTTCCCCCCAAAATCCTGATGGGGATTGCTGCAGGAGTGGAAGTTAATTAATATGCGTGTGTGTGTGTTTGTGTGAGAAAGAGAGAGAGAGCAGAAAGTGGCAGTGTCAAGAAGGGGTGTGAGTGCAGGGGTGTGTGTGTGTCCTGACCTGACTGACTCCCCTACAGCGAAGGCTTCCAGGTGGCCCAGTAAGGTTGTCCACTGAAGTGCGGGAGCTGAGTGGGCGGCTGCCAGCAGTAAGGGGGCTGCATTGGCCTGAGGGCATTTTCATTTTGAGAACCCTCAAAAGTGGCTCCATGGGGCTTCTGGCTTTTCCTGCCTCTGTGCTAGAGGAGGTGAAGGTCCCAGCTGGGCGGCAGGGGCAAGAACCAGCCTCGAGGTGACTATGGGATGGCCGTTCCCCAGGAAGAGGATGCTGGGGGCTGGCAGGCAGTGCCAGGTACGAGTTCAGCTGCGGATGGGCCTTGGTGTGTGAGTGGGCCTCTGTGGGAGAGGCCTGACTGCCTGGGGGCAGTTCACTTGTCTTCAGGCTTCTTCTCTCAAACACAGTGTAGTAGTGGTGTCCCTGGAACGTCTTGCCACTGGGAGGACTGTGCTTGCAGTGCCTAAGAAAGCTGTCCCCGGAGCACTGGGGGATGGTCAGCTGGCCCCAGTAATAATCCCCCACCCGACAGATGATGTGCTGCCAGCCAGGCGCAGATCCGGTCCTTCAGTGGCACAGAGAGGCATTCCTCTGTGCCAGAAAAGCAGCAGTGGCACATGCACACCTCTGTTGGCGGGGGCTTTGCCAGGGTGTTGGCCACTGGGGCCGCTGGTGGTGTCTCCCTGCTAGGTGGGTGTCGGCGGCCTCCCTCCCACTCTCCCTCTCTCTGTCTCTCCCCTCCGGCTCCTGGGCTCTCCTGCCTTCCAACACAGTTGGTTGCGGTGTGTCGCAAGGTCTTCCCTGGCAAAGGACCAGAACTCTCAAACCCGTCTGGCTGGAGCCAGGATCTGCTCCACGAGTCATCTTCTCAGGCGGTGTTTCACCAACAAACTCCCACTGGTGTCGTCGGGGAGGCCCCGGGGCGGATCCACCGCCTCTTCCAGCCCAAACTCGTCCCTCTGTTGCGGAGGGGAGGAAGGGGAGTCAGAGATGCTGCTGCTGCTGCCGCCACCGCCACCTCCTCCAGCTCTCCTTTCTTCAATGCTGCAAGAGGAGCAGCTGAGCAACCTTCATCCCTTCTCGGCGGCGGCAGCCATTTCCTAAATCCAGTGAGCCAGGAAAAGTGGGGGAAGGATGGCTTGCATCCCTCTTGCTTCCTGGGAAGGTAGGGAGGGGCCTGGACGCCCAATGGCAAGCACCTCCCGTTCTCAGCCGGCAGACCCTCCCTCCCTGGGGGGCCTGCAGGCGGCGAGCACTGCTGGGGCTTGCTGCTGTGACCCCAAAGCGCTTGCTGACGGTTTCACCCACACTGCCACTCTCCTGAGGGCCTTGGTTCTTTTTTTAAAGCTATTTATTTATTCGTGTTAACACAAACAATATAATTCAGTCAAAGAAATATGCATTCAAAAGAAGGAAAAGGAAATGCAAAAGGAAGAAAAATTTTAAAAAACCCTAAAGCTGAAGCACAATACCAACAGACTAAGCTAAAACCCTGAACGCTAATGCACTGGAATACAAAAGGACTCTGTCTCCCACAAGCCAAACCATAATGAAGGAGAAGTAAATTAAAAAAGGAAAAATATATTACTCTACAATTACAGGCCGAACTAAACAATCGTACTGCAATTACTGGTAATGAAAGCCACAAACTGAGAGCCAGCCTGGTGTGGTGATTTAAGCATTGGACTACTGTGACCCTGGAGAACAGGGTTCAGTTCGGCCATGGAAACTCACTGTGTCTCCTTGGGAGAGTCACACACTCTCAGCCCCAGAGAACACCGTGGCAGCTTCACTTTAGAGCTGCTGTAAGCACGAAGTGACTGAAAAGCACGCGATAATAATATAACCACAAATTACTGAATTGTTAGATTTCTTGCTCAAAAATCTTTCAGAGATTCTTCTGTTGGTTTGCCCTTCAAAACTTCCGGGGCTTTGCCCGTTTGGGCCAGCTTAGCAGCCGTAACGATCCGTTCTTCTATCATTGGTCCTGAAGGGCCATATCCAGGTTCAAGCAAACAATGTCCTTGCTGCTGTTATCATATCTCAAAGACACAATCCACGTTTGCTAACCAATTCTTTGTCCGTAATACCTGGCAAAAACATTTCTGGTGACATTAAGAAATCCACCATTAAAAGTTTTTGGATCAACATGTACATCTTGGATCAATAACTTTTCACCTTCTTACAAGTCCACCACATGTGGAAAAAGGAACCCTCCTTCTCTTGACATCCTCAGCCGTGATTTCAAGCATTAGACATTTTTGACAGCTTATTTAGGATTAAATGCCATATATTTTCTTTTAAATCACTACACAAAATAAATTTTATGTCTTTAGACCACATTTTCCCCACCTGAACCTTGTTTTGGGCCTAACTTCTCATAGATGGTGCTCTTTTCCAGGTTCATCTCTCTTCTCTAGCTTCAAAAGGGATTGGTACACTTTTTTAATTACATGGGCATAATCTTTTACACAGCTCTAAATACAACCCTTTTCCTCCATTCTCTGTGGCTAGGTCTCTCTTATCTTGGTTAAATCTATCCTTGAGCTGCAAATAAGGAAAGCAATTAAGAACTTTGCCTTCCTCAAGAAGCATCTCGCTTGATTTCAACTCCCAGCTGTCTTGTTCAAAATACAAAAGGTCATAATAAAACACCCATTTCTGATTTTTAACTCATTCTTCCCTTTAAAAAAAAAGGTGGGAGGGGGTCCTGTAGCAAGGTGGCTGATACTTTTTTAGGTATCTGCTTATATTTATACCACACCCTGAGCAGTGAAGGTGGAGCCGCCCAGGGCAGGGACTTTCTCAGCAACCTTTGCAGGAAAAGCCTGGGGATGGGGGGTGCCTGATGGGTGAGGAAACAGGAGACGGAGGTTCTGTGGGAAGGGGAGCAGGGGTGTCTTGAAGTGGAGCCAGCCCTGAGAAGGGTGGGTCTCTCCTGCCCCCTCTCAAACAGCCACCTTGGCAACTTACAGAGCCTCTGGCGAGCGATCCAGATGACCCTCTCTTCACCACTCAGGCTGGCACAACCATGGCAGACAGGGGTCTATCCCGGGCAGGAGGGTGTCAGGGGGCCTGGATGCAGCTGCCCCACTGCTCTCCCTGGTGGAGGTGGTGGCCGGAGCTTCCAGATGGTCTGTTGTTTGGGGAAAGCAGAGTGTGTATGTTGGTGGGGGGAGCAAAGGCACAGGCATGCTCCTCTGGGGGCTCCCCCAAGATGAGCCCTTGGCCAGCCTTTGCGGAGCTGCCGCTTGGCATCCTCCTCGCCTCCCCAGTGTGGGCCAAGGGAGGAGGTAGCGAAACTGGGGTCGTTGGGGCCACCCCATGGAGGGCCCCAGAAGCTCTGTGTCTGCTCCCTGCCTCCTAGCTCAATGTCCACAGGGATCAGAAACAGGTGTCCTTGTGGGAGGAGTGGCTTTGTGCATCTGTGAATGAAGATGTGTGGGATCACCATCTTGTCACAAGCAGCCAGGCTGATGTGTGGAAATGTGTGGTTTTTCTGTGGGCAAAGTGCCACACAGACAGACAATACAAAAAGCTACTAGATATTATAAACCTATTTAAAAAAGAAAACACTTCTCATATCCTCTAGTGGTATCTTATCAACACCAGTATGAGATAATCTCATATTTATCTGTCCTTCTTTACTTCGTTAGGGCCTCTCTAAACTTCAAACCCTAGGATTCCATAGGGGGTTGAAAGTGGAATAATAGCGCTATAACCGTCTAGTGTGGAAATGGCCTTACTCTATGTAATGATAGTCTTGAAACTCTTCAACATAAATTATCTGGAGGTCAATCAAATAAATCATTATCCACGTTGCAAATCCAAATCAAGAAACAACATTCCCAATACATTCAAATTTAGAAAAGAAAAAGTTTTTTTCTCATCTCACCTTTATATTTCCAAAAAATTTCTTTCTAAAAATTTTCAAAGTCTCTTCTGCTGTAACAGCTTTTCCATTGTTTTGCTCTGAGACAGCATCACTCTGCCCTCTTAACAATGACCGAGATCTTTTCTATTTAGGCAAGATTCAGTAACTGCCCACCCGTTATGCTTCCAGGGGTTTTAAATGAAAGTGTCAAACTTTTAAATGTTTTCGTGTGTGTAATAAAATAAGTGTTTGCGAGCCAGAGTGGTGTAATGTTTGAGCATTGGACTATGGCCCCGGAGACCAGGCTTCAGTTCCCCTTTGCTCAGCCCTGGGCATGTCACACACTCTCAGCCCCAGAAACTTCCATGATAGATTCACCTTAAAGTTGCCATAAGTCGGAAACAACTTGAAGGTGCATAACAACAAAAAATAAATGTGGATTTTTAAAACAGTTTTAATTTTGTTTCAATAGCATGGCTAATTCGATATGCATTTTGATAAGCATGATTTACTGTGTCTTACTGGAATGTCTTTTTTCTTCTTTTTTCTGGTAACGGTAGAAGCCTTGTTGCATCCCAGCCTTCAGAGAAATTGGGACATAAATCAAACTGGGAACTGGGCCATGCCCTGGCCACCCGCTGGGGAAATTCCTGCATGCCTCCTTAATTAAATCCCCACCAGTCTTGGGGGGAATGTAATCACAGAGGCCCCTTCTGCCCCCAGCTCCGTTTGGGAGGGGCTTCATCTAGCCTGCGGGGGGGGGTTACCCTTCCTTCCAGTCTTCTCTCCAAGGCAGAACCAAGGGATATCATTCTGCCCCAATGTCCTGATTCCCTCCCCACCAGCTCTTGTTTCTCTTTCTCTCTCTGTCCTCAACCCCATGTCTCTCCCCCACCCCAATATGAGAACGGGGTCTCTGTGAAGATCTCTATCACCCTCCCCCCGAACATATCTATGTTTCTAATAAGCTATATTGTATACATTCAGATACAGAAAAACATACATTAATACATCAGTGATCAAGGAAAAGGAAATAAATCCATGGTATAATCCATACGGTATTTTATATTTCAAAAACCATTTAAAAAGACAAGCACCGATAAACAAATACGAAGACGTCAAAACCTTCAACAGTTCTTCCCCTTCCTTCTGTTTATTCAGCTTACTGAAAAGTTATGTTACACTTTTGCATAAATGATATTCCTTGTACATAAATGAATAAAATGCATCCAATTTTTTAGGACTGTATTCCATTTTTGTCTTTCTTCTCCTCTTCCTCCAACCCAGTGTGATTTTGTCCATTTTTGCCCTTATAGCCAAAGCCCCCTTGAACCCCCTCATGGCTGTAGGTGGGGGGCAGGGTGGGCAATCGGCCCCGGTGCCCCCATGCTTTAAAGCCAGATTTCTCTACCAACAGAGGTAGGAGAAGCCAGTCAAAGTGCCGAGTCCCAGCTGCAGCTGGGACAGGGCATCCACAGCTGACCCGCAGGCAACTCCCATTGATTTAACCAGTCTGCTTTAGTCAGGATTAACCACAAGATGGAGGTCCTTGTGCTGTTGGCAAAAAGTTCTGTCTGTAACATTTAGGAGCAAAACTAGGGGCTTCTAGGAGTGTTCCTTGGTCCCAAATTTCCCCTGTTGCCTGGTTCAGGACTGGGAATCTGCAGGCCTTTCTCCAGACACTATTGGGCTGCAGCTCCCAGCATTCTTCACCCTTTTCTGTGCTAGCCAGGGGGCCAAAGGGAGCGTGGAAAGGTCTCAGGAAGGCCACAAGATGGTCACCACTGGTGTAGTTGAACGGTCACCAGTATTTCATTCACCAAAGAGCACCCCTGCATGAGCGGGCAATAATCTCCACATTCTTTTTGATGTGTCCAACAGTTAGCTGAATAATTCTTGTTTATTATGCTCAATATAACTGGAGTCATCATATACCACCTACTAGATTTTCCCATATTTTCAAAAGATCATTCCTCTGATGTTCTGCATACAGAAAATAATGTCATATTTTATGTTTTGAGGGTTTAAAGTGGGTCTGAAAAATAATTCACGCATGGTAGAATTCAGGAGTCCAGTTAAGCTTTTGGAGTAAAAACTGGTACTGATCCGATGACAAGTCTCTTCAGTTCCACCTGAGAACACCCTGTTTCTGCTCTAGCTGATTCCACATCCAGATTTCAGCAGAGAGCCTACTCCTCTCATCCGTCTCACACAACTGGATCTTGTCCATTTCACAACCAGCAGCATGCAACTCTGCCAGCGTTCCCCTCCCCGCTTCTCAGTTGGGTCTGAATCTGACCGTGCAGGACTGGCACAAGAGAAGGGAGCAGGACCTTCCCTGGGGCCTGTCCTTCCCCCCTGAAGGGAAATAGTTCTGAGGCAGCAGAGCTGGTTCTCAGTCTTGCTTGCACAGACTGTTGCGCAGGTGAGCGTGCAACAGAGGAATAAACGAACCGGATGCTTAAACCAAGGATGCCTTCTTACCACACAAGCACAGCCAGTCAGTCTGATGTGCAAGGAGGCTTCTCTTGCATGGCTCACTTGCCCCAGCCCGCTGGCTGGCTAGCTAGCCTGCCTGCCTGCCTGCCTGCCTTTTTCCATCCACTGGGGAAAGAAACCAAGGGAATCTCAACACTGCAAAGAGAAACACCAGAGGAAGCCAGATGGGGGTCTCCAAGGTCCTTGCCCTTCTACTCGGGTGAGCAGAAATGCTGTGTGGCAAGGAAAGGCAGGTGGCTAAGGAATGTACCCACCTCTGGCCCACTGAACAGGAGTGGCCCTCGGAAGAGACTCACCCTGCCAAACCACGTGGTTGAAGCCAGGAAAATCTCTCTCTCTCTCTCTTTCAGTCTCCTTCCCTCCCTCCCTCTGTCTGTGGGCTCAACCAGAAGGGAAACAAGTCTCTGGAGATATCAGGATTTTCCAGTTCTTTTTGTTTTGATTTTACCTGCATAGTCATGATTTTACATCCATGCTATTTCTTGAAATATTCTGGGGTTCCCCTCCCTCCTCTCTTGTGTTGTTCTTCCTCCTCCCCTTCACATCTAGACTCGTGCAACATTTCAGAAACTGATTTTCAGCAGTTTCCACAGAGCCTTCTTTATTAATGTTTAGGATTTTTAACCAAAGCGTTAAAGAACATTAGCAATATTAAGCTAGTTAAACGTTTGGATCATTTGTTTTGGTGCAAACATTGCTCCTTCCCTCCCTTGATCTCTGTTGAATCTGTGTCCTGGAAACAGCAGCCGCGTTGACTGCCCGTGGCCGCCTTGGTCAATTCTGGGACCATGCAAACAGATACCAAGCAGAGATGCATTTCATTTTCGATAATACTAGATTAATTTAAAACTGACCTGGGGAGCAGGAATGAGAACTCTGTGGTAAACCCAGGAAACCCCAGGAAATACTTTGGGATGCAGAAAACATCATGTGGATCTCCAGAATAAAGTTGATTTGTACAGGAACAAAGCCTCATGAGGCCTCAGGTTCTGCCAGTCCCTGGGCAGCCCCTCCTGGGTCTTTGTGTGCCCGCCCCCACCCGAGTCCCACCCGGGGCAGGACTCTTTCTGCCTGAGGAGTGAGCACCCCTTCGTCTTAGCCCTGCAAAGGGGTCCTGGGTGTGGGGCCTGGAGGCTGAGGAGCCACAGGGGACTTGTGGGAGAGTCTTCCCCAAGAATTTTTGTTTTGTTTTTGCAAGGTGGGGGCTGTTTGGTTCAGGGAGCACTGGCTGCTCATAGGGAGGCTGCAAAGTTTGGAAAGAGAGAAAGAGGGAGGGGGAGAGGGAGGAGAGAAACAGCCCTCAGTCCCCTCCTGGCATTTCTCTTGGGGGTGCAAGAGAAAGGCACCTTCCTCTGCCCCACGCCCATTGCTGCCCCAGAGCCCAGCAGGGGCAGGCAACCAAGAAAGGGGAGCTCCTTGCCTGGTGGGCAAGTCCACACCCACTGCGTCCTCATGGATGAGAAGAGAGACCCCCTCCCTTCCTCTCAGTGGCCCCCCTCTAAACCTCTCCTTCCAGAGCAGGCCTTCGCAGAAGGGAGACAAAGGGAGTGGAGTCCTTCCTCCTCAGGCACCTTCAGAGCTTCTAAACCTAAGAGGAGACCATGGGCCTCCAACCAGGGAGGGGCCCGAGTGTCACTGAGGAGGAACCTGAATGGCAACAAGTGGGGGTGTGCAGGATCACCCCACAGATTCTCCTTGGAAGCCCCCCACGTGCTGTCCCTTAACCTTCCCAGCATGCCACCAGCATGTGGCAGACACTGAGGGCCCCAATCCCTTGCACTCTCAATTATTTGCCCGTTTTCTGTTTGCCTCCAGTCAGCAAGCAACTATTTTTAAATATTAATTTAGTTGTGCCATGTACAGTTTGTGGCTTTCCCCTGAGATCTGAGCTGCAGAAGGCTGTGTGCCCTCACCAGTTACACTTGGCTGGCGATGCCCGCTTGCTGTCCTGGGCCACGTTTGCTCCACTGCAGGTCGCCCGCCCTTCCAGGAGCCCCATCCATCCTAGGCAGGGTCTAAACTGGAAACCAAGACACCTGGGCTGCATGAGCAACTTCTCCCATGGAGGCAGGGGGCATTCCTGTGTGGGGCAGAAGAGCCGCAGTCCATTCGGGGCTACAGAGGAGGAGTTTGGCAGGCAGAGTATTGTATGTGGGTGCACACAGTGCGTTGCACATGCAGAAGCCCACATGCAGTGTGTTTTGTGACACCGCATCTCACTGACAAGGCAGTGTTGCACAACCTCTGCATAGTCATTTCCAAGGTAAGACAAGCCTGTCACAGGGATTTCTTGGCAAAATTTGTGGAGACAGGGCTTGCTTTTCCCTCCCCTGAGGTTGAGAGGGTGTGACTTGCCCAAGGTCACCCAGCAGGTTTCTGTGGCTAAGTCTCAAGTGTCACAGTCCAGCACTCTGGCCAATACACCGGCTTGACCCTTGCTCCATCAACTCTGTGTAGGATTGTGGTCATTGTAGGCTGCTGGGTTTCAGAGCATACATGGAGTTCCCTGCAGAGAGAATGGCCTCAGAGGGCATGACTTGGCTTCTTATTTTCAGAAAGGAGGGGGAGCAAAGCCTCACCTTTTTGACAACCTGAGTTTAGTAAAAAGGGGCCCCTTCGCAGATACGCTGCATTGTGTTGTGTGGGATTCTCCATTGCTGATCTTTAGGTCGAGCCAGCAAATCTGGATGGCCAGCGTGGTGTTAGGGCTCTGAGTGTGGGACCAGGGACCCTGGAGAGCAGTGTTCCATTCCTGCTCAACCATGGAAGCCCACTGGGTGGCCCTGAATGTGTCACACACTCTCAGCCCCCAGAAAACCCCATAGTAGGTTCACCTTAGGGTCACTTCAAGTAGGAAATGACTTGAAGAAACAAGAACAAATGAGAAAATTGCTTTGTGGTTGGATTACCTTCTTTATAACTGTAAATTTTCCTCTCTAATGAGCCATCTGGTTTGAACCAGACAGACCATTCTTCCTTAAAAAGAGCTTAAGTTTTGGGTGCATATTGGGACACAAAAGACTAGACGCGTCCATTCAGGCATCGCAGCATGGTTCCAGCTTGCCAGGCCCTCTGGGGGCGCTGTAGAACCAAGGGAAGCCTCAGAATGCGTGTGTGTGTGTGTGTCTGTGTCTGTCTGTCTGTCTGCCATCCAGCTCTCCAGATATTCTCCTTGTCACCCAGGGCTCTTCTCTTCTTCACACCAGACTCCCCCGCCCACCATTTCCAGCCTTTAAGCCCTCCTTCCAAGACCTTTACTCTCCTGACGGTCCTCCAGCTGAGCATCAGAGAAAGAAGGAGGAATGTCAAAGGAAGAAGAAGCAATCTCCACTCCACCTCTATTGAGATCTTCTCCCCATCGTTTAATTCATTGATTACAGGCATTCGTGAAATACAATTCAGTCAAATTCCCTACTGCCTGAAGAGCTGGGTGTTGTGCAAGGCACAGAAATATGGTAAATGCCATCCGTGGTCTTGGATAAAATATCTGGACTTCTACAGCTGGCCCATTCATGTCTGTTTTTAACCTGAGTTGTCTTTTATGTGGAGCCTGTTCTGTGTCATTCTCCCGTGTGGTGATGGCAGAACTTGTGCATGGCAGAAGGAGGGCCTGCCATTTCTCTTCTTCCCCAGAGCTTTGCCTTTTGCCCCATCTATGTTGCACCAGCTGTGGTGGCAGCAGTGGGATTTCAGCCACCTGCATCTCAAAGGGAAGTTGCGCAGTCTAGCAGCTCCTGCTGGCTTCCTGGTCAGCAGGGCAACCAATCCTCTCTGGGTTTTACTCTGATCTGTAAAGGAGCTATACAAAGCACTGAGTCCTGCCCCGAAAGCACTCTCAGCATCTCAGGTCCTTTAAAGTTCAAACCCAGAGCAGATTCACCACCCCACTGAGATGGGAGCCATGTGCCCTCGTTGGTTCCTACGTGAAGGAGGCCCTTTCTCTCATTGAGCCCCTCGCCCCGAGAGAGGGCTGTGTGGGTGGCTGGTTCCCATCCTGAGGCGCCAGGCACACGCCTGTCCTCTGTGCGCTCTCTTGGAAGGTCCAGGGCCCAAAGAGGCCGGAGGCGTCAGGGCACCGTCCTTCTCTGTCTCTCCCTCTCCCTCTCTCACACACACACCCATCCGATGCCCCTGCCTCTCCCCCTGGGAGGACGTGCTCTTCCTTCCCCGGCTGGCCACCGGCTACCTTTCGTATCCGCCCCTCAGCTGCTCATCAGCTCTTCACCATGTTTCTCCTCGCCCGCGTCGCCCGCGGCCCAAAGTGTGTCGCCAGCCGTGGCCCGGCTCCGCAGATGAGGAGCGAAGCGCCGGGAAAGGTCGGAGAAAAGGCGAGCGCACCCGGCGGAGGGGGCGCGGGAAGAGGCGCGAGGCCCCGGCCGGGCGCCCCGGGATCTGGCCGTGGTGCTGAACGCGGCCCCGCCGTGCCAGCGCCTTGGGGCGACCGGAACGGCGCTGCAGGCAGGGCGGCGCCGGGTTCAGGGCGTCCCAGAAGCCCCCGGCTCCTCCAGAGGAGAAGGTGCCGAGAAAGAAGCCGCCTGTGCCCGGCTTGGGAGGGACGGAGATCGGGGAGTCCGGGGCTGGGGCTGCGGAGCGGGAAAGAGCCCGGAAACCGGAGACGCTGGAAGACCCCCCACCCACTTGTGACGGCGCGCTCGCGGTTCTGCTCTCTCCTCTCCACACCGAGGAAGACTTAGCCGGATATCAGCCCAGGGGCACCGAATTAGCCGGGGAATATGTGGTGCCCGTGTACCGTCCTCCAGTACTCGGACAAGGCTTTTAGTGCCTGAGTATTTCTTATAAGATGCGGGAGAGGGTCTTTCTTTTCCAAGCTGCATACTCTCCCAAGCATCCACTGCCTCCCCTTGCAGTCCCGCCCCCGGTCTTGAAAAACCGTTCGTGATTTATCATGCCTGTCTGCTACCCCTCTTTAAGGAACTGGGGGTGGCTAACATGTTATGCAAGGTAAATTTGTAAAATTGCAGATTATAAACAGACTGCTAAGATCACAAACTATATGGATTTGCAATAATAAATGAAATATTTCTGATAAAATGCAGTGAGAGTAGTACAAACTGCAACTGCTTTGTGCACCTGCCCTTAAACGAGACCTCCTTCACTTCCAGCCTGAGAGGTGGAGCACCTTGTGCAAACAGGACAGAGAAAACACAGCCCGAGATCTGTATGCCAATAGCTCTTCCACCGGGCTGCCCTGGCCAGAAGAAAGCAGCAGCCCCATAGGCAGGGGGAGGAGCTTCTGGGACAGCCCATGCTGGAACTCAGAACTCCCAAGAGAAGCCCACCTCCTAGTAACATTTTCTTGATCCGATCCACCAGCAGCCCCCTTCCTTCCTGTGCAACGGCCGTTCCACGGGGATCTCCATATTCCACCTCCCCATGACATAACCCCCTACCTCCACCCAAGCCCAGAGCCCTCTCTATCGGGCTCCTTTGGCAGCCAAGAGCTCTGGAACACACACAGGCAACCCGGGGCAGGGTGGCTGGTCCCGGCTCAACTCCAAAGTGCCTGCCGTGCCTTTGAGGGAGCCGATCAGCCCTGGAGGAAGGCAGGCCTAGGGCAGCAGGAGCCGCAGCGGCAGCCACACGCCCAGCCAGCCAGCCAGCCAGGCCACTTTCTTTCCCACCAGCAGGTGCAGAGAGAGAGGCCCAGGAGAGAGCGCTTGCCCCCTGGGGAAACTGCAGGTGGGCCGGAGTGCCAGCAGCAGCGGCAGCCACCCTGCACAGCACTTCCCAGGCTTGGGAGAGCTGTCTGCCCTCCCTTCTCTTTGGCAGCTGCTCCGCCTGGGCTTCAGCTGCTGCAACCAGGTGTGACGAAACCCTGGCACCTGGGATGAGCAAGAAAGGTGCTGGCAAAGGGCCTCTGGGCCTGGGCTGCCCTCTGTGGGGTCTCTAGGAGGTGCTGGGTTGGGGAAAGTAAAGGCAACTGTGATGGCCGGCCGGCCCACTGGCCCGCCTGCCCCTCCCAGCTGAGCTATTCTGAGTTGCTCCCAGCCAAGCCCAGACAGTGAGCCTCAGGGCCCACTCACGTGCCAAATTACAGCTCTGTGATTTGACTTAAGAGCCATGGCAGCATCCTATGGAATCCTGGGGTTTGTGGTTTCAGAAGGCACTAGAGCTCACTGACAGAGAAATCTTAAGTCCCTCTCCCCAAACTACAAATCCCTCCCAGTTGCCCTGTAATGTGGCCTGGGAGAAGGGAGAGCCAGGGATGCAACCCTCTCCATCCCAGAAAGGAGTGGGGGTTGCCTGCTGGTCAGCTGGTCAGCCATTTTGCAGGCCATCCCCAGTGCTGGCTCAAGCCACTTTGGAGACTTTTACATGATGCCGTTATCAGTAGACATACATGCATACGTACGTACAGGCGCAAGCCTGTGGGCGTGCACACCCTCCCCAGCCAGTGGGGAGAAGGGGGGATTCCAGGAGTGTCCTTGGAGCTCCCAGAGCCTCCCTGGCCCCCACCCCACACGTGCACATGCTTCCCCCTTGGAGTCTGAAGGCACGCTTGCTTCAATCTGAGTTCTGCTAAAAGAGCACAGTTTGGGTTTTCAACTGTTCCCAACTGTTGCCTCGCTCTTTCCTTTAGGGGGGGAGGCAGGGGGAACTGGTTGTAGTGATTGGCTCCCTTTCCTTTGCATTTCAAAAATGACTCTGTGGTTTCAGTCCTGTCTGGGGGGGTGGAGGGGTGGAACACACAGGGGTGTCCAGCTGGGCCTCCCCCCTTGCTCCTCCAGACCCCCTTTCCACTCCCAGATGCGCCTCAGTCCTCCCTTTCTCCCAGGAGCCCTCAGGTGGGACTCACCCCAAGGCTCACTTGCCAGCAGAGAGGCCTTTGGGCACCATGGGGCCCCCATCGCTACTTCCCCCCCCAAGTATACCCCCAGCCCATCCTGGCCTGCACTCTTCCAACAGGCACAGGCAGGATTGGGTCTGGAATGCACGCCAAAGGAGGTAGGGAGGGGTTCCCAGGGCCTCTCCCCTCCCCACCACTCTGGCCAGGGAGAGAGGTCTCTCAAGTGCTGCTGACTTTCACAGGCTCCCAAGTGTCCCCTCTTTGCACATTTCATGCTCTTGCTGTGGTTGCATATTTCCCACCCCCCTTCCTCTGCCCCACATCTCTTTCCTGAGCCATTGTGCCCCCCCATATCCCATAAGACGTGCCTGCCAGGGACGCAGTGAACAGGAGCCCAGGATAAATCTTGCCAGCTCCCTCCGTGTGTTACTCACACGACTTCTGCATGACTTTGGGTCCCAAGTGTGGGGAGAACAGCCAGAGGCGCCACCCTTGGGTGGGAGGCACCCACCTCTGAACCTGTCTTTGCCCCCACAGTGTGAGCTGGTCAACTGCCCAGTCTGTGGGCACCAAGAGAAGAGATCCAGCCAGGTCTGGAGAAGCAGCTATGGCATGGCCTTGCTTGTTTCTGTGGCCAGCCTGAGCCCCAGATGACCCCACTGAAAAGAGCCAGGAGGTCCCCCTCAGCTTTGACAAGACCAGGGAGAAGAAAGAAGCAGCTCCCAGTTCTGCCCCCCTTCTGCCCTCCCTTCTGCCCTCCCCTGTGTGACTCCATTGCCTTTTCTAGTCCTGGCCCAGGGAGGGTGGACGGTCTGTGTGTGTGTGTGTGTGTGTGTGAGAGAGAGAGAGAGAGAGAGAGAGTGCTTGGGAGGGGTCTTCCTCCTCCTCCTCCTCTTCCTCCTCCCCCTCCTCCTTCCTGAGCCCTTACTGCACTTAAGGGGAGCCATGCTGCAAGATTAATGCCCTTGTCCCCCCTCCCATGTAACAAAATAATATAAATGATTAATTATTTAAAACACAAGTGCATCTTTATGTTGAAAAATGCTTCTCCCTCCCACCTTCACTCCCCCTCCCAAGGGCTCTGGATCCGCTTGTCTGTCTTCTGTCCTGGATGTCAAAGTTGCCCCGATAAGGACTCCCCCAACCCCACCCCCACTGAAGGGCCCAAACACAATTGTGACAGCAGACCAGGGATGTGTTTGACTTCATTAATGAAGAGCCCTATTTGTCTCCTAAATCAGATGTGACTCTGGCCCCCACAACAGCGGTAATTAAATTAAATATTGATGGCTGGTGGCTGGATGCTTGGACTGGCCAGGTAGCGGGTTTTGCCACCTCCAATTAGTGTCTCCCCCAACAGGGCCCGCTGGGGCAGCTCTTTCCACCTCAGATGGGGAGGCTAATGTACGGTTGGCTGTCCACGCACTGGCGGGGGCTGTTGTTGTTGGGGGGAAGAGGCTGGGGGTGGGGAAGAGGGAGAGAGAGAGAGAGATGCATAGCTTGGGTGCCAAGAGCTCCCATCCCCTTCTTTTCTGGGTGGAGGGAGAGCTAAGCAGAGCAAAGTGGGTAGCCGGCTGGCAGGGGCTCTGGTCAAGATCTAATGCCAGGGTTGTGTGGAGCAACAATTTTTGTTCAGTTTCTGTTGAATGGCAACTTTGCACACTAAATGCAAACCTCAACGCACACCCACATCCACACACCCTTCCATGCACAACAGCACTACTGCAACTCCACCTCCACAACTCTGAGCTGACTGTGGACCTTCCCCAGGAGAGAAAAGTGCCCAAGCCCTTCCTTGTGCAGGGGAGCTGGCACATGACAATGGCAGTCCAGCCTTCCTCTCCAGTTCCAGTGCTGGAGTGATGGAGGAGATGTTGGGAAGAGCAGAACCAGAACTAGAGCCACAGCCAGCCTGCTGCTTCCAGGGTAAGCAGCTCCAGAAGGTAGCCCCCACAGCTGACTGGTAGGGACCCTCCCCAGATGACCCAGGGGCCTGTAAGGGACATGCCCAGCAAGACCGCCCCTGGGCCATCCTGGTCCACTAGTTGTTTGGGGCTCGTGTGGCCCAGCAGTGTGGAGCAGCCAGTGGGTGCCCTGAAGGAGCCCATGGGGCAGATGCCAGTGGCTGGGGAACTCATCTCTGGAAGGAACGAAACAGCTGAAGGCCAGGGCCCCCAACACCCTTCCCACATAAGTGTTTTGGGTGGATGCCATGGCCAACGAGGCCAATCCAGAGGTAAAGGGAGGCCTCTATTCCCCCGTCTCTCTCTTAGGGCCATCTATGACAACAACCAAGGGCAGTTCATTTCCAAAACCAGGCCTGACCACCCCAGCAGAATGGATTCCAGCACAGTGGTGGGGAACCTGGGCTGGGCAAGGCTACAGTTAGGTGGGTTTGTGACTGGTTGACTGACCAAGCCCAAAAGGGGTTCCTCACCAACAATTCCTCTTCATCCTGGAGAGAAGTGACTGGTGGGCGGCCATAGGGTTCTGTCCTGGGTCCAGTGTTATTTGACACCTTCATCAGTGTCTCAGAGGAGGGAATAGAGGGCACACTCATCAAATCTGCAGATGACACCAAATTAGGAGAGGGAGCTAACACCCCAGATGACAAGATCAGAATTCAAAAGGACCTTGAGAGATTAGAAAGCTGGGCCAAAACTAAGGAAATGAATTTTAACAGGGAGAAGTGTAGGGTTATGAAATGCAAGATATAAGATGAGTGACACCTGGCTTGACCACCATCCATGTGAAAGGGATCTAGGAGTCTTAATAGACCACAACTGAACATGAGTCAGCAGTGTGATGTGGCTGCTAAAAAACCCAATGCAATTCTAGGCTGCATCAAAGGGAGTATAATGTCTAGGGAAGTGATAGTCCCACTCTATTCTGCTTTGGTCAGACCCCACCTGGAATAATGCTGTGTCCAGTTCTGGGGACCACAGTTCAGGAAGGATATTGATAAGTTGGAATGTGTCCAAAGGAGGGCAACTAAAGTGATCAAAGGCCTGGAAACCATAAACCCCTATGAGGAGAGGCTTAAGGGAGCTGGGGATGTTTAGCTTGGAGAAGATAAGGTCAAGAGGGGACATGAGAGCCATGTTTAAATATTTGAAGGGACGTGATATGCTCCAGAGACTCGGACATGGAGCAATGGCTTCAAAATACAGGAAAAGAGATTCTGACTAAACATTAGGAGGAACTTCTTGAGGGTAAGAGAAGTTCAGCAGTGGAATCTGCTGCTCCCTAAGTGGAGTCTGGTGGAGTCTCCTTCTTTGGAGGTTTTTAAAGAGAGGCTGGATGGCCATCTGGCCAAGTGAGGGGGCATCGTTCTTTGGCTGTGTCTTCCTGAAAGGTAGAATAGGGTTGGACTAGATGGCCCTTGTGGTCTCTTCCAGCTCTAGGATTCTATGATGCTACAATTTTGTGACTGTACGATTCCAACTTTTTTCCCTCTCAGTACTGACGGCTGGTGGTTTCCACATCTTTGGGGCAGTGTCACCACTCAGGGCTTTTGTCTGAAGTTTAAAGGAGCTTTGAAGGTGCTTAATCTTTTCTGGAGATAGGGTTCAGCGTCCAGGGTATCTCCGTTAAAGGTCAGACTAAAACATGGACCTGATTCACACACCTAGATTCCCCCCCCCCATTGACAGACAGGAGTGCCTGTGGTGCTTGCTGATGTTTTTGGCCCACAGCTTCTCTGGTCCCCTCCCCATGCTCCTCCCCCAATGCTGGAACAAACATTTCGGAGGCAGAGGTCCCCCCTCCACCATTCTGGGGCTTTGGGAAGAGCAGCTGCACTCGGACAGACGCAGCTGTGGAGGCGCTTCCAGCTGCATGCCTGCCTGGACTTGTGGAACTGCAGAGGTGGAGAGGAGCAGGCCTGTCCTGATATCCCCCTCCCAGTAAGGGACGAGGCAAGCCAGCTGCTGCAGGAAGAGGCCAGGTTCAGGGTTGGGGCAAGATTGGGAATGGCCTTTGCCAAAAGTCAGGGGCTGTGTGGAGGGGCTGCGGCTCTGCAGTGAAAGGGAGAGAGCAGCTCCGCCATGTGTGCAGAAGGTCCTGTGTTCACTACACGCAGGAAGCCTTAAAGGCAGGATCAGAGGTAGTGGTGGTGCTGGCAGTGGGCATAGGAGAGGCCCTCCCCTGCCTAGGCCCTGGAGAACCAATGCCGGTCAGAACTTGCACTTCCAGGCCAGGGGTGACGGTCCAACCTCCTGGAGAAGAGCCTGAGAAGGAAGCCTTTGCCAGAGGAGACCTGAAAGGGCCTGACTCATCCCATGTTCTTTTCACGTGCAGGTGGCCAGGACCAGCTGGCGGCCTTGATGGGAGCATGGCCACAGGGAGGAGACCACAGCTGTAGGGGCCCTGGGCTCAAACATGAGCCACTTTTGGTGGCTGAGTGGTGGTCTCTGCTCCCAGCCGGGGCTCTGAGCCTGGGGTGAAGCCTGGCATCACATCCTCATCGTCTTCCACAGCCAGGCCTTTGAGATGCCAGGCATCTGGAAGTCTTGCCTCCACTTCTGTGTGTGAGAGAGACTGGGGGAGAGAGAGAGACAGAGAGAGTAAGTGTGTGCATGAAAGTAACTGGGAGGGGCGGCTAGAAGGAGTCTTTATCCAGACACTGTGAGGGCAGCTATCAGTAATCCATTCCCACCCCCTCCCTTGGAGCTTCCCTGATTTCTTCCTCCCTCTCAAAGTCACTCTGATCATTTTGTTTTGGGGGAATAATAGCAAGTCCACCGGACCGTTACTGGACATTGGACACAGGATTCCAGGTGGGGTCTGACCAAAGCAGAATAGAGTGGGACTATCACTTCCCTAGACACTATACTCCCTTTGATGCAGCCTAGAATTGCATTGATGTCTTTAGCTGCCGCATCACACTGCTGACTCATGTTCAGCTTGTGGTCTACTAAGACTCCTAGATCCTTTTCACATGGATGGTGGTCAAGCCAGGTGTCACTCATCTTATATCTGTGCATTTCATTCTTTTTCTGCCCAAGTGTAGTAACTCACACTTCTCCCTGTTAAAATTCATTTCTTTAGTTTTGGCCTAGATCTCTAATCTGTTAAGATAATTTTGAATTCTGATCCTGTCCTCTGGGGCGTTAGCTCCTACTCCTAATTTGGTGTCATCTGCAAATTTGATCTGCATGCCCTCTATTCCTTAATCCAAATCACTGAGAAAGATATTGAATAGCACTGGGCCCAGGATAGAACCCTGTGACACCCCACTAGTTATTTCTCTCCAGGATGAAGAGGAGCCATTGGTGAGGAGCACCCTTTGGGTTCAGTCAGTCAACCAGTTATGAATCCACCTAACAATAACATTGTCTAGCCCACATTTTACTAGTTTGTTTGCAAGCATATCATGGGGGACCTTCTCAAAGGCCTTACTGAAGTCAAAATATGCTATATTCACAGCATTCCCTTCATCTACCAAGGTAACTCCTTCAAAAAAGAGGAGATAAAGGTAAGGTAAGTCTGGCATGACCTTTTTTTGAGAAACGCAAGTTGACTTTTAGTGATCATAGCATTCCCTTCTAAGCGATTACAGACTGTCTGTTTAATGATCTGCTCTAGGACCTTTCCTGGTATTGATCTCAGGCTGACTTGACAGTAATGTTTGGAGCCTTTTTTTCACTTTTTGAAGATGGGGACAATATTTGCCCTCCCCTAGTCTGCTGGGAATTCCTTGTCCCCAGGAATTCTCAAATGTTTTTGGCAAGGGTTCTGTGGTTACTTCTGCCAATTCCTTTAATATCTGTTGATGTAGTTCATTTGGTCCTGGAGACTTGGATTCATTTAGAGTAGCCAGGTATTCTTGTACTACCTCCTACCCATTCTGTACCGTATTGCAAGTAGACTGGGGGAAAGAAGGTGTTGAATAGTTCTGCCTTTTCTCTGTCTCCTGCTGGCATTTCACCATCCTCTCCAGGCAGAGACCCTACCATTTCCTTGTCCTTCCTTTTGCTATGGCTATTACACCTCCGCCCCCCAGGCCAACAAAAAACAACCCTTCTTATTGTTTTTAACCTCTCTAGAAAGCTTGAGTTCATTCTGCAATTTAGCTTTTCTGGCTTTCTCCCTACAAGTGCCGGCTATTTGTTGAAATTCCTCTTTGGTAGTTTCCCCTTTTTTCCATCTTTTGTATGTGTACCTTCTAAATCTTAGTTCCATTGAAAGTTTTTTAGACATCCATCCTGGATTCTTTAGATGCTTCTCTGTTTCCTTCTCATTGGAATTGTTAGAAATTGTGCCTTCAATATCTCACTTTTAAGAAAGTCTAATCCATCATGAACTCCCTTCTCTTTAGGTATCCCTAACCATGAGATCACTCCTAGTATTTCCCTAAGTTTGCTGAAAGGCACTTAAACACATAAAACCATTTTTAAAAAGCAACAACACCAAATAAAAATTCAGTGCATTATTCAAGGTCCGTTTCTCCCCTTAAAAACTCAGTCCTCAAAGTCCTGCTGGAACAAGAGGGTTTTCATTTGCCTGTGGAGATACAGTAAGGAGGGGGTTGGTTTAACCTCTCTGAGAAAGGAGATCCAGAGTCTGGGAGCAGCCACTGAGGAGGCCCTCTCTCCCACCAATGGGCCCATGAAGGTGGTGAGAAGTTGAGAGGGGCTCAGCAAAAGGTCTTGAAAGATGGGCATGCTCCTCTGGGGACAGCAGGGTCCTTCAGATAACCCGGACCTGAGTCATCTAGGGCTTTGTGGGTCACAACCCGTACTTAGAATTGTGCCTGGAAATGGAGGGCAGCCACTTTAATCTCGCTAATTGATGTGCTTACTCTCTGCCTGGGAAGCACTGCCACCTGAGCTGAGGGGGTTCAGAAACATCTGTTTGAATGAAATGTGTTGACAGCTGCTGAAGCAAAGTTTTTGCTCAGTCTCGGGAGTTTAGCCATGACAAGCAGTATTAATGAATTGAGTTAATTAAAAAGCATTTTGAGATGAAACAGGCTCTGCTCCCCGTAAACCGCTCTTGTACATTAGACAGGCATTATGGAAATCTCAGCTTTGTGGAAATCTACCTCCTAATGCAGCCATTTATAAAAGCTCCTCCAGGTCCGTGGATAGAGCCGATTTAGACACCCTCAGGCTGTCTTTGAAATCCATGCACTTGGTGCTGTCTGCTGTGTGAAGGCATGAAATTGGGACTGTTCTGCTCTCTCTGCCTTTCCTCTCTCAATTTCCTTGCATTAGCGAGAACTTTGTGGGGCTTCTGGGGTGGGCATCAAGGGATGCAGCCAAGAAGGGCCACAAGAGGCCACAGAGAGGGTCTCCGGAGAGGGATCAAAAACTGGACAGGAAAGTCCTGCAGGTCACTGGTCCTCAAAGAGAAGTTGGTGGGTCTTTCCTGTGAGATGGTTTGGTACTCAACAGATCTAACCAAAGGTGGACACATAAGCTTCTTAACTCTAACAAAGAAGAAAGGTTGGGGAAGTTGCTGCTGCTGCCTTGCAGAAACATCCCTCAATGAACTTGTGAAGAAGGCCATCATGTCATTTAGAGATTGTCTCCTGAAGCTAAAATGGGCCACCGCCAAGGAAGCTTGGGGTGTGTGTCTTCCACACCAGTTCAGTTCTCCATGCTCACTTATGCTCTGTGTGTTTCATGTGTGATTTCCCTGTCCCCTAAATAGGTCAGCATTCTGCATGGTGTGGTGGGCTCTTATGTTGGTTCCTGTGTGTGGATTAGTTTCATTTTATTCGGCTTTTCACTTGGCTTTTCACCAAAATAAGGCCAACGTTGGGGCTGCCATCACTGCTGCCACCATCACCACCAGGGCCGCCAAGAAGACTCTCTCTGCCAGTGGTGGGACCCAAAAGTGCTTCCCCAAGGAGATCCTAAAGACTGAGGGGGGTCATTCCTGCAGATGTACAAGTCACACACTATTTCTGGGGCTTAAGGTTAGAGTTGAGATTAGGTGGCTATTGCAACTAAACAGGAGTAGAAGTGTTGAGCCAAGGCGTGCCTGGCCACATGGGAAAGCCCTCTGACTACACAAAGGACACTCCTGCAAAGTCACTGATCACCCCCGACACCCACACACACACACACTCCCCTTATGGCTCAATCAGTGTTAGATTCTGCCGCTCTTGCCCTCCGCCCAAAGCCATAAGGAAAATGGAAGTAAAGCAAACTCCATTGCTAACGGTGATGGCACACAGTGGAAGTCAGCATTTCTTGTTGCTACATGCACTTCACAAGAGGGCAGTTTCAGTGCCAGCTGCTGCCCTCTTGCTTCTTCTGTTATCACATAGCTTCTTGCTCACATGGAAAACAAAATGTGTGAAACCCGAAACCAGTTGTGCAGCCCTTCCTCCTCCTCCTCCTCCTCCTCCTCCTCCTCTCCCTGCAGGAAATACCAACATGGCGGCTTTACGTAAGTCAACCCTCCAGTCCCTGAAGGACTCTCAAGGCAAGTGAGTGAACCTCTGAGTGAAGTTCCCTTGTCCTTACACAGCTGAGTGAACCTCTCTGTCAGGCAGAGCCCAGCTCAGCAGCCAAAGCTGTGGGGCTCTTCCTAGTCCTAGGGGCCCCACGTGCCCTCTGGACTCCTGAAACCACCAGAGACCCCGCTGAGCCGGCTGCAGCCCCTGTGCAGATCCCCCACTCACCTAAGAGATAGAGAACAGCACTGCAGAAGGCAGAGGATGGGTGGAGGGCAGGAAGGTTCACTGGCAGGAGTGGAGGGTGCAAATGAAGAGGAGAAGGGGTGGAGGAAGTGATCCTGAGCAGAGAAAAAGAGTGAAAGAGAGATGGAGCTGAGCTGAGGGAGGCTCAGGAAGGGCAGCCGAGGCATTCCTGGGCTGGCGCAGCTTCTCTCTGGGCACTTCAGCTGTCCTCCTGCCCCCCCCCCCGCCTGTCCTCACCTCTGCTTATCAACTGACAGGTGCAGGTCACAGGAGTCTCTGGGCCCTTGGTCAAATCTGGCTAGGCCTTTGCCTAATGCTCCTGTTGGTGGCTCATTCTCCAAGCCAGTGACAGTTTTGTGAGAATTACCAGGGCTCTGGGCCGGGCCACCACATTGCCACTTGCCCTTGGCATTCTCACTCGCTCCAAGGTGGGCACTCAGAGTGAGAGTCCCAGAAGCCTAGAGCTGGAAGGGCCATCAGTCCCATGCCCTCCTGTTCAGGAACACAGAGCCAAAGTGCTCCTGGTAGACGCCCACTCAACCTCCAGTTAAAAGAAAGAGGCTCCATGGCCTTGTGAGACAGCCTCTTCCACACTCAAACAGCTCCTGCAGTAGGTAAATTCTTACTGACGCTTAGGTGGGATCTCTTTTCTTGTAGTTTGAATTTATTGATTCGCAAATCTAGTCTCTGGAGCAGCAGAAAACAGGTTTGCTCCATCTTCTATGTGATGGCATCGCTTCAGATGTTTAAAGATGGCTCTCATCATGTCGCCCCTCGGTCTTCTCTTCTCCAGCCCCCATCAGGCATTCCTCGTGGGTCTTGGTGGTTTCTAGACTTTTGACCACCTTTGTCTCCCTTTGCTGGATGTGTTCCAGCTTGTCCATATCCTCCTTGGACTGTGGCGCGCAGAACCAGACACAGCATTCCAATGAGGTGTGCCAAAGCAGAATAGGGAGGAACTAACACTTCCCTCGATGGAAGCACTGCGTGCCTGCCAGCTTTTGGGGCTGCTGTGCCTTCCTGGGGCTCTTCAGAAAACCCAGAATATGCAGCTGAGAGGGAACAGTTACAGAAAAGCAAGACAGAAGATACTCTCCTCTTGTTACAGCAGAGTCAATGAGGGCATCAACTTTCTCCTGACGTCTTCAAATACTCCCCCATCAAGGTAATGACAGGCAGGCAGGCAGACAGAAAGTGCAGGAAGAGAGGCTGCCTGTTCTGCACAGCAACAAAGAAGCTGCCTCGGAGAATCTTTCCTGGCAGGACCTTGGTGCCTCAGTCATAAAGTTTAGAAGCAGAGCTGACAGAGAAACAGCATATTTTCCCTCCTCCTCTAAGATCTTCAGCCCTTCCTGCCACATACCCAGTTCCCCAGCAGAAAGGTGTTGCCAGGTGACCACAGCTGAAACTGGCCATCCTGCAAGGCTAGGTCTGATCTCTGCCCCCACTAAGCAGCGCAGCTTCCCATGTTCACTGAGAGAATAAGTTCCTCCAGGACCTGCTTCAAAGAATTACACCATTAAAAAACGGATATGAATTATGGATAGAACGTGTGTGCATTGAGAATATTGTATCTGTAAATAAGCTGAGAGCAAATGGAGCAAAGAGCTGGGGAGGCACCCCCCCACGCTCGGATCACATGACACCTGCCCCCAGATGCAGCACTCCCCACCAGCTCAGTCGCTTCCCCCACCACCAACCCACCTACCCACCCACCCACTTTTTTTTTTTGATAGGCCAATGACTGAACATCTAAGGAGGAGAAATATATCTCTTTTTAGTTCAAGATAATTGCCCCTACAAAAGAAAACAAACCTTTAATTACAGCTTGCACGGAAGAAAGCTTATTTGTGCCCTCTGCTGAAATGCTGAGGAGTAGGATGTAAAATATTTGTAATATTTAGGGAACCCAGAGTTTTACATAAAAGTAAACAGCATTGCCTGAAGGCACAATTTCCAGCAACACAATAAAATGTGCAGTGAATTTATGGCGGCCATCCATTAGCTCTTACCAAGGCAACATCGCCCATATCTGTCGTCCATCATTATAATAGAGGGTTAATGCACTGAATTTACATAAAAAAGTCATATTGTCGGCATGAATTATTTACACTCTCAGCTGTTTTTACAGCTTGGTTTCAAGCTGGATTCTGGGAGAGATTCTGCCAGTAAATTACTCTGTGGAGACCCGGCAGCAGAGCAGCAAATGGAGCTGCAGGGAAAGAGAAAGGAAAGGGAAGCAGGAAGCCAGTGCCCAGAAACATGCCAGGGAGAGAGAGAGAGAGAGAGAGAGAGAGAAAGAGACTGATTTCCTGAAATGTCCATGTCAGGAAGGGGAGAGGAACTGCTTCTGCTGTGAAGGAGGGCTGGGCTGGAAACAGTGAAAGAAAGAAGAAGAAATAAAGGAAATGAGAAGAAAGGGAAGGGAAGGAAGGAAGGAAGGAAGGAAGGAAGGAAGGAAGGAAGGAAGGAAGGAAGGAAGGAAGGACTCTCTCTCTCTCTGCCCTACATTGGGACCCACAGCTGTAGAAACCAGGGCAAAAGACACAAGAGGGTCCAAGAGGAAACTTCTCCAAAGCCTGGGCTCATGCAGGCTCCTAAAGCTCTCCCAGAGAAGCTGGCAGAATCTCTCTCGCTTCTGGAGCCATGGGAGTTGCTTTCCACTGACTTGTATCCATTCCCCTTGTGTGTGGTATTGGGAGGGGTGCCAGTGCTGTCATACATTCCCCGTGGGCACCTGCCTTTCACCTGGTTGAGGCCCCAGGGCCCCTTCCCAAGGCCACCCTGTATCTGAGGCGACCGTTTTGGATATGCAGGTGGAGGCCTTTGAGAAGGTCCCTGTCCTGGCCTCCCTGTGCCAGTCTACACAGAAGTGCACGTGGCCCGAGCATTCCCCCCTCCCCTCCCTCAAGAGGACACCAAGGTCATGATTAGTCCGATGCGAGCACTGGTGTGTTTGCCAAAGGGCCCACTGCAGCTGGCAGTGGGGCAGGCAGCCCTAGGATCTGGCCTGGCTCACAAAGGCAGCTGCAAAAGAAACGGGGCTGCAGGTGGCTGGGTGGAGAAGGGTGGAAACCGGACAGCCTTTGACCACCAAGGTGTGCATGTGTGCATGTGCACATAGGAGTTGTGATGGCTATTCATATCCAGGCCAAGGCACTGGAAGCTGGGAAGGAGGCTCAGTTCGGGGCTTCCTCCAGGCCCTGTCTGTGTGGGGCACCCTGCTTTCAGGGTCTGGGGTCTGGAGTGGAAGTTGCCTTCTCCCCATTTCTCTTTGCCAGATAAGCCGTCACCCACAAGACAAGACTAACCAAATCTCAAAGAGATTTCCGGATTGAGGGAACATATGAGAGGTCACTGAATATCGCAAAGAAACCTTTTAATGGTGAAATCAATTGGTGGTGGAGACAGACCTCCCAGTAGGGTGGTGAGTGGGCTCTTCCTTGGTTGGGTCTTCAGGAAGAAGCCAGAGAGCCAACTCTTTGAGGTGCTCTACTTTGGATTTTCTGCATCTACCAGGAGTTGGACTTGATGGCTTCAAGGCCCCCTGCAATGCAACTGTCTCATAATGCTTCGAAGTATTTCTGCAGCCCCTCTCTGAGACAGGCAGCTGTTTCCTGGAGTGCTACCAGGTGCCTGTAACTGCACATGTCCTGGTGTTCATGTCCTGGTGGCATGGCTGCTCTGGCTCAGTGTGAGTCAGGTCCCAAGTATTCCCTTAGAGACACCTTCCCGGCACCCTTAGAACACGTTATCATGTTATCATGTGTCATAGAACTGGTTATCATGTGAGCATCTTGGTAACAGTGAAATGATTAATACAAATCAGAATGGATTTGTTGACAGTAAATGCTGCCAGCTTGGTTCACCTCTCCTTCCTTTCAAAATCAGGTTATTAACTCTGTAGATTAAGGCTCTGGAAGTAGCTTATCTTGATTTCAGCAGAGCACTTGGGAGAGCTGAGACTGTGGGGAAAAGGAGTCAGGGTGCTTGGAAAGCTGTGCGGTATTCACTGGGGACCCATGGCTGATCTCCCCAGCATCCGGTTATCCAACTAGATGGAAGCTTGGAGGGTAGGGCCACTGTGTGGCTCTTCTCCCGGCCTGGAAGTTTCCAACTTTCCCTGCTGTGATTCATTTTTTCTGCACCAAGGGGTGTGCAGAATCCTTATCAGATGTTCAGATGACACAAAACTGTCAGGGATTGTGCGCACTTCATAGGAAAGGGAACACATACAAAACAATCTCTGGTGAGACACCTTGGTCCCCATCACCAGGAGGAAGGAGGGATATAAAAGGGAGGAAAGAGTAAAAAAATGGGTCCCAGAGCCAATGCCAAGTTCAGGCCCAATCGTTGGTGCCAGGCAGCTTCAAAATGGACCTTGTGAAGGTGCCTCTGGAGAGGCAGAGTCCATACCCACCCACTGGGCAGAGAGAGTGGCTTCAGGAGGTGGGGGGCTGGGAGTTAATCAGGCAAATGGCTTCATGGGCAGGCAGGTTAAAGGCCCCTCCATGCCCGTTTATCACAGATCTCCTCCATCACATTCTGCTGGGCTTCCAGTCGACTGACTCCCCCCTCCTCATTTTCCCCCCTTTGCCCCCTCCCCCCCGCTTTTCCCTTATCTATGCTCTCTGCCCCAATTTTATTTATTTCATTCTGCTAGTGTTGTTGGAACTTCACCTTTACTTTCTGTGCTGAACAAAGAGCAGGCACTGAGAGAGTTCACACCAGGTTGTGTGCTTGTGTTCAGGTGTGGGGGGAGGCAGTAGGAAGGTAATAAAAACAATCCTAAAATTTGCCACCAAACAAAACATAATATTGAATGACTTCAGCTGACCGAGAGCAGGTCAGGGTCAGGGTGTGTGTGTGTGTTTATGCATAGAGAACAAAATGTGAAATTCACATGAGGCTCAGGGGTGGTCCAACGAAAGCACCTTCAGTGAGACAGCAGGGGCACACACAGTGTGTGTGTGTGTGTGTGTGAGAGAGAGAGAGAGAGAGAGAATGTGTGTGTGTGTAGTGGGGCAGATCCCCCTTTGCAGGTGGGAAGAGGCTTTGTGGTTGGGCTTGTTCTCCACCCCGGGGCTCAGCTCCGGTCCTTTGGGTGGGCTGATTTCTGCCTCTCTCTCTCTCTCTCTCTAAACACACACACACACCACAGACCCTTTCCCTCATCATTCCCTCTCTGGAGAGGTGTTGGCACTACCCCGCCACATGACAAAGTCTCCACTGCAGATATTTTGCAGGTGGCTCAGAAGGGGCTGCCTCTTCCTCCCTCCTTGGGAAGGGGGGAGATCACATGGGGGCGGGGGGTTCTCTTCTTCCTCCTCCCCCAGCTGCCTTCCTATGCATTTGTAATATGCCAGAGGCTGCAAAACAGGGAAACATTCCTCGCAGAAATGGCTCTTCCACAGACAGGGGTCTTCAGAGGGCCTGCACTGCAGGACAAGTAGGTAAGGAGAGAAGATTCTTGGTGTGGTGTAAGCCTTTCCTTCACTTTGGATTCCACTCCAGGGGAAGAGAGCTTTTGGCTACAGAGCATTTCCCACCACTCCCCAGGAACTTCAGGGATAGGGGTGCTGCATAAAGCAGTAACTGAGGGTAGCCGAGGGCTGTGTGGAAACTGAACCACCAGTGGCTGGATCCACCCTGAATCGCCCTTCGCACCCACGCCCCTCACCTCCCCAACCTGCCTTTGGTCTAGCGGAGCCTGGAGGAATGGCAGGAGGGGAAGAGGGCTTGGCTAGGACCCCCCCACTGGGAGTTCTCAGGGCCAATGTCATCATCATCGTCACCATCATCCACCCTCCCACATTCAGCATCCCCCCAGTGGTGGCTCTGGGACAGCCTCTTCCTCCTGCCAGCTGACTGACTTCTTGGTGCCAGGAAGAGCTGGGGGAGATCAGCACAACCCTCCCCCCGAAGACGGTGCCCCTCTTCCCCAGCTCCAACCACCACTGCCACAGGGAAGGGTGTTGACGGAGGCAGCCCAAGGGCCACAGAGTCCTCCCGGTCCGTCTCCTCCCAACACCTCCAAAAAAGGCCCTGCGGGGCCAAGGCTGGGCTGGGCACGGAGGCCCCTCTCTGGTTGCTCCAAGGAGGGGAGAGGCGGCAGCTGGCTGGAGCGGCAGCTGCAAAGTCAGCCAAGGGTGAGTTCGCACGGGGAGGCCTGGCATGCTCTGTCGTCGTACTGGCTGGGAGGGCGGCAGGGCTTTGTGGGAGACCAGGTGAAGCCCTTCCCCAGAGCCTCTCCAAGGGGGTGTCTCCTCCCCAGAGCAGCTCAGCTTTGGCAGGAGAGCAGCTTGGAAGCAGTGGGGAAGCCAATTGATCCTTGCAGCCCATGCTAACTGGCCATGCCACTCCGCAGGGGCCAGGAGCCCCATTCTCCCAGGAAGGAGGGTGGGGGTGCTGGGCCCTCTTCCAGGGGTCCTTCCCCCTTCCCCATGAAGAACATTGTCCTCCTCCTCTAGAGAGGAGTAGGGGGCAGCCAGGCAAGTGTACTAAGAGAGAAGTGCATGGGCCTCCTGAGACGCGGTAGGCTCCAATCCATCCTAGGGCTCCTCAGTCTCAAAGAGAGGACCTTCTTCCGTATCCAAGTTTCCCTTGTCTCAGCAGCTCCTTCCCTGGTGCAAGCTTCTCAGCGGGAAAGCAAAAGCACAGCCATGCACCAGAAAGAGCCACAGCTGGGAAAGGGGAGGGAGGGACGGAGCCAGGGGCTGGGTGCGGAGTCCTCCTGGCTCTTTGGTCCCCAGCTCCCAGCTGGTGACAAAAGTACATGGACTGAAATCTCCAACACCCCACCAGTGGCTACCCATCTCAGCACCTTAAACACAACTCAGTGGCTTAAGATGATGGATCAAAGAGGAAGGCCTTCAACCATTTATGAAAACAGGTGATATCCTCCTCTTCCTCCAGCTGGAGGTCCAAAGGAAGACCATTCCACAAATGTGGCATGAGATCTTGAATGGCTTGCAGCCTGGACAGAGTTGTATGCATTGGTGGAACAGACAATAATCCTTCACCTGTAGATCTCAAATTCCTGGATGGAACATACCTTACTAGCTGAGCTGAGGGAGGTTAGAACACAAAGCTTTAAATACCAGGACAAAAAGTCTGAAGCAGGCCCTGGCCTGAACTGGAAGTCAGTGAAGGGATCTACGGGGAGAAGAAACAGGTGAATATTTTGGCAGATTTAAAACAACTCTGATGGCGTTGCTCTGAATTAAAAGCAGAGAGAGGAGGAAGGCAAACCAGTCAGTAAGCTGTTACAATAATCTTAGTACAATTGATGCATAACTCCACAAATGGAAAATGTCCACTGCTGGGCCCCAGTCTACAATCTCAGCCTGTATTCCTCCAGGAGATGGATCCTGTGTGTGTGTGTGTGTGCGTGTGTGTGTGTGTTTTAGAGAGAAAGGGAGAGTGCAAGGGGTACAACAGAACACAGCTCCCACCCCCCATGTTACAGGATTGGCACAATCCTGGCTGTAGCATTTGTGGCCTCTCTCCTGTACCACTCAGCAGCACCCTCCTTTTCCCCAAGGGGTCCCAACAAGGCAAAGGTGGCGTGTTTGTGTGTGTTTGTGTGTGTGTGTGCATGCGTAATGGTTTTGGCTGGGCTGCCAGCAGAGTTGCGGTGCTAACTCTGGCTCACCTCCCTTGCCTGGCTCATGAATATTCATAAGCCTGAAGCAATCTGCACTAGCCAGACTCTCTCACCGCCCTTCCCTCGCACCTTCTCCCCAATGCGAAGTATGAGGCCTGTGAGATTCTATATTTAATGTAGAACCGTCTTAGCAGTTTTGCTTCAAAATGTGTGTGGAGCTGTGGGGGGCGGGGTGGGGGTGGAACTGCAAGAGAGCCAGAAGGCTGTGTCAGGAAGCATATCCAAGCCCATGTGGGAATGCAACACACATGCATACACGCATACACACACACACACCCCTCCCTCTCTCCTCCCTCCCTCCTGAGATTGCAGGAAGGTGTGGATCATGGGAAGCACAGTGATGCCAAATGTGAGGCTCTTGCCTGGCACTCCTGTGCAAGAGTGACTTAAGAAAACGGGCACGGGGCTCCCTCACCCAAACACCTCCTCCCACACAGATGACAAATGCAGGAATCTCTCTTGAGCTTTTCCATTTGAATCTCCTGGAATGATTAAGAGCCTCTACAGCACACACCTCCATGACCAGAGGACCGTCATTTGGAGATGAACAATAGCTGTTCTTTTTCCAAAACACTGATTTCACAGAAACTCCAGGCCTGGTTAAAGGTCCTGGTGCAGGGCTCTTTCCAACCCTTATGAACCAGGAAGAGTCACACACTCTCAGCCCCAGAAAACCCAGGGACAGGGTCACCTCAGGGGCACCACAAGTTGGAAACAACTTGAAGGCACACAAGAAGAACAATCCTTAGAAGCCTTTGGAAAACCCAAGTAAACCTTCTGGCCTGGGGACTCTCCTTTGCAGAGGCCATGCTAAGTCTTCTTTGCTTCTGTCCTTTAGCCAGACCCAGGGCACTTGCCATGCACTTGCCCAGAGCAGATTTCCTGGCTTTATAGAATCATACAATCATAGAAATGTAGAGTTGGAAGAGACCACAAGGGCCATCCAGTCCAACCCCCTGCCATGCATGAAAACCCTCAAAGCACTCCCGACAAGTGGCCATCCAGCCTCCGCTTAAAAACCTCCAACGAAGGAGACTCCACCACACTCCGTGGCAGCACATTCCACTGCCGGACAGCCCTGACTGTCAGGAAATTCTTCCTGAGGTTCAGGTGGAATCTCCCCTCCTGCAGCTTGTATCCATTGCTCCTTGTCCTGGTCCCAAGAGCAGGAGAAAACAAGCCCACTCCCTCCTCGACATGACATCCCTTCAAATATTTAAACATGGCTATCATGTCCCCTCTCAACCTTCTCTTCTGCAGACTAAACATACCCAGCTCTCTAAGTCTGTCCTCATAGGGCATGGCCTCCAGGCCCCTCACCATTTTGGTTGCCCTCCTCTGGACCTGCTCCAGCTTATCCATATCCTTCTTGAATTGGGGTGCCCAGAACTGGACACAGTATTCAAGATGAGGTCTAACCAATGCAGAATAAAGTGGTACCAATACCTCCCTCGATCTAGACACCATACTCCTGTTGATGCAACCAAGAATTGCATTGGCCTTCTTGGCTGCCGCATCACACTGCTGACTCATGTTCAGCTTGTAGTCTATTAAGACTCCTAGGTCCCTTTCACATGTGCTACTATCCAGCCACGTGTCCCCCATCCTATATTTCTGCATACCATTTTTTTTTGCCCAGGTCCCTTCCAAAAAAATCACTGCAGATCCCAGGGCCTCACAGGCCTGGGGTTCCCACTTCAAGCTGGGAGGAAAAGGGGCTTCACATCCCCCTCTGATCAGGCTTGGGACCTGAGCAGCAAAGTATTTTGGGAAAGTGGAAATGAGGCTTTGAGCAAGCTTGGTATCAGACACGGGACACTGATTGCACAGCCCAAAAACTTCCTGGTGCAATTAGGAGACAGGGAATGAGAGAGGGAGAGAGAGAGACAAACAGCAGGCAGGGCCTGGCCAAGGGAATTCTTTGCCTTTGCTTCTGCCTCCACAGCCTCCAGCTCCGGCTGGAACGTTCCCAGCAACCAGGAGAGAGTCAGCCAGTATTTAGGGGGCATCCATGGATATCAAATAGTTTTAAAATGAGGGCAACTGGAATAAACAGGTTGGGCAGGACTGGTGGGGAGGTCCACAGTCAAGCGGGGTGTGTGTGTGTGTGTGTGTGTGTGTGTGTGTGTGTGTGTGTTGGGGTGGGTGGGAGGCCAAGGTCACTCCCTGGCTCAGTGAAGCCTTCCATCTGGATTGCCCAAGTCACACTCTAATTCTGTAACCAAGATCTGACGCTCAGTCCTAGTTAGGCATCTGCACCATGGACAACCACATGGCTGGCTCTTCGCGCCACGTCTCTGCTGCTCATTTGCTGTAGAATGAGGGAGAGGAGGGGCAGAGAGGAGAAAGAGGGTGCCCTGTGTCCCCTTTGTTTCCCTCCTCCCTAGTGGTGGGGGTCTGGAAATGTCATTGAGGCCAAGGGCGGGGGTTTCCAGCAGCCACAAAATCACACAGGAAGGGAGGGGGTCAAAGTGATCCTCTGCTTACCCCCCCCCAGATACCCCTCCCATGCCAGGAGGCCAAGAAGAGAAATCTGCCCCACAGCCCAGGGCCCCACCTCCCCACTGGCTGAATCGTGAAGGACACCTGTCCCCTTGCGGGGGGACAGACACAAGGATGAGAACTCTGTGTGGCTGTGTGTGCCTGCTGGCATCTCCTCTCCCCTTCCTCCCCAGGGAGCAGCCAGGCAGGTCCTTTCCTTCCCCAATCTGACCTTTGACCTCCTGCTGATGGTGGATGGGCAGGCAGGCGAGGTCCTTCTTCTGTCTGAGGGTCTGGGGAGTAGCTGAGGCATTTGGCAGGCCAGGCCCCCAAACTGTGGGATGACCTGTCACAAGGAATCCAGAAGCTGGATGCGTTGTCTTTGTCGTCTGCTGCTCCAGTGACTAGGACACAAAGCAATGGCTTCAAATAAGAGGAAAAGAGATCCCACCTAAACCTTAGGAAGAACTTCCTGAGGATAACAGCAGTTAAGACAGTGGAATCCGCAGCTGCCTCCATGGAGTGTGGTGGAGCCCCCCCTTTCTTTGGAGGTTTTTAGGAGAAGCTGGGTGGCCATCTGTCAGGGGGCGCTTAGAGTGTGCATTCCTGCATGGCAGGAGGGGGTTGGACTGGGTGGCCCTTGGGGTCTCTTCCGGCTCTAGGATTCTCTGATTATCTCCACGCCCAATTATCATAGATAATACAGATTTCTTTCTCTGACACATCAGCAGATGTTTTTAATTTGAAATTTTGTTATTTGGTGGTGGTTTTTTCTCTTTTCTTTTTTTCAGAACATAGAAAAATCCATTTTTTGGCACACAGAATCTCTCAGCCATTCTGACCAGAGGATTCTGGGACCTGTAGATATGTAGTTCAGGAAATCTCTTTTCTGACCGCTGCCGCCCACTCAGTGGGAACAAGGCTGGGACAAAGGAATTTCAGACTCTTCAAGAGGGTCAAAGAGGCAAGGCCAGTCAAGTTCCTGGTCCAGTGAGCCTATTCTTGGCAAACACCATTTTACCTTTGTGAAGACCACGGCTGCATGGCTGAGGGACCAGAGATTATATGTCCTTTTCAAAAGGTGGGGAGGGAGGTCTTTGGCCCTTGTGTGGCCGCCCCAGCCCAGGGCAATGGTGGGAAAGTGAAGCAGTTCAGTAACAATGATCTGATTTCTAGGGGAATGGCTGGCGGAAAACAGCATGGTAATTTTGGGATGCTGCTGATTAGATGAAAATGATATTGCATCAAAGTTGCCTCTGATTTATTATGGAGAAAAGCAAGTGGAGAGCAATTCTCCACTAGCGTGCTTAATTAAAGCTCCCTCCCTGTGACTGGCATCTCCCCCAACGTCCAACTGGGTGTGTTGCTGGTGAGGAGAGAACAGGAGCAGATGGGGCCTTCCACATGGCACAGCACGAGATGTGGCCAAGCCCCCCAGTTCCCTTCTGGCCCATCCAGCCACAGGAGCAGAAGGTGCTGTTCTCTCGTACTTGGGGCTGTCCAGCTCCCGCTGACTGGTGGGGGGGAAAAAGAGGGGAAGGGGGGGTTGCTAGCCAGTGTTTGGCTCTAGACCACTCGACCTACCCAGGGATGCTGGCACAAAGCCTCTGACCAGTTCCCTTGGTGGAGGCAATGCAAGCAGTTTCCCACCTTGGCTGCAAACTGTTCTTGGCAAGCGACCCATGGGGTGGCTTCTCTGCCCCCTCACCCATAGCACCCACATCTCTGCAGCTCATGGGCACAGCCCCCCTTCCCTGCTGGCTGGCTGGGAAGCAGCTCCTCACTGCTTCCCCTCTCCTGCCCACAACTCTGCCCAGGTTGGTGCCTCTGTCGTGATGGGACAGTAGCTGGCCTCCACTGGCACGAGGAGCAGACTCTGCTAAAACTAGTAGCTCCTCAGTCTGTGGATCAGCAGCTCCAAACCCTCCGAAACGGTTTCTCTTTGTTCCATTCAGTTTTTGCTTTCATTGGGGCTTGGTCAGTCTCCAGTCGGGGAATTTTTAGCAGTCCCTGTGTCAAGGGGAGTGTCAGTCAACATGAGACCTTTGGGATGGTTGCCACATCTGTGTTCTGTAAAGGCACTTCTGTGCCTCCTACCCTTTGAGGAAAGAATGAACAAGACAAATGTTTACTTGGACAAAGAAGAGAAAGTGATAGGACATCTTCCTTGGAAGGCTTTTCAGAAATGTTGAGAATGCTTCCCAGATATCGGGAAGCAGAAAGTCTTTCAGAGTTGCATCCAGGGGCACAAAAAACTTCTACGTGTTGGATTTTTCTTGTCAACAAACCGTAAGTGTGCCAGATTTCATTTTCTGAATTTTGCCTGGAAGATGAGGCAACAAAATCACTTCATTTCACTTGGCAATTTGCCTGCATTCCAGCTCCTAGGTGGTTCCATTTCAACTGTTCTGCTTTGGTATTCAGCTATTAATAAATCTTGTTAGTTAAACTGAACTCCCTCTCTGCTCCTCATGGCTGGCCAGAGCTTTCTGTGGAGGGCTTGTTGGCATGAATTTATTTATTTGGCTTTTATGGTCTGAGCTATTTACCTCATTGTGTACTCAACCTCTAGAGGAAACCATCAGGTTTCTGGCCAAATATCTGGTGCCCAAGCAAACCTCTGCTCAGCTTAGGGGTCTCTGAGCAGCCCCTGGGTGGAAGACCTGGAGTTTCAGAGATGTCAAATGAGTTACATTAATGGAGGACTGGGGAAGGGAGACAGAGACTGATTAAAAAAATTAATGAGGCCCATGTGTATTATTCCCACCAATGGCACTATCTTCCTGTGGTGGTGGGTTGCATGCTCCTATGACACAAGAGGCTATGCTGATGGCAGCAGGGCTGCTGGGAGGGAGGGTCTCCCATGTCAGACAGGATTTTGCTGAGGAGCCAGACTCAAGGGGCCAACAAGCTACTAAGTGGCAGCAGCAGCAGTAGGGAGGAGGTGGCACTGGCGGACGATTTCTCAGAGACAACGGCAGTGGCTGCATAGCTACTGAAACCCACTGATGAAGCAATCCAAAATGAAACAAGAGATAATGCCAGAAGATGAGACTCAGAAGCACTCAACGAGCTACTGGGGAAGATCAGAAAACAGCTACGAGAAGTGTTGTGGCTAATGATGCTGCAACTGGACTCAGGTCAAAAGGACATTCAGCTGCTGACTTGCTGAAAAGTCTGAAGCTGCACAACAGACATTATAGTAGCATGGAATGTGAGAAGCACAAATTAGGGGAAGCTAGGTTGTAGTAAAACAAGAAATGGATTGTGTAAGCATTGCAATACTTGGGGTGAGAGAGCTAAATTAGACAGGAAAGGGACATTCTGAGTCAGATAATTGCACAGTGTTCTACCCAGGAAATGAAAATCTAAGAAGAAATGAGGTGGCATTTACAGTGAGGAGAGATGTAGCAAAGGCGCTCAAAGGATTCAATGCAAGGTGAGACCGAACCATGCCAATAAGACTTCAGGAAAAACCCACCAATATAGCCATAATCCAAGTTTATGCTCCACCTTCAGAGGCAGAAGAAGAAACTGAAAGATTCTATGCTGCAGCAATTTCATTCATTCAGTTTCGTTTCATTTGTCAGTCCTTTCAGAACTGCTCTCAAAGCACCGTGGCTGCTGTAACGCCATTGCTTGGGCTATTGGTGCTGTTGCTACACTGTGCTATTTTGCAGAACAAGTAGTGAGTTCTGTCTTACTATATTGTTAATTCTCCTTCTGTTAACTCCAATCCAAACACTGAAGGCCTGGGGCAGTTTTTCCAGGAAATGAGCTCTGCTTTTTCCTCCCCAAAAGGTTTTGCATGAAACAAGAGCCTAGTTCGCAGCCTGCCTTCTAAATTCTTTTAAAGTATAACCTAGCACAACAATTAACACAATGAATTAATATCGCTATCACTTGCATTAAGAGTGACAAATTAATTGGGGAATTTCTGAGCTGGAGTCTGGGTGCCTGTGAAGGTTCCCTAAGGCCCAGAGGATGGCAGAAACAGCCTCCCATCAAGTTCAGTTGCACCATCTACACTGGGGTGTGGACAAAGTGGGGTTTGCAGTTCCACAGAGGTCCCTTGAGGGAGCTCTGCGTGGCCCCCTTAACATGTCATACTTCCAAGCCTGGATTTTAGAAACTGGATGCCCTCTAAACAGGCATTGTTGAAAGGACATCTTCTCAGCAATATGAGTCACACGGGAGCCACAAATATGCTCAGAGTATGCTCAGAGGCTCTTGGGTCTTATTGTGGTGCTGAGGGCCACATCTTTGCCCCCCAGCAGGAATCCCTCTTCCTCCTCTCATTCCCGGGGCTCCCGGACCCACGCAGCAGAAGGGGCCCCGGGATCGCCCTGTGCTCAACTGAGAGGCTCGGGGACGCGCGAGAGGGGGGCGCGAGGAAGAGAATCCGGGGCTGCGCCTGCCACCGCGGGGGGGGGGTGCGCGGGTGGATCTCTGCGTGCTTTGCAGGATCCCTCCCGTTGTTCCGTTCCCCCCTTGTTCTCTCTCTTCCCACCCTCGGCTCTTTCCCGTTTTCTGGGGGCGTCTGACGGCAGAGATTCTCTCACCGCCCCCCAACATGGTTGGCGAAGGTTGGGTCTCTGTGGGGCTTCGCGCGCCATCTGTCCCCCTCGCACCCGAGGAGCAGGAGGAGGGGTCTCCTGGTCCTCCTGCGAGCCCACGGGCTGCAAACACGCGCGGGGGGAGCCCAGAGAAAGACAAGGAGATGGTCTGCTGTCCCCTCCCCTCCTCCGCCGGGCAGCTCACCGGACCAGCGCATTTAAGGGCTCCATCTGGCTTAGGGCACCTTTCTCTGCGAGAAGACCTGGGTTTGTCCCCCCCACATACCCGTCGCCCCCCGTTGCCTTTGGCGGTGCGTGTCCTGGGGTGGAGAGAAGGAGAAGGTTTCCTGCGCCCAAAGGACCCGATTCCCACTCTGTCTTCCGACGCCCCTCGCTCCACCCCGTACAGGGCCTTTACCCCCACCCCTAAGCCCCAGGGGACTCCCCCGCCGCGCCTCCCCGCCCCCGCCACGCGTTCCGGCTCCGTTTTTAGCCGGAACGAGAATACAGGCGAGGTGGGAGGGCGACACCCGGCTCCCAGCGCCCCGCTTCTCGCGTCGCCTGGCGGGGAGAGGAGGAACAGCTGAGGAGGCAGCAGGGGGGCGCCGGGAGCCCCGGGCGCCTGCGGGAGTGGGGAGCAGAGGCCCCGCTGGATCCCCTGGGGCGCGGGGGGGGCGCGAGGAGGGGCACTTTTATCTCCTAGGGGGTGCGTGTGGGGAGGAGGGCGAGGCTGGCAGGAGGAGGAGGTGCAGCCGCCTGGACTAATCTCTCTGGCTGAAGGAGAAGCCGGTGAAGCCCCGAAGGCTCGCCCGATGTGTTTTCTGCCTTTTTTCACTTGGCCCAGCACAGGACTTGTTCCATTTTGTTGCGCGGCCAGCGCGGGGGCGCTCGCAGTACGATTCCTGGCCGCTGCAAAGAGCCGAAAGGCCCGGCCCGGCCTTGAAACCGAGTGGCTTCCTTTGGGCCCCCCCACACGCTGTCCCGCTCCCACAACGGGATACGCCCGCGGCGTCCCGAGGCCTGAACCGCGCTCTGTCGCGGACCCGAAGAGACGGCGGGTTTGCGCCCACGGAGGCTCCGCCAAACGCGCGCCCGTTAGTCCTAAAGGTTCCGCCGGGCTCCTTCGTCCCCCCGCCTCCTTTTCACGTGGCCCGTCCGCCTGTTTGTCGGTCCATCTCGGTCTCTCTCACCCAAACGAAGCCGCCAGGGCTGCTTCGCTCCCAGCGGGGACTCCCCCGGCCTCTCCCCCTCCTGCGTGGTGGGTGCTGCGCCGGCCTGCCTTCCTCTCCTGCTCTTCCTCCCTGTAAGCAGAGAGCAGCCGCCGCTGGGAAGGGAAGGGAAGGGAGGGGGGCGGCATGTGGGGCGGCCTTCTGGGAGGGAGGGGGAGAGCGGTGTGGGAAAGCCCCCCCACACACATACCCCTGCTGGGGCGCCCCTTCTTTCTCTGCAGGCAGGGGTGGGTGTTACAGTTCCAGAGGGAAACAGGACCTGGCCCTTGTTTGCAGGGCCAGCAAGAGGTGAGGGAGGCAGAAACAGAAGGTACCCCAGGCAACCCCCCCCCACACACACTCCCAGGGCTTTTGTGCTTCTTTATTCTTCTTCAGGGAATGAGAGCAAAGTCGAGGTGGCCATGCCGGCCTTCCGGATGGGTCGCTAGGCCCAGTCAGCTGGCACTGGCTGTAGCTTGCCAGTCCTGCAGCTTCGGAGTGTGGCTTTGCGTGATTGTAGCAGAGAGAAATCAAAGAAGCACCTTTTCGGGGGGGGGGACAACTTTGCAGCACCAGCCGCCTTCCAGGTGGAACCCCCAGTCCTATCCCAGGCTGCAAGTCACCTGCCAGGTGGGAGGAAGATGCTGCTCCCTGACTGTCCAAAGGATCCTTCTCCATTGCTAAAAGCACCATGCACATTTGGGCTTTTATATCACACTCCCAAACTGTGGGCATGGGTGTGCTTTTGTTATTTTTGTTTTTGTTATTTTTGTTTGATACAGCAGCCAGCCTGAGGAACTGCCAAGCTTGCTAACTGTTTGGCCTCTTTTTGGATTTTCCAGATAAAGATCTGATCCTGTTGATGCTCAGATTTAAAAAACAAACCCCAGTGGGCTCAGACAGCTGCGAGCATTTTATAAATAGACCAGTTCACTTTAAAACTTGCTTTTTCCTGGTCTTTTCGATTATAAAGTCATGAATTATCTGTTATATTTTAAGCTGTAAACCTAGACTGTTTTGGGGGGAGGACTGTGAATGAGATTGGGCAACATTACAGGTTTCTGTAACTGTGGGAACTGGGAATCACAGGAGGCGCCTGCCAGCTTCTCTTTGGGATTGGCTGCCACAGGTGCACAAGGACTGCTGTCAAGGTTGTGGCCACCATTGTGTGTCCCAGTGGTGTTTTTGGAAGACTCCCAAATGCAAAAATGTTTCTGGTTGGCTGTTGGGTTCTTGGATCTAATTGGAGCGCTAATTCAGAACTGTATCTGAGACCAGTTTTGTTCTTGCGTCGCTTCTGAATGGGGCAGCAATGGCACACAGCAGAATGAAGACGGAGTGAGAAGCTGAAGGTGTTTTGAAGGCCCAGGTTTGAGAAAGGGCTCAGTGATCAGACTCCGAACGTGAGCAAGGGAGGGAGGACCTCCAGCAGACAGGCCCAGTTTGGGCTGCCAGTCACCCCAGGTGGGCCCGGACACAGAAGTTGCAAGCAGTGGCCCTGGGGTCCTGGGAGCAGCCATCTGTTGTCCCCAGCGGATCATAAAAGGACAAGAGGAAGAATGTCCTTGTGCAACTGGGAGCCATTTCTCCCTGGGGTGTCCCCTGGGACAGGACCTTCCCCAGCCAGGGCTCTGCTGCCTGGGGGGATGGGCTACTTGAAGAGGTGCTGGTGGCATTTCTGAGAGCATGTGGGGGAAGCATCCAGCCAAAATCTCTCCTCCTCCCCCTCCTCCTCCTCCTTTGTGTCCCTCTCTGTCTTTGCTTGATTGCAGGGACAGGCTGGGTATTTTTTTCCCCCTCATCACCAAGAGGGATCCCCTGCTGAGTGTAATCAAGACCATCACCCCCCCCACACACACACACACAGATTGAGAAAGAGAGAGAGAGAGCGCGCGCGCAAGTGGAGGTAGCAAGAGCATCCTTCCGCCAGGGTGCCAGCCAGGGCCAGACACAGAGCTGGGAGGTACTTTGAGCACCAAGACAACATTCAGACCTGTGTTTGCTTGGTGGAAGAAGAGCATTGTGCAGCACAATGTGCCTGTCTGATCATCTGTCTGTCCATCCCTACAGTAAAGGTAGTTTTCTGTGAAAGACAAACAGCTGCTTTCTCTGGGGACCCTGGGCAGAAGACTCTTACTAAAAATCCAAAAAGATATGTTCACAGACAGCGGTGAGGTCACCTCTGCACACGTGCGTGCGCACGCGCGCGCGCACACACACACACACACACATCACTCAGATAAATATTTCTGTGATGTGCAAAGTGAGGAGCCCCAGTAAGAGAACTGAAATAATGGGGCCTCCCTGGACCATCACCATTTCCACAGGGCTGCTTGAAACCAAGATACCTGCTGTGTCCTACAGGGGTATAAGTGAAAATGCAGGTGGTGGAATGTGAGGCTGAAGAGCAGCTGTGTTCTCATTTTCTGCAGTCATGCTTTATGATTTTGTGTAAGCCATTTTGGACACACATACACACACACAAACACACAGGTTCCAGCAACCTCTGTTTTTTGATTACACAATGATCTCCAGAAAGAGTTTTAGGGGCACATGAGGAGAGTCCCCTTGCAAGGCATTTGCTGCCTGAGGTCCTCCTGCCCACAGGGATGGTAGCCAGTCAGTTTGTGCCCCCCCTCGACTCCCACTGTGGACCAGGGCCAGCTGTTTCTAGGGCTACAGGCTAGCTCTGCCAGTGGAGACTACCTGGACTCTGGGAGCTGGGGTAGGCTCACCTGGTGGGAGATCCCCCAGACCAACGACCACCACATTGATTTGGACAGACATCTGGGAAGGGTTGTGTCAACACATGGTCATGTTGCCTTCCTGGCCCACCTGAGGGGGCTTACCATGCGGGTGACTCCTTGGCCGCTGCAGGACCAGAATGCTGGTTAAAGGAGCCCCCCTGGGCCTGATCTGGCTTGAGGGCCTGTCACCACACCTTACACCCCCTGTCCTGGGGGATATTGGCAAGAAAAATTGTTTTCCTACAAAACTGGACACTTACAGCTGTAAAAACATGCAGTAGAATGACACCAGCTGCAGGTGTGTGCTGGATGACCTCAGCATGGACAGGTCATAAATTCCAGAGGATTAGGTGGAAACCTCTGAGTTTAATGGGTTTGGGATAATTCTCTCAACGACCCAACCTCGAAGCACAATAAAAGACAAAACTGCCCAAGTACAGCAGGTATGGACTCCTGCTGTGTGCATATCCCGCAGAGATCTTCCCTATTCAGTTTACCCAATCAAGACATTAAGAGGCTGTTAGGACTCCCATCAATGTTTTGCCACTTCAAGTTGAGGCAATCAGCCCCTTATGGACCTTTTTGTTTGCTTTGCCAGAAAGCCATTAACACACACCCCTTCAGAGTAGGAAATAGAGTATACAAACCCCAGCTCCAGCCAATATGTTAACACATTGCATCCCAGACTCTGGTTCCTCTGTGTTGCCCTCAAACTCCTATTTCAGCCACTCCACTTCTATCTGCTCCAGGGCTGGTAAATATCACCCCTTCCACCCAAAATCTCTCTCCATCCAACCTTACTTGCCTTTTCCTTCAATAGCCTTGTATGGTTTGTGGGATTGCTTAATTTCTTGTGTGTGTGTTTCTTAATTTCCAACAAGATACCCTTTTAAATCTTAATTGGAGTCATCCTTACAGTTAGTACTGGTATACACAAGTGAAAAGATCCAGCTGTTACCCTCCTCTCCCAGACCTCCTTTGAGCTGTAGTTCCCCCAAATTCTAAGGGGATGCTGGCACTGCTGGTGGATCTCAAGGTCCCCCACTTTAGGGTTCCAGGCTCTTCTTGTGTTCTAACAGGACTCACTTCTGAGAAAATACACAGGGGATTGGGCTGGTTTTTGGAATTCCTGAATTATTCCCTTTCACATTTTTGTCTGGGGAAGAGTGTGTGTGTGTGTGTCTGTGTGTCTGTGCGTGTGCGCGCGCATGTTGGAGACTTTGGTTAGTTTGACATCTCATGTGTTGAAATACACAAACAAATGGCTGAAAACCACTTACTGGACTTATGCTAATTAAGACCCTTACTGAAAGAAGACCACAAAGCCCTGAACAGTTGGTAAGCTGAAAATGTGAGAATATTTTAAACTATAATACTATATTTTTGGAAGGTGACATAGCTTTGCACACTTCACTCCTATTTGGAAACAAGGAACAAATGAAGTCAAGTATACAACATTATCCCTCAACAGTATGTTATTCCAGTTAATCACTTCGTTTATTCAAACATAGCTTAGGCCAGAAGAAATGGGAGCACCAAGAGGGAGGGAGGGAGATCAGGCTGAACCAAAAACCCAGTGGAGGGTCCTGCTGTTCGGAAGGGCTCAGATGGGGCTCCCTCTCTGTTCTCCTCATACACCATCATTATTCTGCTCTCCAGGCCCTCAGACTTGAAACTATAAAAGTCGTATTTCTATAAGGCCTTTATTGTCACAGTCAATAGTGTCATTTCTATTCAGATCATTCTGCAAGGAAGTTGGAGGAAACGAACCAGACAGAGGAAGAGGGGGGAGGGAGGGGAGGAAAGGGGACGGGGAATGAATATATATATTATTTATTTATTTGTGTGTGTGTGTGTGTGTGTGTGTGTGTGTAAATAAATAAATAAAATAAGCAGAATGAAGTTTCTCTTTGGCATGGGTCAGAGGGCCTTCAGCTCATGTGGACACTGGCTGGGCCCAGCACTTCTGTGAAGCTCACTGCTAGAAATTCCATCAGCCCTGCAGAGTAGGATGAGATCCACCCTCCTTCTCCTTTGGGTGAAAGATGCTTCTTGGTGGGCCTGGTTCTACACCGAAGCCCATTCCTCTACTCCTCTTGGGCTGGCAAGGGTCCCCTGTGGCAATCGCAGAACAGCTGTGACTCCAGGGATTGGGTTAAGCTACCGAAAGGCAGAAGCAAACTCATTTCTCAGAAGGCAATTGAGCAAACTGTGACTGCACATTTTCCTTCATATTTCTGCTCCAAAAGGGCTACAGACTGACTTTTTAACAAGTCAAAAAATAAAAATAGGGTCCAGGTAATCCAGGGCAGACAGTAGTCTGAAGGGGCCCCAGGTAGCATAGCTGGAATACCCTGGCCAGTCTGGCTGCCTCCGTTCCCTGCCTCTGCTGGGAGGGTGGCTTTCAGGCTTCCTACTGCTCCCTCCCCCAGACCCAGAAGAAGACAGCTGGGAGGACCAGACCTCCCTGGGTCTCTCACATCCAGAGTGCTCTGCGAGGCTCCAACTCCCTGTAGTCTTTGGCCGCCCCACTCACCCATTCCCTTGCAACCCCCTCTCTGCATTCCTTCATACCACCCACCCCAGGGAGCTGGAAAGTTGCCTTTGGAAAAACGAAGCGGGTGACATGCTGGACCCACCTGCAATGCAGCCCCCTGTGACACACTTGGATCCACTTCCAAAGGGCTCCGGCAACTCCCTACTAGATTCATTCCTCTCAAGAGTTACCTCCCAACCTGCTCACTGTCCATGTTGCAGCAATAGAGGGCCCCACAAGACCCAATACAAACAAGGCAGGCCTCCTCAGCTTCTCCATCCTTCCCCTGGCAGGGACACTGTTGCAGCTCACTCTGAAACTGCACAGGAGTCCAGCCAGATGTGAAGCATGGCATTTCTGGTGCTAAACCGATGCTCTGCGGGTGAGAGTGCTTCCGTCGGTCTGCCTAAGAACAGCAAAAGAGAGAGTGCTTTGGACCTGCTGGGGTTTGTTCCCTACCCTCCGGAGCAGCAGGAAACCCTTGTTCCTGGTGCTCAGGAGCAGATCCAGAAACCAGGTCCGTTGAGTCCCCCTCCTTGGGCTACCCATTGGAGAGGCATATTGCTGGAACTAGTTTGTCGGTATGGATCAACATAACTGTGTTTATTCATGTAATAATTAAATATGATGACTAACTGGCAATGTCAACAGGGCAGTTAGAAATATAAAGACAAAAGCAATAAATAAAATCATGAATTTTACAAAAGAAAAAAGCTTTCATGATACATTTCAACATGCGTTATATATTTAATTCCCCATTTTTTAAAACAATGAAAATAGGAAAATTGAGCAAACATGTCAAGGGGCTGGATGACTTCTAGAAGAGGGTGGCCTTAGCTGGGCATCAAAGTCCAGACAAGGAGGCTGTGAGGTGGATTTCTCTCAGGAGGGCATTTCACCCGTGGGGGAGATGGGAGCCTTTGCACGGTAGCCCCCACACGCACTATGGAGGGTGGGCACCCCAGGGAAGCCTGTCCAAGGGGAACCCAAGTAAGCAAGCTGGAACTTAAGGGAGTGCAAGGAGAGAAATCTGTCAGCTCCATTTTTGTTCTGTTTCTCTGAGTTCCACGAACATAGAGAATTGGGATGTCATCAATCAATCAATCAATCAATCAATCAATAAGAGAGAAAGAATCAAGAATGTGATGGCATGCGAATCTTAAAATGAAAATCAGTTATCACTAAATGGTAGTGCTATCTACAGCAGACCACCCATTTTCACAGTTACAGTCTACTTAGTGTGGAAGATGGAGGAGTTCTTCTGGGTTGGGTCCAGATTTTCTCAGACCCTTTCCGTTGTTTGCATATCTTTCATCCTGGGAGCCAGACCACGGTCCTGTACGGTCATTTTTGCCCTGCCCGTTCCAGTAACACCTTCCTGTTAGTTTTGCATTCCCTCTTCTGATCTCTTCCCTCCTCACCAGATACAAACTGACATCAAATACTGCAGCTGTTAATTGGCACCTTGGGATACTTTTGAACCCTCAACCGGATACACGTTTGCAACAAACAATTGGCAATTGATGGGCTGCAGCACCAACGGCCTATATCTAGTCAACCTATTCTATGACAGGTACTAATACACAACCAGTATACTCATGGCAAGAGCCATGCGTTCTGACAATGGCCCAGGCATCCTCTCACCAGAAATCTTGCTGATCATAGGCTCTGTACGTTCATACAAAAATCTGTTTAATGAGAATTATTTCTTTCCGCAGTGCCTTAGTCGAGCTAGCAATGGGACCAGCTTGTTGGGGCCAAGATGGAGTCAAGGCTGACCATGTGAACATGGACACTGGGAGATTGCCACAGCTGTCAGTCTACTTGCCTGAAGAGCTGGCTAAGGATCCTCGTTAGTGTGGGAAAATGAGACTGAAACTGTCAGGAATCCAGCCTTCATTTAGCAGAGTCACACAGGGAAGCGGTTAGAAGTTTTTATCTAACGACTTGTGGCTTCAAACTGGTACTTGGAATAAACACAGGCACAGGTAGCTTTGAATAAAAGACTAAACACTTTACTAATGACTCTTCATTTACATCTGTATTGAGAGTCTGCTACCTGTCTAACTAATGAATAGGAGAATCTTCGGTTTAACTCACCATCCTTCTTTGATGGGACTCAAAGCATGCAAAGAGTTCAGGGAAAGCAGCCATTGAGAACAAGGGAGAGAAAGAGATCATCAGAGAGAGAGGGGTCTTAACTTTTATAAGACCGATGACCCAAGCAACTGTCCTGGGTCACATGATCTGAGCACCAAAGGTATTTATGATCATGCAATAAAAGACAGAGAAAGGCAAATGAAGAAGATCTGGCATGCAACAGAAAGGGAGGCCCTATCTGGCTATTGCCCATCTGTTCTAACAACAAGATGGGGGGGGGGAGAATGCTGATAATTTTTCCAACAGTTAGCTCCCCTTCCCTTAAGCTTTTCTGTTTACAATCCTCTCCCTGAGTCGACTTGTTCAGAAAACCCTCCTCTGGCTGCAAGGAGGCGACTACGGGATGCTGCCACTGCTGTATCTCTGGCCTGGAAGAGCTGGAGGACGTTGCCACTCTCCCCTGCTTCACTCTCCTCTCCCTACAGAGATATGTGTGAACTTAATCTTATCATCCATCGCTGCAGGGTTGTGGAAAGAAATACATTTGTGAGAAAATTTGCTGGTTACAGTAAGACTGTGATCTGTATGTGACCAGCCATGCTGATTTGCCAAGACAGATATTGATGCAGCTAAATCCCATTGCATTGCAGTTAATTTTGCAGGAGGTATGATAATGGGCTTTATGGCCCGGGATATGTTGCCTTCCTTGCTGGATCCATTGCTTTCATGTTGCAGAATGTTTGCAACTGCTGCTGGTCATCTGGTTAAGCACCTCAGCCTGGACTCAACCTGGACTCTCCTCCTCCTCCTCCTCCTCCTTGCTCACATGTCTCTCCATCTGTCCAGATGTGTCTGCTGGCCCTATGTCAGTAGGGCAGTGAACATGCTCTGAGTTTCAATCTGAACTTTAAAGGACCCATCAAGTGCTGAACTGATTTAGTAGATAGGATTCAGCACTATGGATAGTGCTGATATAGTTCACACTGAAACCCAGAGCGTGTCTGACATGGAAGCAGTTCGTTCCTCTCATGCCGCTTGTTAAGCCTCTCCCTCCACTCACCTGTTCAGAGAGTTCCCTGTGCTCAGCTGAGGCCACGAGGGCTCTGGCTTCCTTCTTGCAGGGGCACTTTGCTGCTGGCCTTCAGGATTTCCTTCTCTGGGACCCTCCTTCTGTCCGTCTCTTGCCCCTCACGCTGCTGACACGTCCTTTTTGTATGTTTGTGGACAGGGAGTCCAGGGCAGGACTCCTGCCCAATCGTGGCTGCTCTAAGGCACTGTGATGTCTTTTTAGGCCCATTCTCATCCCAAAGTTGGTGGGGTGGGAATTAAAAAGCCCCTTGTGGACTGGCCAGCCAGGGTGCCTTTCCTTGCCACAAGATAGCGCTGAGCTGAGCTGAGCTGCATTTTTGGCAATCCCACGGCTCTTTGGATGGCGTCCCACAACCTGCTGACACTGGAAGGAGGGAGAGAAAGAGGTGGCTTGCCAAGTAAGAGTGTTTCTGAGCACATGCCAGCAGGGTAGCTGGAGAAAATGAAACTTGTCAGCCACACCTTGTTATTCCACTCTCATTGCTGTTTTAATTTTTTCCTCACTCTTTTGAATGAGGGAGTCAGGGAGGGAGGGAGTCAGGGAGGGAGGGAGGAAGGAAGGAAGTGAAGGAAGTGAAGGTAGGTGGGGAAGCTGTGTAGGTCTTCTAATCCTCCTAGCTGAAGGACAGCCGTGTGTCTTGCCTAGAAAATTGAAGGAACTGGGAGAAGTGAAGACCCTCCTCCTCAAAGGCACTTGGCGTTCTCTTTAGCTGGCCCCCTTCCCACCTTCTCCTTCCCAGGTGTGCCGAAGCCCTGGGAAGATGGAACAGGCAGGGACGGGAGATGCCAGAGATCTGACTGCCGGTGCCCCGGGGGCAGCATGACAGGGCCAATGCTGGGAGCCAGAAAAGCTCCCCGGGAGGGAAGCCAGCCTTCCTCCAAATGTTCTCAGAGGGAGAGTTCAACAAGACTAAGCTAAGAGGGATGAAAAGGGATGAGCTGTCAATTCCCCTGCATGCCGCCTCTTAATCTGAGTCCCACGGAGGACAGGCTGCTGTTGCTGATGCCTTGAGTCGCAAGGGAGCAGAGCACCTAGGAAAGATCCATTCTGGGAAGGAGGGTGGCTGGGTCAGGAGGATCCCAGGTGCTGAGATCCCAAGGCCAAAGTCTGAGGTCCTGAGACAACTCTCTGGGGTGACATGGGGGGTGGATTGTGGTGATGCCATGAAGCAAAATCCATTCAGCATCAGCCACAGTTGCCCAGAGCCTGTCATTCAATCCCCTCCCCCAAAAGTCTAACAAATGGGGAAAATTCATAAGCAGATGTACTTCTCATGGCAGCGCTCTCACTCTGAGATTCCTCCCCTAACCCTGAAGACTGGAGGGGGGCATGCCTGGGGGCCAGGAACAGCCCCTCCAGGGGACAGGAGAGCCTTCTGGATGGCAGATCATGGCCCAAGATCACTGGCCAGGCTGGTGGGGGGGAGGCACAGAGTGGGGAGAGGAACGTACTTCTCTTCTGCTCTCCACCTCCACCTGGGAAGCAAGAACCTCCATGTGGATCTGCTGTCCCAAGATAGCTCCCTCCCTGCCCCACAGCTCCCTGTTGCCCCTTTCCCTCCTCCTGCTCGGCACACGGATCCCGTGGCAGCCTCCAGGCAGTGCCAGCTCTTGGCCGGCTGGGCTAATTGGCTGGCCAAGCCAAGCAAGGCCTCTGCGTGGCAGAGAGGGGGGCAGGAGAGCCCCCAAGGTGGATGTGGTGCTGCAGGGCCAGGAAGGAGGGGTGCACCCACAGCTTGCGACAAAAAAAAGAGGCACGGGAAGAGTGTAGCAGGGGGAGGAAGAAATCCATTTTTAAAGATAACCTGGAGGCAAATATAATATTTATACTTGTAGCTCCCTCCTAAACCCCCAAATATCTCTAATGAGGTGGAATTGCCAAGTGACTGAGTTCTGTTCCCCAGCCTCTCAGTAGACAGCAAGACAAGATCTTGAGTCCCCGGTTGCCCCACAAGCGCTGAAGGCAAACACTCAAGCATATACCCACACCCACAGAAAGGCAGGTAGGGAGCTCGCCTCAGCCAGTCTTCCTCCACCTTCTGGAAAGTCAGCTGAGGGAGGGAACGCCAGTCCAGGGAAAACAAGAAGGACCCATCCTGCCCTTCGCTGCCACTTCCTCCTCTGGACACTGGCCAAAGCCGGCCAACGGCTTCCCAGATTATCAGGTGCAGCATAGCAGAGAGTGTATGTCTGTGTGGGCAGCCTTTAAATCTTTTTTTTTAAAGAAGAAGAAGGAGGGAGGAGGGGAAGGGGAGGGGGTATTTGCTTCTCTGCCTGAGTTCCTTGGAAGCACATTGCATGGAAATGTCAAAAGACATGGAGATGTCCCTAGAAACGAAAAATGCAAAATCCCAGCACTTTTTGAGTAAGAGGAGACTTCGCACTGGGAGGCAAATTATCTCTACCCCCATGAAGTTTTAGTAATGTATATAAAAGTGGTGTGTGCCATGGACTAGATGTCCCTGGGCAAGGAACCCTCCTGCTTTCTGAAGGAAAGGTTTGGAAGCTAATGAATTATGACCCCACAAAAAACACCCCTCTCTGCCCCTTTGGCACCAAAGTCACCTGGCAGAAAGGTGGCATACAAATAAAAAACAAATAAATAAATCCCATGGGGCTGGCTGGAGGCACACTTGCAGAAAGAAGTGCCACTGCCATGGGGCCACATGTGTGTGTGTGTGTGTGTGTGTGAGAGAGAGAGAGAGAGAGTGAGAGAGAGAGAGGAGGAGGAGGGGGAGGGGGAGGGGGAGTTGTTGCTGTTGTTGGAGGGGTGTGTAAGTGCTGAACCTGCAGAAACAGGCCCAGCTCCCGATTCCCCAGGGTACAAGAGGCCACTGGGCTGCAGGCGCACACGGGCAGAGGCACCATCGGATGGAGACGGCCAGCCTGGCACAGGAGACCACCTCCATGGATTCCCCCTTCTCAGGCACTCCATAGGATGATCCTGTAGGATGATGACTCAGGGTCTCAGCGATGATTTCACATCCCCAGAAACTGTGTGCTAACTCTATGAATGGTGTAACTGGCTTGTCCTGTTTAGACATGAGAGCTGTTTAAAAATAATGACTGGCTATGTCAATATGTATTTGGGCTCTTATTGGTTTAGTCGTGTAGCTTGACTACTGGATATCTTATTGTTTATTGTATGCAGCGCCTGTGCGTGTGAGGCACATTCTACATACACTTGTAAGAAGTGCAACTAACATTACGTGTGTATATGTGTATGTATAAACATTTATTCCAAAAGCACTGCTTGTTTGTGGGGCCGCCCGCCCCACCAGCCCTCCCTCTCCCCTCCCATGCGCGTACACTCATGGAACAGGTCCCTCCCCTTTCCCTCCCAATCCAATTTATGAAGAAGGGACATTGTGTGCAACGTGCAGAGGCTGCTGTTGCGAGGTGCGTCTCTCTGGCGTGAGGGCGGGCAGCCCCCAGAAGCCCATGCAGGGGAGGCACATCTGCCCAGAAACGGAAGGGCAGGAAAACATCCGGAAAGAAACGTCAGGGGCAAAGGGGTCTGTGCTGAAGGGGCTTCCCAGAGTGTGGGAGAGGGAAACCTTTCTGTTGGTCCCCTAGTACATCCCCATAAACCCCACAGAAAGAACCAGCGTCCTCCGAGCCAGCAAGGGAAAGCAAAACTTAAAAGTCAAGCAGAAAATGGAGGCGGGGCAGGATCTGCAAAGGCGCAGAGAAGCCTATCCGGCCCCGACTCTCCAGCCCCCCAGCATCTGCTTTGTTCTGGCTCCTGGGGTGCTGCAGCCCAGCCCCCTTCCCCTGCAATCTCAGGGCAATGACCAAAGCAGGTCTCCTGTTGGGAGGGCAGGGGGAGGGGGGCCCCAGAGTTTCCTCATAGGGCGGGCACAGAGCAGGGGGGTTGCTGATGGGGATGATGATGGAAGCCTGAAAGCTGCCGTAGGGAAGGGGAAGGAGCAGGCCGGGACTGGTGGGAGAAGCTCAGGTGTTGTTCCTTCCTCCCAGCTTCCAAGGAGGGGAGGGAAGGGGGGCAGCCAAAAATAAACTCCGAAGGCCCGGAGGAAGGGAAGGGAAGGGAAGGTGCGGCTGCGTCATCCCAGCAGGAGCTCCTAAGAGATTCAAAGGCACTCAGATGCAAGGGGAAGGCCAGGCCAGGGGTGGGGGCACCAGGTGAGGCTGAGGGTGGTGGGGGGCGAGCAGCTTGGAGCTGCTCAGGTGGAGGCCGGTTAAGCCCAGGAGCCAGAGAATGCCGCCCCCCCCCTGACATTTCGCCGCCAATCCTTTTGGTGTCTGTCGGGGTGGGAACCTCTTGGGGTTTTAGTCTGAGAGCCCTGGCTGGCCCTCCAAATTGTCAGTTAGCCTCCTTATTCTTTGGAGTGAAGGCCAGAGGATTTGCCGCAGCCACTGCCCAAGGACTTTGGCAAGGGGGCAGGCAAGCCATGGAGGAAGACACAATCAAAGCATTCCCACAGATGGCCACCCAGCCTCCGTTTAAAAACCTCCAAAGAAAGAGACCCAATCACACTCCACTGAGGCAGCAGTGTATTCCACTGCTGGACAGCTCTGATCATTAGGAAATTCTTCATAATGTTTAGGTGGAATCTCTTTTCCTGAACTCTGAAGCCATTGCTCCATGTCAAAGTCTCTCAAGCAGCAGAAAACAAGCTTGCTCCATCTTGCATAGGGCACCCCTTCAAATATTTAAACAGGGTTTTCATGTCACCTCTTAACCTTCTCTTCTCCAAGCTAAACACAATGAGCGGTCAGATCATCTTCGCTTTCCCTGCCATGCTTTTATATCGTTGCCTTGCGCTGATGCTTAAGTGGGCTTTACTGCGCTGTGAGGAGATGATGGGACTGGCTGAGAAACAGTGTGTTGGGAATGAGGGAATGCTATGGTTATGATCTGTGAATGAATGAACAGAGGCGGCTGCAAAGTCACACTATTGGGAAGCTGAATGAGAAAATGGGATGGGAATGGAAAAGCCTGGGAAGAGAGTGCTAATACTGGTGTGTGCTAGTTGGAAATGTTACAGCTTATGAGGCACTGCAAATCTGACAGTTCTTTAGTCTTGGCAATTGCCAAGGTCTGCTGATGTTTCTTCACTGTTCTGAATAAAGGCTCTGAAGCCTCTAAGCCTATTTTCTGAACTCAGAGCTGCCCAGTACATCACGCTGGCCTCCCTAAGCCACTTCTCAGAGAGCTTCATGGTTTCCAGGCCCTGACCATTTCTGTCACCCTCCTCTGAACATGTTCCATCTTGTGAACATCCTTCTCAAACTGTGGTACCCAGAAGTGGACGCAGGATTATTCCAGGGGAGGTCTGACCAAAGCAGAACTGAGTGGTACTGTCACTTCCGTTGACCTAGACAATAGACTACTACTGATGCAACCCAGAATCACGTTGGCTTTTTTAGCTGCTGCATCACACTGTTGACTCATATGTACCTTGTGGTCTACTAAGACTCCTAGATCCCTTTCACAGGCACTGTTATCTAGCTCCCCTGAGTCATGCTTCTCACATTGCATGTTCCTGTTATATGTGTTGTGCAGCTTTGGACTTTCCTTTCACCTCTGGGCCAGTCAACAGCATCATTATCCACAGCACAACTCTTAACTGCCCTCTGCTTTTCCCCAGTATCTCACTGAGTGCCGTCTCCTGTGGAGAGTCTCACCTTCTGGCACTACCTCTGGTCTCATTTTGGATTGTCTCATCCTAGGGTTCTCATGGCAAATTACATCCCAGGGAGTTTACTGTGCCTCCTTCTGTGCAGGGAGCATCAGTTATGGTGCCACTGCTGGTGTCTCTGAGACACCTTCTGCCAGCATCACTCCCACTTACTGCTGCTGCCCAGCAACCCTCTAGCACATAGAATCCGGGTCCCCAGCCCAAGCCCGTCTGACACAGGAAACCCTCCCAGCAGCACTCCTGCCATCCTGCCCCACAGACACACACAATCCCACCACCCTGGAAAAGTAGCGCCTGACCCATGGCCAGCCCCAAATCTTTCCTCAAGGTGTTTATCTCCTATCCCCTTCTGGGCTATCCCTCCAGCCACTGGGAACCACAGGCTGGGGAAAGACCCCCCCCCAGCACCTACCTTGGATGGAGAAGTGAAGTCCCCTGGATCCCCCACACACACATGGCTTTGATGTGAAGCAGAGAGCCTGTGGTAATAAGTGGGTACTATAAATAATTGACTGTGATTTAAATATTCCTATGTTGTCAGGGCAAGATCCCTCATCAGGCAACTGAGAGGATCTGGGTAAGAGAGCCTCTCTTCTGGGAAGATTTATGCCCTCCTGAAGGGGCCGCCCCACTGGTGGAGCCGGAGGGGCCAGATGGGGCAGCTGACAGGCAGTGAATACATAACTGCAATTTCTCTCCTTTTCACAAATGGCTGCTGCCTGAGAACAGCCCCCAACAATACTGGATTCATTCGTTCCCTGTACGCCCAGGCCTTTCTCACAGGGAGCCCTTGGGCACCATGCCGAGGGGCTGTGGGGCATTATAAGAGTGCCAGGGGCCCCTGCTCTGGGGACAGGAGGCTCCTGTGCCTCCCACGCACCAGAACCCGTCATCCTGCCCTCACTTGTCAGAGCCCATGCCCCACTTCATAATTGCTGTCATGGCTCCATCTTCTGGAATCCTGGGATCTGTAGTTGGAAGAGGTACTTGGACTTCCTTGCTAGAGAGGACTGGTGCTCTGTGTGTGTGTGTGCGTGCGTGCGCATGTGTGCGCGTGTGTGTGCATGTGTGTGCGTGCGTGCACAACAGAAGGAGATTGCTCCAAGGCTCCCTGTTATTACCAGCACTCGCTCCTATCTTGCACACTCAGGGTGGCAGCAGTGGCAGTGGCGGCAGCAGTAGAAGGAGGGGATTCCTTGATGGAGCCCACCCCTTGGTGGCGTGTAGACATGCCTTCAAGTGGCCTGTTGACTTATGGTGACTCCCTGAACCTCACAGCATTCTTGGGCAAAGGACATTCAAAGGTGGTTTCACCAGTTCCTTCCTCTGAAACAAAGACTGGGCACTGAGTATCCCTTGGTGGTCTCCCACCCAAGTACTAAACCGCTGCTGGCCCTGCTTTGCTTCCAAGGCCAGACAGATCTCCCTTCAGAATGTTTAAGTCTATGTATGTCTATGTCTTCCTTCAGGTTGTATATAGACTCATGATTCTTACAGAGCTTCCTTCAGCAGGGAATACTTGGGGCGGTTTCACCAGTTCCTTCCCCCGAAACAGAGCCTACAGCACCTGTTATTTGTTGGTAGTCTCCCACCCAAACGCTGACCAGGATTGATCCTGTTTAGCTTCTAAGATCAGAGGGGATCTAATGCTATCTTCAGAGATGAAGGCCCTCTTTTTCTTTACTGCCTCCCAAATTGTGTCCCTGTCCACTGGATCAGAGTGGGAGAAACCAAATTGGGGAGGAGAGTAGCTCCCCACACCACTGGCTCCAGGGGCCAAACCCAGGGGCCTTTCCAGGGAGAGGGAGGGAGGGCTCTTCCTGCCATCAACCAGCATCCACTTCTTGGGATGAAGGTGTTCATCCCCTTCCATGTCTCTGGTCCACCCCTCCAAAAACAGCCCCTCATTTCAGGTGAGATTGGAGTCTTTGGGTGGAGGCTGCATGGTCCCTCCATAAGCTGTTGGAATCTTCCCAGTGGCACCTCTCTTCCTCCCCCATTCCTGAAATGCCCCTTGTGTATTTCCTCCCTGATATTCCCAATTTCTCTCTCCCCTGCCGTGTTGCAATTACATGGTGGCTGCTATGGCTGCGTTGGCATAAATCTAATCGACTTTTTGGCCTTGTCAGATTAAAGCCGTCCTGTCAGCCCACTGCAGTCCTCTAGATCTCCCTAAATCTGTATGTGGCAAAGAATTTACGACCAGGAATTGCATTTTGCAAAATGATTAAAGTTACCAAACAGCCATAAAAAGTTGCAGTAGCAAATATCATTTTTTGAAAGCTTGCTTAATTTATAAGAGGTGGAAGGTTTATTGTCATTTTGAATCTGTGGCGATCCAGCAACTCCACATTCGGTGCACAGAGGACTACGGCTGATGGTGCGCAGGTGAGTTTTACGGGGTTTAAAGTGGTGCTATTTATACCTGTGGAAACAGCATTCGCAGCCGGGAGGGAGAAGAGTGCGCAAGGAAGGCCCTGGATGGATGCGTTTCCCCCACAGACCTTGGGAGAGGTAGCTGGTCCCAATCCTCCTGCTTCCCAGCACTTCCCAGGGTGTCTTATGTGTCTCAGGCCATGGCTCAGCCTCACAGAACTGAGGTGATCTCCAGGGGCATCCAGAGTTTCAGGGGCAGTCCCCAGGGTCCCCCTGTGCGAAGAGCTCTGTAGGAGCTCCTTTTTCCTCCTGGGTTTGGTGGGCAGGGTGTGGGCGGGGGGCAGGGGGATCATTCCTGTGGTAGAAGCTCTCCTTCCTGCCCACCTGCACCAGCTGTGTGCTGCAGAAGCCAGGCTGGCTGGGCCTTAAGACCCCAGCCTTCAGCAGAGGGGACTGAGGGCTATGGGGGAAGCAGCCATGAGGACCTCTTTTTTCTGGAACCCTTCAGTTGCTCCACGGCTGCCTGGGAGAGGAGAGGGCCTCACTCTGCAGGGACGACACCGCAAGCAGGAGACCCTTCACCCAGTCCTCATCCCCTCCCCACGTCTACCTTCCACTGCGGAAGGATTGTGTTCCAGGAAGGCTTGGGCGCATGAGATTGTGCCTGCAGGGTGGGCGATGCAACCGTTAAGCTGGCTTCATCTTTCCACAGAATATTTGAAAAATGCAATTAACAGGCAGAATGCCCAAGTGTCTAATTAATAGAGACATGTGCCTGGAAGGACAGAGGGGGCCAGAGAGGCCGTGGCTCCCTCTGGAGGGTAGTAGGTAAGGGAAGTGCCCCCCCAAGTTCTCCTAGACGGCTAATGCCCTCCTCCCATTTCTGGCCTCCACCGTTGCCCACTCTCTTTCTAAACGAACCTCTTTCAGGGACTAATGCGCAGATGGTGAAACAGTTACCCTTCACACCAAACACACACATGGGCACATGTGTGCGTGCATACACACGCACACACACACAATGTTATGATGCAGTTCTTAGCTCAAGAATAGAATAAAAAGCATGTATTGGGCAGCACTGTACACAGACACACACACACACAATGTGGATTTTTGTGCATGTTTTGCGAAAACTGCACATTAAAACAGAATAGGATCGTGACCAAGCGCACGTGGAACTGGGTCTGACTGGGAAGCAGCCGGTCCCTCCACTCTGTGGTGCCTTCTCCCCATGGGATCTTTTAGAGAGTAAAGTGGACTTCGGGTTACATTTGGGAAAGTGGGAAATTCTCCATGACCCCCTACACACACACACACAAATGCACAACACACACACATCTGGCCAACTGCTTCTCTGAGTCCCAGCAGCTGTTGCAGCTGTTCCACCGGGTGGCCGCTTGAAGTCTGACAGGTTCTCTGCTAAAGTGGTTTATTAAGCAAATACTCTTCAGCATAAAAATCGATGGTTCTTTTTCTAAGTAGCCAATATTTATTTGGCTCACGTGTTGTTTAATTTGATGCATCTATTAGGGACAGTAACATTCCGGAGCCAGTCCACGGCTGCCTTTTCCGTTTGCCGTTACTTCACATCTTTCAGTCTCTGCTTTTTTGTCCTCTTGCATAACTCAAGGACAAGAGTAATTGACATGAAACTTTTAGAAATTAATTTTGTGGCATCTACCACAGAAGGAGGGAGAGAGGGAGAGAGAGAGAGAGAGAGAGAAAGTCCATAGGATCATTTATAACATCACCCTTATTGGCCTTGACAAAACAATACCTTAAAAACACACCAAAGTAAATTATGGCGCACACAAATGGCTCAAGCCCACGTCAGACCTGAAGCTGGATGGTGGCCAGCCAGGCAAAAACACGGTCCTCTGCTTTTGATATTAATAAGGGAGACGATATTGATCTGCTAGCCGGTGTCACTTCTTTGCCTGGGCAAAAAGGAGATTGCTTCAGGTGCCCCCCCTCCACTTAATTGCACCCATCATCTTTAACTGTGCCAGACAGACCCATACCAGGGAGGGAGCACCACTCACCCACCCCCACATTAAGCCTGGCCTGTGATTATGATTCAGGAACTTGTCAGAAACCAAGACAACTCAATTGCCAGGTCACGGAATTCCGTTGTCTCCCTAAATATTCATCCCCCGTTCATGTCTCTTTTGGATCCCAAGTGGCTGTGAAGCCGCAGGGATGTGAACTCAAATCACAGCACAGTTTCTTTTAAAAAGAAAGACTTGAAGTTAATGCTTCTGACTCTGTAGAGCCCTTCTCTGTCTTTCTCTGAAGGCGAGTACAGGGAGAAGTCAACTGTCTGACTGATGGACAGATGGACGGACTGAGTGATGAGGAGATAACGTGGGGCTACTGGCCGTCCTGTGCTCCACGTGTTAAGTGAGGTGCATCTGAAAAGAGATTCCACCTGCACCTCAGAAAGAACTTCTTGATGGTCAGAGCTGCCCGGCAGCAGAATCTGCTGCTGCCTCCATGGAGCGTGGTGGAGTTTCATCCTTCTTTGGAGGTTTTTAAGGAGAGGCTGGATGTCCATCTGCCCAAGGGAGGGCTCTGATGGTGTCTTCCTGTGTGGCAGAAAGGGTTGGACTGCAGGCCCATGGGGGTTCTTCCAACTCTGTGATTCCATGATTCTACGATCCTATCATATTCACCTGCCGTGTCCCCCCGCCCATGTCCCAGTGGCCCAGCCGGCCAATGAGAGGGAAGAACAGCTGGAAGAGAGGCACCTGGTAACCAGGGGGCACTGCAGAGTCTCAGCCCTGGTTCGAGTGGCAGAGGGAGCTTCAGCCAGCAGGTGGGAGGGCAGGAAACCAGTCTGACCCTGAGTTGTGAGGTTAGAGGGACTGGAAGCTGCTTTGTGCTTGAGATGAGAGAGAGAGGCTAAGCTACCTGGAAGGAGGTGAAGTATTCACTTTTTACCATCTTCTTTCCTCCCCAGTTTGACAAGAACTTTCTCTCTGCTCAGCAAGAAAGGGTGCAACATGGGAGCAGCCGCCCACCCTTCTTCACAGGAGACCCCAAGAGAGAGGCCAGAGGGCTGCCTGGAGGTTTCTGGTTCCTTTCCCTGTCAGGAGAGGTTGGCCAAGTCAGCCCCCAGTCCCCAGCCCAGAAGCATAGGGTTCTGCCATCTGACAGTTTCTCTCCCTGGCTTGATCTGGGTCTCAGGGCCAAGGCTTTTGGGGAGAGTGATACCACCCCCACAGAAGTTCGGCATGCTGCCTGGCTCTGAACGCTCCTGAGGCTGTGGGCTGCCCTTTACAGTGCCCAGTTGCATTCCTCCTCTCTGGGCTCAGTGTATTGTTTTGATTTCACCAAAAGCACAGGTTATGCCCTCATGGCAAGAGGGCAATTCTCTGAGGGCTGCTCCTGTTTGTAAGATTACAAGATTATGAATTATTAAACTGGGTGAAACACGTGCTGGAGCTTACCCTGGAATGAATGCATCCTTCTCATGCAGCCTCACCGTTAATTAATACATGCAGCTTTTTATGACCCACCTTGCTAGCAAGTACACTGATGGCAGCGCTGCCTGATGGTTAGCACGGGGGCAGCCAGCTCCCCTCCGGGTGGCTGAAGGGGTGTCTCCAGGTGGGGGGACAAAGGAGGGAGCAGAGCAGCCTGTGGCCCAGGATGCTCCAAGACTAGGAGTCTCTCCTTCCTCTGCAGCTGGTGCTTCTTTGCACCCGACGGCAGACCCCCCCCCACCTCGTGAGGAGGAGCAGAAGCAGCAGATCTCAGGGGCTCGGCCACATCTTTGGTGGTTTTGTCACTCCAGTCCTGAATGCTGCCACCTCTGACACTCGCAATGGAGTCCTTGCTTAGGACTTGCCATGGAGGGGAGGAGCACCCAAGAGCACCCCAAGCCACGCATCCCTTGACGTATATTAGGAAGATGTTACCAAGAGCCCCATTCCCAGCCTGGGGGCCTTTTGGAAATGAGACTAAAACTGTTAGGATTCAGCCTTCATTTAGCAGAGTTACACAGAGAAACGTTTAAAAGCTTGTCTAATGACTTGTGGCTTCAGTCTGCCTGATGTAATAAACACAAACGCAGGTAGCTTTGGATAAAAGACTTAGAATACCTTACTGATGGCTTCTTCATTTACATCTGTATTGAGAGCCTGCTACCTGTCTAACTAGTGAATAGGAGAATCTTCGGTCTTAACTCACCATCCTTCTGATGGAGACTCAAAGCATACGAAGAGTTCAGAGAAGAGCAGCCATGAGAAAAAAGAGAGATCAAAGAGTTCTGTTCATTCGTTCTGCCAGCCCATTCTGTTCTGGAGTGTAAACTTGGGTAGTTTGATGCTCAATGTCATGTTCTTTTAAAAACTCATCAAACTCTGCATTAACAAATTCACTTCCATTGTCAGAACGTAGGCTTTTAGGTTTGTAGCCAAATTTATTAGAGACAAGATTAAAGTATTCTTTGAATTTTTGAAAAGCTTGACTTTTCTCTTTGAGAAGGTAAGTGTATGTATATCTGCTGAAATCATCAATAATAGTCATAAAGTAAGAATTTCCACCTGCAGACTTATGGCTGAATGGACCACAAAGATCAGTATATAAAAGGTCCAATGGTTTGCTGGATAGTTTCTCAGTAACTGGCGGATGTGAAGCTCTGACAGTTTTTGCCTGTAAGCATTCTATGCATTTCTCATTGTTAGAGCATGGTTTGAAGTTAAAGTCTCTAGCAAGTTCTTAATTAGCACTCTCTTAATGCATTCTACATTTCTGTGGCCAAATCGGCGATGCCACAGGTTCAAACAGTCTTTGTGATTGCATTGAACTACATTATTTGCAAATGAATTCAAAATTTGCATTTGGTAACAGTCACCCTTTAGGATTCCTCAAAAAATTAAGTCTTTGCCATGAAGACCAAAGCAGGACTCCTTTTTGAAAATGACTCTGTTTCCCCTTGCTGTTGTGGTTCTTACACTATAAAGAGACACCTTCAAATATGGGACAAAATAAGCATCGTGAATTCTTAAAGTCTCTATTCTGTTAGGGCCAAGTTTTGCTTGCAAAATTACTGTCCCTTTCCCTTTAGCAAGCACTGATTGGCCATTTGCTAATAAACAGGAAAATTTATGCCTGTATCAAGATCCGCAAACATTTCTCTCTGATTAAAGTAATGACTAGTAGCACCACTGTCAATAACAATCACATTGTGATTTTGATTTTCAGTAGATTGAAGTAACTGTTCATTAATTAGACCAACATTAAAATTTGTAGAAGATTTCTTCTTGGAGTTAAAAACTGACTTAAAATTACTTTTAGCATTTGGCCTCTGCTGAATTGTAGGCTTATTGTTCCCTTTTGTTTTCGGTGAAGAAGAGGCTTTGATAAGCAAATTTTCTGCAGCAAGTTGAGCGAGCTCTGGTTCAACAGCTTTTGCTCCAGATTTACAATTCGTCAAATTTTTCCTATTTTGATATTCTATAACTTCAGCAACAGCAGTTTGCAAAGTCATATCTCCCTTAATTTGCAAAGCATCAATTATTGGCTCATAATATTCAGGAAGACTAGCCAAAAACAGTCCCAGTTTCACAGATTCTGGAAGAGTTTCTCCAGGATGTTGAAATCCAGACAGTGTAGTCATAAACTTGTTAATATGCTCATTCAAAAATCGAGGATTGGACAGTTTGGTATTTGCAAGTCTTATTATAATACCACTTTGATTTGCAATACTGGGAGAATCAAATAATTTCTTCAGTTTTTCCCGTATTTCTTTAGCACTTTTCAAATCTCTGATATGGTAAATAATGCTTGAATCAATTGCTAGGCAGATATAAGCTGCTGCTTTCTCATCATCCTGGTCAAATTTTTCTCGTTTTGCCTCATCTGTGGGCCGCTGTCCTTTCACAGCATTAAATAGTCCCATTGTAGCTAATTGCATCTGCATATTCCATGACCAGGTGTGGTAATTACTCCCATTTAACCTTTCAGTAGTAAGAAATGGGTTAGGATGAGCAGAAGCCATCTTTTCTTAATCTTCTATAGTTTAAGCAGTCAGTCTCCAGGGCCATGTGGCCACGTGTGGTTATCAGACAAAGCACTGGAGTCTGGGCCCATAACCCAAAAAAATGTTGGAAATTAAGAGTTTCCCAGAGTGTTAGCCCTATTTGGGAAATTCTATTTAAGCTGAAACTGTGAGGATTCAGCCTCAATTAGCAGAGTAGCAGAAGAAACGTGTCCAGTTTTGTCTATGACCTGATCTCAGACTGACTGAAGAAATAAAACACATGCAGGCAGCTTCAGATTACAAGCTTAGAAGACTTTACTAATTAATTCTACATCTACATATGTATTGGAGGTCCTACTGCCTAGCTAGCTAAGAATAGAGGTAGCTTTGTTCTAACTCACCATCTTTTCTGATGGGGGTGCGAAGCGTGGTCAGAGAGGAGCAAGCGAAGAGTTCAAAGAGAAAGAGGAAGGAGGGGTCTCATTCTTTTATGGGACCGATGACCCAAGCAACTGTCCTGGGTCACATGATCTGATCACCTGAACACAGGAAGACAAAGGGTGGAGCTTTGACATGCAAAACAGAAAGGTGGCCTTGTGCTAACTATGCCCACTTGTTCTAACAACAAGATGGGGGGAGAGAGAGAATGCTGGAATTTCCCCAACAGTGCCCCCTTTGGGAGGGCTGGCCAAGCCCTGAACAGGTGAGGAGGAGCAGGGCTGACTCCACCATAATCCAGGCCAAGTCTGTGAGGGCTTTGAAGGAGCTCCCAAGGGGTTGAGCCCCATGCTCCCCAAAATCAGTGCATGACAAGTTCTTTTAGGGTCGTACAAAACCTGGTGTGGATTCACTGCTCCACCAGCCTGGGAGCCTCGACTGCCACCCTGGTCCCTGGCCAGCCTCCAGCCCCTGGCTTCAAGTATGAAAGGGTCTGTCCAGTGACTGCTTGCATCGTCCCACGCCAGGGTCCAGCAGACAGAGTGGGAAAGGTGCCTGGGCGACTCCCAGCAAGGAACCCCCCTGAGCACCCGGGGAGGACTTTCGCCCCCTCCTCTGAGGAAGAGTTGGCCCCAAGGCCCTCCTGCTCCACGCCCCCCATCCCGCCCAGCGTCTCTGCCCACCTCCCTCTCTCATTTCTAACCCCATTTGGATCAACCTCTTGGGCAGCTCCCTGGAAGCCAGGACTACAGAGGAACTGAATCGCTCCTCTTCTAGCAAGAGTCCTTGGAGAATAAAAGGGACAAACATCTGTCCGTAGCAGGCCCCCTTCCGCCGCTCTGCCCTTCGCCCGCCTAAGCGAGCCTCCTCCGGGGGAGATCTGGGGGAGGGGGAGACCGTGGGCTGAGTTCGGGACCCTTCCGCCCGCCTTCTTCGCCCGAGGCTCGGACGAGCTTCTCCTGCTCTCCCCGAGTCTCCTGAAGAGCGAGGCCGGCGTGGTTGCGATGCGTTGGGGGTGGCTTCGAGTGCGGCGCATTCAGGCGCAGCGAAGCTGACGGAGGTCCCAGGGAGGAAGTGATCAGCCGCCGCCCCCTGGCACTGGTAGGCAAGTCCCCGCGTCACAGCCCCACTTTGCCAAGAAGGGCTTTCCCGATCCCCATTCCACGCCCCCTCCCCTGCGCGCTTCCTCCCCCACCCGCACCCCCCCACCCGCCTTCAGCCCCTTTCTTCCGCCTCGCCTGCCCTTGGGAAGGACGTGGATGGGGTTCTAGAGAGCAGGAGGAAGAGGAAGAAGAAGAAGGAGTTAATTTGCCGTTGGGTATTAAATATTCACCCGGCAACGTTAGGAAGGTGTGTGTAAATTATAAATAATGCAAGGCGAGAAGGGGTTGTGGTTAGAGCTGCGAGACCCAAATTGTATCATCATAATACATTATTCACAAATAATGCGCCTCTTCTTCTCCATTAGTGCGGCTGGGAAAAGCCTCGGAGCTCCCCACGCGGGCTTGGAGGGGGGTAATGAATGCGAGGCAAACAAGCGGCGGCCGTGCCGGGGGCTGCGCGCGGGAGCGCTTCCGAGGAATCCGGCCAAACCGCGCCCGGGCCGCCAGGGAGCGCGGCGGTGGCGGCGGCGGCGGCGGTTGCGGCAGTGCCGAAGAGAAACGCCGCCATAAATCCACATCCCCTCCCCAGCCCGGTCCTTCCACTCGGCGGGCGCTCTGCCGAGGTGGGCAGCCTCCGTCCCATCGGAGCCCCTCCGCGCCGCCGGCTGCCTTCGCAGGAAGCGCCTTGGCCCGGGCGTAGGGGCTGGGCCAGGGCGACCGGCCAGCCGGCTGTCTCGAGGGGTGGGCTCCTAAAGGCTCTTTTTGGAACCGGGCCGTGAGCAGATCCTGGGTCTGGCGCAAAAAGGGCTGGACTGGCTCCTTTACCGGCCGGAAGAGGCCCCCGCCGCGGTCCCTCCCGTGAGGGTCGCCCTCCTCTTCTGGTCAGTTCTGAAGGCGGCCGGGCCCATAGCCTGGTGTGGGACAGAGGAGGGGCAAAGACAGGAAGCGGGCGGCGACCCAGGAATCAAGAGAAAGACTGAAATCACGTCGAAGGAAAGAACAGAGTCCGGGGAGGCGAAGAAGGGCTCGCCCGGGACCGACCCCTGAAAGCGGAGGAAGGCAGACCGGCAGGCCAGCCGGAGTCCCACTGCTGCTATTTACCGCCAAGCTGGCGTCGACATCTGGAGGCCACCCTCGAATGGGACACGAACAGTTCGCTCAGGTCCCGGAGCAGACCCCGGGCGCCACGCCCGCCGCCAAGCCTTCCTCCCGGAACTGGTTGGAAGAGGTGAACGCGGTAAGGACGCTTGAGCCGGGCCCAAAACAGCGGGGCACGAAGCCGCCTCCGGCGCAGCCCGCGAGGTTTTGTAAAGACCTTCACACATGCACTTTCTTCTTTCTTTCCCAGCTCTGCTTGAAATGCAAGAGATTTGATCCGTACCCCTGCCTACTCAGAAGTAAGGCTCACCGAGTTCAGTGGGGCTTACTTCTAGCTAGGGCGGTGGAGGGTTTTGGCCTTAATGATTTAGCAACCAGAGAAATAACTAAAGAGCCCAACAGTCATCATCTCAAATAATTAGACTTTTAAATGCAAAATCAATGTTTGTTATAATGAAAATAGATTCAGTAGTTCCTGCAGGGCCAGACGTAAAATCTTTCTAGCTGTGAAATAAAACGTGGCTCCTTATTTCCACCATTTTGCTGAAGATTTTTTTTTAACTAGAAGTAAAAATGTCAGAATTTATTTGCTCGTATGAACTGTTTGTTCTCAGAGATATGATGCAAACAGAAAAATAATCCTGTGCAAACATGTGAGGGAAGAAATGCCAGCCCCCTCCTGTATCTCCCCTTCCCATCCTGTGATGTAAAGGGGCCAAACCGTCCCCTGGAGGAAAACGCGTGCGCAGAAGGAAGAAAGCCGGGGGCGAGGCAGCCGAGGAGGGACTGCGGGGTCCCTTCCAGCCCCGGCCTGGCCAACCAGCGCCCCAAGAGGAGTCCCATCGGCGGCGCGGGGTGAGGCGGACGGTTCTCGTGTACTTGCGCCTCATGCGGGGACTTTGCCTCCAGTTGGGGGGGACATTGCGACTCTTCCTAGCCCCGGCAGCGAAGACCGCCGAGGATGCTTCGGCGCCTTCTTGCGTGCCCCGTGCCCGAGGGGCGGTGCCACGCTGCCCACGGAGAGGCCGTGCTCCACCACTGCGCCCCTTCTTACGCCGCTGGCCCGCTGGCAGCCCGCCTCTCTGCAAAACGGCCGTGAGGCCTCGGGCAGAGTGAGCAGGGCGGACCCCCTGCCCCGGGAAAAACAACCGCACAGGAGTTGCGCGGATGGGGGCGCCGCTCGCGCTCCACCACCGGGCTGCAACGGAAGAGCGGC